>CM070657.1:35064782-35534782 GCA_036346575.1 Dendrocalamus sinicus
GAGCATGCTCTCTTACTTCACAAATAATTCAGGATATGACAAAAATTGATTGCTTCAATTGTGTGTTTACACCACACAAATTCAGTTGCCCAATGTAATGCATCCAAAAGTCCAGTGTTCCACATGTTGATGCACCTCAAATTCTCAACGATAGTAGATATTGCTAGAAATCAGTTCATGAATATAAGCTGAAAATAATAAAGTTACAAATATCATGTGTTCTTCGACATCACAAAATTAATTTATGAGATGGCAAACCAAATTCACTGTTTTATTCAGAAAAAGAGTAAGCATAAATATTGATTAATCTAGACAGACACTTATCCCGTAGAGGATTATCACGCAGGGTGGCAAGCTGGATTAGCTGATTAGAAAATAAGGATAGAAGTAATCAGCATTCAGTACAAACAGAAAGCACAGATTGAAATCTACCAATTGTGCACCTGGAATGTCCACAAGAGAAGAATATTTGTAAGGTAGATGTCTTAGGGAAGTGAAGAATGGCAATCAAGATCCTGAAAAGGTCAGTACACTCAAAGTCTGAATTCAGAACAGAATGAGCACCAGTTTCATGGGAAATTCAAAACCTCCAAAATTATTAAGATCTCAAGGACTAGGCACATATCTGAATGCTTAACTGCAAACAAAATATGAACTTGGAAGCCCAAACGAAAGTACTTCCCATGACTCTTATGAGCAAGGATAAAAAAATCGGTGGTAACCGGCTCGTTACCAGTCGTATTGGCCCGGACCGGTAAAAAATCCGAAAAAGCCCTAAATTTAAAATTTGAATATAAATTAATGAACCGTAATTTCGGACGGTAACCGGCCAAATTCAAATTTTGAGTTTAAATTGGATAATTGAAACCGTCCAATAGAAAATCGGTTACTACCAGTAACCGGTATCGGCCAGGGTCCGATACTTTCTCCATAACCGGTTTTTGAATCCTTGCTTATGAGTTAGGACTGCTGCTTCTTCGTATATGAACATTGTATTAGATGTGCAGTGCAATAGGCTCTAGAATTGTTACATATAGGTGGGGAAAATTATTTTTTCTTAATTACAGAAACAGTGCAATCAGATCATGAAGTTGCTAGTTGCATAATCAAAGAACTAGAATAAATAATGGAACACAACCATTGCAATGTGCAATTGGCAGTCATGCAAGCTATCTTAAAACATGAGGATTTGAAAGTAATGTGGCAATTTCACATCAAGATGGCTATAAGGTTATTGCACCAATGGCCAAAGAGTTTTCGCTTTTTCAGTATGGCTAGCATTACAGTTTACCATTCAAGGTACATAGTAAGTTCCAAGAGCAACAAATTGAGAAGAAACACGCAAAAGCAATTTGCTTTCTTGAATCGGAAGCAGTGAATTACTCACGGAATCACTTACAGTCAGATAAGTTTATAACAAGATATACTCTTCAATATATTCACTCCAATTGGGAAATTGATTCGTTGATATCCATGAAAGAGGATACAGTGGGAGTACAACAGGGTGACGGACCAGTCAGTTTCTGATTGTGAACAAATCTCTGCTGAACATTGTAAAAAGAAATCTGATCTGAAATTGTGTGTTTACACCACACAAATTCAGTTGCCCAATGTAATGCATCCAAAAGTCCAGTGTTCCACATGTTGATGCACCTCAAATTCTCAACGATAGTAGATATTGCTAGAAATCAGTTCATGAATATAAGCTGAAAATAATAAAGTTACAAATATCATGTGTTCTTCGACATCACAAAATTAATTTATGAGATGGCAAACCAAATTCACTGTTTTATTCAGAAAAAGAGTAAGCATAAATATTGATTAATCTAGACAGACACTTATCCCGTAGAGGATTATCACGCAGGGTGGCAAGCTGGATTAGCTGATTAGAAAATAAGGATAGAAGTAATCAGCATTCAGTACAAACAGAAAGCACAGATTGAAATCTACCAATTGTGCACCTGGAATGTCCACAAGAGAAGAATATTTGTAAGGTAGATGTCTTAGGGAAGTGAAGAATGGCAATCAAGATCCTGAAAAGGTCAGTACACTCAAAGTCTGAATTCAGAACAGAATGAGCACCAGTTTCATGGGAAATTCAAAACCTCCAAAATTATTAAGATCTCAAGGACTAGGCACATATCTGAATGCTTAACTGCAAACAAAATATGAACTTGGAAGCCCAAACGAAAGTACTTCCCATGACTCTTATGAGCAAGGATAAAAAAAATCGGTGGTAACCGGCTCGTTACCAGTCGTATTGGCCCGGACCGGTAAAAAAATCCGAAAAAGCCCTAAATTTAAAATTTGAATATAAATTAATGAACCGTAATTTCGGACGGTAACCGGCCAAATTCAAATTTTGAGTTTAAATTGGATAATTGAAACCGTCCAATAGAAAATCGGTTACTACCAGTAACCGGTATCGGCCAGGGTCCGATACTTTCTCCATAACCAGTTTTTGAATCCTTGCTTATGAGTTAGGACTGCTGCTTCTTCGTATATGAACATTGTATTAGATGTGCAGTGCAATAGGCTCTAGAATTGTTACATATAGGTGGGGAAAATTATTTTTTCTTAATTACAGAAACAGTGCAATCAGATCATGAAGTTGCTAGTTGCATAATCAAAGAACTAGAACAAATAATGGAACACAACCATTGCAATGTGCAATTGGCAGTCATGCAAGCTATCTTAAAACATGAGGATTTGAAAGTAATGTGGCAATTTCACATCAAGATGGCTATAAGGTTATTGCACCAATGGCCAAAGAGTTTTCGCTTTTTCAGTATGGCTAGCATTACAATTTACCATTCAAGGTACATAGTAAGTTCCAAGAGCAACAAATTGAGAAGAAACACGCAAAAGCAATTTGCTTTCTTGAATCGGAAGCAGTGAATTACTCACGGAATCACTTACAGTCAGATAAGTTTATAACAAGATATACTCTTCAATATATTCACTCCAATTGGGAAATTGATTCGTTGATATCCATGAAAGAGGATACAGTGGGAGTACAACAGGGTGACTGACCAGTCAGTTTCTGATTGTGAATAAATCTCTGCTGAACATTGTAAAAAGAAATCTGATCTGAAATTGCGCCCCACACGCCCCAAGTAAATAATAGAGACAGCAAAATTTTAGAAAAGGATCCAACATTGCTCCTCCACAAAGAAATGTGCACCAAAATCTTTGCCATGCTACCAAAATTCTGGCAAACCAGCGTGGAATCTAACACTAACAAATACAACTCCGTCTGAATCCATCACGCAGAAAACAAGCTAGAAAGAATTGATCACAAGACGAACAACCATCCACGTTTGTAGCACACGAGCGTGCCCACAGTCACTGCCGACCACACCGCCACAACCCAACGGGCCACAAGCGATGCCGACCACACCGCCACAAAGAATCAAGACCCTATTTTAGGAACAAAGGGGGTAATAAATAACGTTAATCCTTTAGCATTCTCACTTTAAACATTTTAAACATACCAAAACAACTAAACAAATATCACCTCTACAATTCCCCATAAATGGAGCAATGCTCAATATATAATATGTACACATTCCATCACAAGACCTAACCGCCATTCAATGACATCATCAGCAAATACAACTGAATCAAAGCACAAGATATCAGAAAAGGAATGTTGCTGTGCTACCCTTTTTCCGTTTGTATGATGCCTCATGAAGAGAGCAAAAAAAAGGAAACGAGTAACCGACGACCTATCCTTGATTATTCAGGAGGCTATTCGGTCAGCGCCACTAATCTATCTACAATAACACACAAAAAAGAAAGAGCGTAGCACACAGCGATACAGAGACACAAAGCATCGAATTCCATCGAATTCCCTCTTCCTCTTCTCTTCCTCTCGGCTGGCTTGCTCTCGGTTTGGGGAGGAAAAGTGAAATGGTGCTTGGCTTGGTTCTGTTGGTGGCCTAGCAAGGCTCTGATTTTTCTTTTAGGATGCTCTCGATTTTGGGTTGAGAGAAAATGGGTGTTTTGATTGTGTGTGGCTTGCTTTGCCTTCTCTAGCTTGGCTTTCCGTTGGGGAAAGAAACAAGTATGAGGCGAGGAGCTTTGTGTAGGCCCTGCTTGTACTGTGCTTGCTTATAAGGCATGGTTGTGAGACTCTCTTGGCTTGCTTATAAGGACATGGTTGTGAGACTCTCTCTTGGCTTTATGCAATGACTAGGCTACCCCTCTCTTATCCCTAACTCCTATTCAGGTCTCTGTGGGCTTTATGGACTTTTGGTCCAATAAATGGGCTCTGCTATCTTTGATGGCTTTTCTACTACGGGAGGTAAGTTATGGACGTTGGATTTCTCTACTGCTGTATGACGACGCCCATATAAGGGAGAGGCGCCAATCAGCCTCAGACAGTCTAGTAACCTCTGAGCGCTATTGCTTTGGAATTTCTAAAGCCAATGGCTCTGTCGGCAAAACTCTTATTTATTTCTTTTATTCTCCTTTGGATAGTTTCATTTCTTGCCTTTTTTTTTTGCGTTTCAGTGGTATTACACCCAGTCACATAACAACCCAACTATTCGGTACTCTTCCTTGCCTCTCCTCTTCTTGTCATGGCAGTAGATTAGTTGTTTAGTGAACATGCCATTGTCTTATGTTGTTGCAGAAGAGATGGACCTGAACAGGAGTGGCAAGGTGAACCTGAAAGGGTTCCTCTTCTCCATGATCAGATGGGCAGGACTCGAAATCGATGATGATGATGCTAGCAATGAGACTTCTCCCTAGTGTTTCCCCCCCTCCATTTTATTACGATATATCCAATGAACATTTGCACCAGAGTTTTATAGAAGAGTCATTTGTTGTGGAATTTTCAGTTTACTTGAATGCAAGTTTGCATGGTTTGGACTTTCAAGAACTAGGTTTTCTTGTAACTAAGCTCAATGTTCGAATGGATGGAACTTCATGTATACAAGGTATAGAAAGTATTGTCCTTGAAATTAAATTTCAAATATGTATGTGTGCTCATTGATCACCAAAATTTTGATTAAACATTCCAAACCCATGAAGGTCTCTCAGGACGAGCTTTCTAATTGCAAAAGCATCAATCTTCAATTTCTAGTGGGACACAAACCCCAAAAGGATTTATCTTTCATTTTCTTGAAGGAACAAAATCTAGAGTTGTGTCACATAACCGGATTGAATCTGAACCGAGGGGACAAAAGGAGGTCGGACAAATTACATCGTAACCCGGCGGCATTAGCAAGCGCCTTCTTAGCAATCTTGAATTTGCTAGCCAAGTCCTTCCAGTGTCCTTAGCAACCACATGTTGTTTGATGAAAGACAATGCCATCTCTCAAGATTTCAAGCTCTGGAAGCCCAAGAATACGGGTAAAGACGTTCCACACAAGTGCATCATCTTTCTTTAGTAAGGTCTCAAACAAGATTCGAAATGCATGATCCTTTTTGGAGTCGTCTCCATTGGGTTTGCAGTTGACAACCTTCGATGTTGCAAGGAGAGCGTGAAATTTGCTAGCATCTCTGCAACTAGATTTGCAAGGTTCATGGATCGATTCAAATCCATTGTATCTAGCTCCTTAAAATGATCCCGAGGCGATCGCAATGGCACCGAGAACAAACCGGGAAAACATAGTTAAAAAACTATGAAGGAAACTTCTCTCATCACCCTCTGCACAAAGCAATGAACAAGCCGTACATATAAGGCCAAGCAAGGTTCTTTATAACGTTAGCCCATGTTGTCTATCGAAAGGCGTGTGTTAGCATTAGTACCACTATGAAAAGATTGGTGTCACGAATGAATGGAAGCATTGGAGAACACAAGTTAACTAACATTAATCGAAATCGCACACGTCATAACAGGATATCAATCATCTTCTCGCACGTTTAATAATTTAAGTTCCTATATTAGGAAAAAGAAATCCACTTGCACTATCAAGAAAACAGTAATTCACTAATTTGTGAGGCGAGCAGGTTTAGAGTAGATAACAAAATGACAAATAATACACTATTATACCGCAAGTTGAACTTGTGATTTTTATCATGGTGCATAGCTTGGAAGCAAGGCTGTGTAATACTTATTGAACACCTTTTCTTGCGACAACAATCAACAATGACCCTTATAATTTCCGATCCCGCATACCAATAGAGGAAAAGGCATAAGTAATATTGAGAGAGACACAAGCAACACATCGCATGAACATGCATGCTGCTTCCCGAAAGGTCCACCTCAAGAGCTTCTCAAAGCATCTACATAGTCTTGGCACTCATTATAATGCAAAAGATTGCTCTTCAGTAGGTCGGTGTTCATCCATTGAGCGGTGAAAGTTGAACCGTTTTGTGCCTCTACAACATCCTTGCGATAATCGCTGCAACATCTTCAATATTGCCTCATGTGGATGAAACATCCCGGACAACCACCACTGCCCTTTCTTTTCGGGGTCCAAAGCTTACTCCACTTTATCCCGCGAAGAGGACATCTTACGCCTTCAGTGCAGGCATGTAAAAACAGAACTAAGTGTTAAATGGACAGAAAAGTCGCATTTACGATGTCACAATTTATACTTCCGGATCTTGGGCAATAAGTTCGGTAAAAACCTTTTGAAGCCACTTTTTATACGAGTGTGGTGTGAAGGATCCTCTTTGGGCCTTTTTTGTTGTTCTTAATGTCACATATTGTGTCGAGCATAAATTCCATCTGCATGGTAAGTTACAAGACACCAAGTTATACAAGACACCAAACTAAAAACTAAGTGACATGTAATGCTTCTCGAATAGGTGCAATAAACAAAGGAACTTACTCTTTTGCTATGTATCTCTGCTTTTCCATCTTCTTGACCAGTGAGTGTGATTTCAAGCTGATTCTGAGTTCTGAATACCAAGGATAAAATCTTTCATTGCACTGGTCATCTCCCGTAGCTTCATTCCACACTGTTGATCCGGATGAAAACATATCCTCGGCTTCACTCGAGAAAGAGAACATGGTATGGTACTCAAATAGAGAAACAATTGTGCAGTTCAATAAGTAAGTTGTGTATTATTATGGACTACGGAGTAAGACATTATTAATGTCATACACTGCAAGATGGTCAATCTTGTAGAGACATCCAGCTCACAATCGCTTGCTCAGCACTGAGAGAAGATCATATACAAGATCACTGCAATATTAGACAAGATTATCAAAATTTATCTTGAAGTGGTAGTAAAGAAGCATGTTATATTGTTGTATTCAAATGCAGACCTTGAAACGACATCAAATATGCACAAATAACAGAACAGTAAGGTAAGATTTCTCAGAGACAGACCATCTTCTTTTGAGTACTCATCCTGCCACAAGGTAAAAATAAGAAAACATATCAACTTATCTAAAAAATAGAAATGAACTGGAATCATCACTCAGAGCACAAAAAAAATACTTTAGACAGAGACAGGTAACAATTCATCTTTATCTTAATCGGAACAGACATACCTCAAATGACTTTGCAAGAGAAGCAAGGATCTTAGCACTGAAGTCCATACCAACCAAGCATGCCATACCTGCAACAAAGGCTGCAAATACAGCAGCATACCTGAACAAATGAAGCAATTTCATTAGTTTGGTAGTAACAAACATCCATCACTTCCTACTTTAAATTAGAGAAACATAAAAAGGTCTATAGACACATGGGATATATATAATTAATGGGAAGATCCTTAACTGTTCGTTGCCACGAGGTCCTCGGGAACAACTTGCCAAAACTTCATCACCAATTATCTGACAGCCAGCACTTCGCGGAACTGACTGTGAATAGATAAATAGCAAAAAAAACGAGAAGACAGTACCTTGTGATTAATCAAGCTACAACAAAACATCTGCAAGAAAATATTAGAAGAATGAAAAAGAGTGATATAGGACTATACGCGGAAAAGTGCAGCAATTTCCTGAGTAATAGACTCCACGTTTGACTCTGAGAGCCTGTTCAGAAGTCCTGATGCAATCCAAACATTAGGTCATATATGATAACACACTCCCAAACAAAATGGATACAGAAACATGTTACATAGAAGCAAATAAAAGATGGAACTCAAAAGTCACACCTCTCACTCTCCGGCGCATCTGAGAGATCTCTTCTGATTCTGATTTGGATGTAGCGCGCAGACTAGGAGGTACATACCTCGCTTTTGATTCTGTGGGTAGTTCAATTACATTAGGCTCTCTATCCTCAGATTCATGAAGTTCTCCGTCATTTTCTTCAGCCATTTCCATGCCTCCATCATCCGGTTCCTCCATGGCATCATTCTTCACTTTCTTATTTTTCCTTTTCCGTTTCTTCTTGTCTAGTTTAGTGTCATCTGCCACCTTCCAATCATACTCTTTTGTTTCATCATCTGAACCGAAGTCACCACCAAATCCGAGGTCTGCAAAAAGACTGTCCATACCATCATCTGGACCTCCCAGCTTTCCCTTCTTCACCTTGAGCATTTTTGCAAGCCTCTTCTCTGTCTCTAGATCCTCCTCTCTGCTCACAGCTCCACCCATATCCATTTCAAGATATTCCTGGAATTTGGACTTGGGTTTGCGCCTCTCCTCTCGTTCCCTCTTTCTCTTCGTCACGGCAGTGGGTTCTTTCTTTGGTTTCTTCTCCTCTACTGGACTTGATTCTACGGATGGCATTGTCGGCTTCTTATTTTTGCCACCCTAATTACAGAAAGGGAGGAATTAACTAAAGATGTTATCTTTTTCTTTTTCTTTTTGATGATTCGGTCAGCTCACCTGGTGCTGAACCCAAGAGAGAAACCGCAGCTTTTGCTTCTCTGATCTCGCTTCTTTTCGCTTCTCCTTGCGTGACTTCTGCTCTGCTTTCCCTGGAGCAAGCAACAAGAGGAAAAGAATCAAAGAACAGCATTGTAAATTCACCACAGAACACACTCTACTTCACATATTAGATCTCTCTGAGACTGAGAAGAACTTTACCCGTCATGACTCCTCCAATCTGATGCTACGCTCCTGCCTGGATCGTTATTCAATCGAGTTGGCAAAGAACCGTCGGATTACTCATCAATTGGAGCAAGAAATCCAGAACTAAGAAGAAGGCATCATTCACACGTGCGCGCAGAGAGAGAGAGAGAGAGAGGTCTTACCTCGCCGTCCGATTCTGGAGGCTCGACGCCGGAAATCGAGTACCGCGGTGGTCGTGCTCCGGCGGTGGCGGCGGCGGGGAAGGAGAGGGGCACTGAGCGCAAGGGTTTTTCTCTGCTTGCAAGGAAGGCCCACTTTTTACAAACAAGCCCCTGACAATCCCTCAATTTCCATCCATACCTCGTCCCATGCTTGGTTTAACAGGAGTAGATTTGGACATGTCTTCAGTTCAGTTAAGCAAGCCACCTTTCCTTTTTTCCTTTACCCACCAGCATGGGAAATAATCTTCTAGGGTAGCAACTTCTGAACCTCTCTGGACAGCTTGTGAAACCTTATCAAACACTTGCACTCTTTATTGCAGGGTTCTCATCCACCAAAGATAATTAATGTCCAATAACTGAAATGCAATATCATTTTTGTTATCAGCAAGAGCGGCTACTCGGAATTATAAATTAAACACTCAACAATAAATGGTACATATCAATGAAGGAGGGGTCCACAAGCAATCCAAAAAAAAAGAAATCTGAACAAAAACATTAACTCAGGAGGAATCCTTAATACACAACTATGAAATATGAACATACAAGGCAACCGAATTTTTAAAAAAAGGCAACCAATAAATATAACTGTCCATATCATAAACAATTTAGTCAGAATACAGACAACCTTTAGAATGAATAGTACTAGTGGGCTTTCCTTTTCTTTTGTTCATGAAAGTATCTCATTAATCTATATAGGACTAAAATATTCATAGAACCTCTGTTAAGGAACTCCCAGTAAAATATCCATAGAACCTTTGCTAAGGAACTCCCAGGTGAAACAATTAAAAAATGAAAAAGTAAACACAGTGCAGAGGAAAGAGAAACAATCTGCTACAGAGCAACAGCTGAACTAAACAAATGCTACAGAGCAACAGCTGAACTAAACAAAGGGAGGAAGTGAATATTGTGAGCTGGTCATGACTACCAATTATCAGTGTTTGGATATCTAACAGAGTAGCCACAAATGCACAGTTTAATGCGAAAAAGCCTGCTAAAATTGCATTTATTTCCTCATTTGCCGTCAGAAAAAGACCAATGCTCCCTCAGTTCTTAAATATAAATCCTTTTGCTGTGCATTCAACTTTGAACACTAGCATATAGAAAATAGAAAAATAATAAGATTGGCCTTTTGAAAAGGAGAATACTGGATACTGACAAAAAAAACATTCATAATATTATATTTGTGTAGCTTTTACTAAAATATTATGGTAACAATCAATGGTTATTGTCTCTTGCAGAGCATGAAAAGATAACAAAGAATCAAGACCCTATTTTAGGAACAAAGGGGGTAATAAATAACGTTAATCCTTTAGCATTCTCACTTTAAACATTTTAAACATACCAAAACAACTAAACAAATATCACCTCTACAATTCCCCATAAATGGAGCAATGCTCAATATATAATATGTACACATTCCATCACAAGACCTAACCGCCATTCAATGACATCATCAGCAAATACAACTGAATCAAAGCACAAGATATCAGAAAAGGAATGTTGATGTGCTACCCTTTTTCCGTTTGTATGATGCCTCATGAAGAGAGCAAAAAAAGGAAACGAGTAACCGACGACCTATCCTTGATTATTCAGGAGGCTATTCGGTCAGCGCCACCAATCTATCTACAATAACACACAAAAAAGAAAGAGCGTAGCACACAGCGATACAGAGACACAAAGCATCGAATTCCATCGAATTCCCTCTTCCTCTTCTCTTCCTCTCGGCTGGCTTGCTCTCGGTTTGGGGAGGAAAAGTGAAATGGTGCTTGGCTTGGTTCTGTTGGTGGCCTAGCAAGGCTCTGATTTTTCTTTTAGGATGCTCTCGATTTTGGGTTGAGAGAAAATGGGTGTTTTGATTGTGTGTGGCTTGCTTTGCCTTCTCTAGCTTGGCTTTCCGTTGGGGAAAGAAACGAGTATGAGGCGAGGAGCTTTGTGTAGGCCCTGCTTGTACTGTGCTTGCTTATAAGGCATGGTTGTGAGACTCTCTCTTGGCTTGCTTATAAGGACATGGTTGTGAGACTCTCTCTTGGCTTTATGCAATGACTAGGCTACCCCTCTCTTATCCCTAACTCCTATTCAGGTCTCTGTGGGCTTTATGGACTTTTGGTCCAATAGACGGGCTCTGCTATCTTCGATGGCTTTTCTACTACGGGAGGTAAGTTATGGACGTTGGATTTCTCTACTGCTGTATGACGACGCCCATATAAGGGAGAGGCGCCAATCAGCCTCAGACAGTCTAGGAACCTCTGAGCGCTATTGCTTTGGAATTTCTAAAGCCAATGGCTCTGTCGGCAAAACTCTTATTTATTTCTTTTATTCTCCTTTGGATAGTTTCATTTCTTGCTTTTTTTTTTGCGTTCCAGTGGTATTACACCCAGTCACATAACAACCCAACTATTCGGTACTCTTCCTTGCCTCTCCTCTTCTTGTCATGGCAGTAGATTAGTTGTTTAGTGAACATGCCATTGTCTTATGTTGTTGCAGAAGAGATGGACCTGAACAGGAGTGGCAAGGTGAACCTGAAAGGGTTCCTCTTCTCCATGATCAGATGGGCAGGACTCGAAACCGATGATGATGATGCTAGCAATGAGACTTCTCCCTAGTGTTTCCCCCCCTCCATTTTATTATGATATATCCAATGAACATTTGCACCAGAGTTTTATAGAAGAGTTGTGGTGTTTGGATTGGGGACTTGGTGGGATGGGATAGCTCCATCCCAGATATGTGGGATGGGATAATCCTACTTTTTGTTTGGTTGCAGGGATGGGTTAGTCCCTGTTTTTTGTTTGGATGGAGGGATAGAATGGAATCTAGTGATCCCACCTCTTGTTTGGATGGAGGGATAGAGTGGGATAGCTGCATATACTCACCTTCCCATGAATTTGGTAGGATTACCTCCTTACCAACTTAATTTTCATACGCACAATTCATTTGCAATTTTCAGTAGTAATTGCAATATTAAACCTTACATATGGCTAAACCACAATTCATTGTCTAGTACATACAACAGTACTCTTTTCCATCTACAGATCAACAATATATCAACACATCACAATATATCAATACATGCTAAATCACACATCACAAGTATTTACTGCAAACAAATCAACACAGGTTCTCTGGCGGCAGTGGAGATACCAGTGCACAGCAGAGTCAATACCAACACAAATCAACACAAATCAACCAGAGTCAATACCAGTGCACAGCAGGGGAGGCCGACAGCGGGGAGGACGCGCTGGAGGACGGCGGGGATCCGGCCGGCAGTGGAGAGGAGGCCGACGGCAGTGGAGAGGAGGCCGACGGCGGGGAGGACGCGCTGGAGGAGGCCGACGGCGGGGAGGACGCGCTGAAGGGCAGAGCGGCGCGGGCGGCGGGGGGAGATGGGGAAGGGCAGAGCGGCGCGGACGGCGGGGGGGAGAAGGGCAGAGCGGCGCGGGGAGATGCGGGGAAGGGCAGGGCGGCGGCGGCGGCGGGGAGATGGGGGAAGGGCAGGGCGGCGCCGGCGGCGGGGGGAGATGGGGGAAGGGCAGGGCGGCGCCGGCGGCGGGGGGAGATGGGGGAAGGGCGCGGGCGGCGGGGGCGATGGGGGAAGGGCGCGGGCGGCGGCGGCGGGGGGAGATGGGGGAAGGGCAGGGCGGCGCCGGCGGCGGGGGGAGATGGGGGAAGGGCAGGGCGGCGCCGGCGGCGGGGGAAGGGCGCGGGCGGCGGGGGCGATGGGGGAAGGGCGCGGGCGGCGGGGGCGATGGGGGAAGGGCGCGGGCGGCAGGGGAGATGGGGAAAAGCTGCGCGCGGGTGAATGCGCGGGGTGGCGGGGGTGACGATAGGGCAGAGCCGCGCGAGGAGAAAAAGTGGGTTGCAGCCGTTCGCTCGATTTAGCGGATGATTTCAACCTATTTTTTCATGGTATCTCTTCTTTTGGGTTCAACCCACTTCATCAAACTAGTAGTGTGCTCATACTAACGCTACGATAAAATATAAAATAAGATAAAATTTATTGATCTGCAATATATAATATTTGACGACGATGAGCGTGTTGTAAAGACCTTACGACCTCCCAGGACTTTTTTACGACCGGTTCCAATCAATTACGATCGTTTCGACCATACATTGCCGTACGACCACTCAGGTAGCCGTTCGACCACTCATAGGCTGTCAATTGAGCAGGTACCAGTCTCTCTGTCCCCTCTCCACTCCCCAGTCTCCGGGAGAGACGTCGCCAAGCGAGCCCACGAACACACTCGTCGACTCGCTCGTTCTCACTCTCCCCCAGCAGCCAGCGAAGCACGAGGCCGCGAAGCAATGGTGCGAGTCACGGAGACATCTCGCTTTCGGCGCTCGCTAGTACTTCTTTGCACCGCGTTCCTCGCGTCCCTATTCGTATTCTGACTATTCATGTTCGACAATATATATATATATATAATACGTCTAATTAGTTTGATATGTTTTTTAATTTAATATCAATTCATGTTTATTTAGGTGAATTAAATGAATTAAAATAATTAATCGTGACTGTACAATGATAAAATGTCATTAGTATCTTCATGCTATATAAGAACATTCGGATCTAACCGAATTAAGTTAATATTCAATTCATATTTGTTATAGTATTTTATTTATATTCGTATTTAAAAATATTCAAATATGTATTCGTTTATAAAATACAAATACAGATACGATGAAGATATTATCCGATCCGTTCGTACCCATAATGATGCACGTCAAGCCAGCCTGCCGCCGTTGCGCTTCTCCCCGAGGGACAAGCGCTTCTCAGCTTCAGTGTTCGCCATCTACCATGGCGCAGCGCGCATCGCGACGTGCGCGCCAAGAATCGCCGCCATCACCACCGTAAGCCGATGCCAATGCTTGGATGTAGCTGGATGCGAACAAATGGATCACATTTTCCGGTGCATCATGCATCGTAAGTCTCAACTCCTAAGGTGGCGAGTGTGCGATCGCAAACATGGCTTGACAGCCGCATAGCGGGCGTCAACGTTGGATTGCAAATGTGCATTTGCCGATCTTCTATCGAGGAAGGCATTAGTCGATCGATTACTCATCGTTATTCTGAATTTGCAACAAATGCGTAGCACACAAACAAGCATTCATTTTTTCAATTGAGCAGGATATTGAAATAGGCTCGGCGTGACCAATTTTGATTGGTTACATGCAAAATAAGACAATCCGGCACCTACGAGGAGACAACAAGCGTATCAAACACACACACGGTTGTAAATCTTTGTCTCAACCGCGCACTACTGATTCTCATAACGACTTACTACTCTCTCACACATCGATCGCACGAGCTCGGCGCATAAGCGCTTCTTGCGACCAAACAACCAGCTTAAGGTAAACCCCTCATTGAATCAGATGTCTTCCCAGATCTGGCGTCAGACCACGCTTTGGCAATTGTGTGCTTCATATCTTCATCGCCTTCCTCATACATATTCTGCATATGAAAATAGCATGTAGTCAGAGCAGGCTTGCAATACTTACTAATTCAGTCACGAGAATGAAAAGAATATTTACCTTCATTAAATCCATAATTCCTGACATTGGATCCTTCTCTTTATCCATTCTTGGCTTGAATCACAAAGTAAAGTTAGCTCATCTATTTAGATCCAGTAGTAACATAATCGATGTTAGATAACTATCTTTAAGGCGAGTGCTATAGTATATTAATCTTAACCATGTTTGAGATTTGCATGACTGGTTTATGAATGAGATCAACAATTTAGTTTCACAAGACTGAACTAATGCCATTTTGTAACCAGCAACAGTGTCATGAAAGTAGACACAGATATCTGGAACAATTCGTTTGTCGGATAACGATGTCATTTACAAAGGGTCTATCTATTCATAACTCAAAAGGTAACCGATTTCTTCCCTAACTATGTCACTTTTTTCAGCCCTTGGACCAACATCTAAGCATGGCAGGAAAATAATAAAAGTCCCAATGGTTCAAAATCTGTATGGCCAAGGGATAGACGGAGCATAGCAACATATTATTCGTGTTAGCTATATTTTGAAACAAATAAAGACAAAATTGCTTAGTTTGTTGTTTCAGGAGGTTCCTATCAACTCAAGTCTTCCCATCGATTTTCTGGTTTAAATACCCAGGAGAATCCGATACCGGTCAGAAGCATGCTCTTTGGTGGCATTTTATTTAAAAAATAAAGGTCTTTGGATGTTTCAGGAAATTTTATTTAAAAAATAAAGGTCTGTACCACTGCTCGCTCCAAGTTCCCTGTGTAAATAAAGCATTAGGTGCATGCCATAAAGAATGAGAACTCAGAAAAAAAAACATATTTGAAATGACAGACTCTGGCCTAAGGTATAATTTTCACTTCATAGCTCAATTAGCAAAAGGGAACACAAGCTAATGAGACCAAGTTCTGAACACAAGGTACAGAACTGGCTCTACTCACTTATCCTACAACTGTACTGTTCTATAACAAAAAGTAACACTTCAGTCTAGGGAAGGGATTTGCTTATAGAAGTTGTGTGCACTACATGTTGAATACAGTCAAAGCTTGCATTTTTTTTATGTCAATAACAGCTTTTACATTCTAAAAAGTCTAAGAATAAGCAATTCCCAGCATTTGGTATCATACGAGATAAACTTAGCAAGCTGAAATGGTTAAATCACCTTCTGTTGATAAACAGATATTAACTCCTGAGGAACATATAGTTTTCCTTCATCACCTAGAACTGGGTCGCAAACTGCATAAAATTTTCAAACACATATTAAACATTTCAAATCAGTCTTTAATTATGACACAATTCCCCTATAAAATTTGGTACATAAGAAACAACCATACAAATAATGAAAGGTGAGAAAAGATTACCATATATAAGATGAGGATTAACTGATCGTAATTTGTCAACAACTTGTAGCACAGTATTTCAAATCTATCAGCACTGCTCTACTAAACACAATGTATCAGGAAACTCTGAATTTGAGTTTCTTAAAGTACATTAGCGAGGCACCAAAACATTTTCTACAAGAATTTGATCTTATCTCAGGCAAATTCATCCAATTAGCCCACAACATAAAGCCTGAGTTACTTCAACAAGTTGTAGGCATCAAGTGATCTTTGTGAATAAATTTATTTAGCCAAAACTAAGAACAATTACCTTTTCAATGTTCCCTTCATTCAACTCAAGCCCGCATTTCAATGTTTTGTATTTTATCTGGTGGATCTCCTTGAGCAGCCCGCATGAGTGCTTGCGCTCCTTCTTCTTGGACTCCTCGAGGATGCGTTAAATGCAGCGTTGACGGGCGGCCGGGGAAGCTCCTGGGCACTGAGAAGTGCGCCTGGAGGCCACGGTCCTGGCACGGGATGGTGGCCACAAGCGCCCAGGCGACGACAAAGAGCACAGCGCCCATGGTGTACACGGCGGAAGCGAGGCTCATCCTGTTTAGTTATTTAATTATGTATGAATTCCAGATTTCTCTAAATAAAGGAGGGTAAACTTCAAGGGAACAACTATTGTAAAACCAAGAGATAATTCTCTTCACAATTTGTTACTGAATCATTACTCAATTATGTTCGATCTGTTTAGTTATTTGATATATGAAATAGCAGTATATTCATATGTGTTTTAACATGATATACGAGGAGAACAAACCAAAGATATTTATTTTTCACACATCTAAATATTAATAGATTGTACTCACTCGGAATCTCACGATCATCTGCATCGATTCTTCAAACAACATCATTAGCTTCATTTGTATTACCCCGACATTATTGTTATCTACAAACAACATGTTGTATCATAGGTTGCTCAAGTGTGGGACTCATCGCTTCCGCACACCATGTACCCTACCTCTTCTTTCTCCCTGCCATTCCAGTCCTCTTGCACACCATTTTCTTGAGTTTGCAGAAGAACCCGATTAAGCCTAATGCCCACCAGCTGCAGCAAACCAATGATTCAATTCTCGGTAAAACGAAGCACATCAACTGGAATTCTCGGTAAATGGATCGAAAATGCTGCAATTCCACACCAAACAAGATGTAGTTGTAAATCCAAAGCGACCCCAAAAAAGCTTAAGGGAGCAGATGTAGGCACAATTTGACTCACGTGACCTCCTTGGCGAGGCCCGCGGCCGGCCGGCCGGAGCGGGAGGGCGGAGGCGGTTGGGTGGCCGGCGCCACGCCCGCCGGGCCTCCTCGCGAGGCGCGGCGACCTCGGTGAGCGCGCACGGAGGCGCGGGGAGGCGGAGATGGGGAGGATGGGGTGGCACGGTGGAGGATGGGGAGGCACGGTGGAGGATGGGGAGGCGGAGGAGGGAGGCGGGGAGGAGGAGGCGCGGGGAGGCGGAGGAGGGAGGCTTCAGGCCTCCTTCTCCTCGCCTACCTTCATCACCGGTCCGTCGTCGCCGCCGCCGGTCGCCAATCCCGTCGTCGCCCATCATCATGTCGTCGCCGCGGCGCCGGATGTCGAAGTCTTCGTCCATGGCGGGCGGGTGAGATGTGCGGCTAGGATCTCGGCCGGATCCGGCGGAGTCGGCTGGCGGCGGCCTCTTTGCGGACGGCGCGCGCCTCCCGGTCCGGCGATGGATCGAGTCGGCGGATCCACGGCGAGAGGCGCTCGACGGAGGAGACGGCCGGATCCGGGGCGCAAGCGCGGCGGCGCGACGAGAAGGCCCGAGAAGGCCGGATCCGGGTGGTCCATCCAGATCCGATCTGGATGTAGTGAGAGCACGAGGAAGGCGCGGCTGGGTGGAGACGGGTATAGGAGGCGCGGCGCGCGGGTGGGGGGGAGGAGGCGGCGGCCTCGAGCGCGGGTGGGAGGTGGGGAGGCGCGGGGTGGGAGGAGGAGGAGGCGGCGGCGGCGGCGCGGGGGAGGAGGCGGCGGCGCGGGTGGGGACGAGGAGGAGGCGGCGGGGCGCGGGGTGGGAAGGAGGCGGCGGCGAGAGGAGGAGGCGGGAGAGGCGGAGCAGAGGCGAGACCAGCGGCCGCGCTAAACCCTAGCTCTGCATGCGGGGAGAGGCGGGTGGGGGAGGCGCGGGATTCGCGCGGGGGGCGGGGGTGGGCAGCATACCGGTTCGATGATGTGCATGATCCAAATGATTTTGGCCTTAGGATCTTCAATGAGTAAGAGAATAAGGTTTGAGGAGAGATCCAGACCATTCATTTGTATGGAGTTGGATTATTTTGGTACACAAATCTGGGTGGACTTAGATTAGGCATAACTGTGGGGGTGGTTGAGGGTGTGGATGTAGTAAAGATAATTTTGATCTATCTATCTACCTACTCTATAATACACCAAAATTATCTTTACTACATCCACACCCTCAACCACCCCCACAGTCATGCCTAATCTAAGTCTACCCAGATTTGTGTACCAAAATAATCCAACTCCATACAAATGAATGGTCTGGATCTCTCCTCAAACCTTATTCTCTTACTCATTGAAGATCCTAAGGCCAATATTATTTGGATCATGCACATCATTGAACGACCCCAGATCAGACGCCCCGAGTGAATCCGTGCGCCGCCTCCCCCACCTCATTCTTCCGCCTCCCTCGCACGGAGCCATCTCTCCTCCCCTTCCTCCTCCGCCGCCGCGCCACGCTCGCCTCCTCCCCTTTCTCCTCCGGCGCTCCGCCCTTGCCTCCTCCTCCCCATCCCCATCCCGCGCCGCTGCTGCCTCCTCCTCCGCCTCGTCCATCCTCTCATTCTCCGACCCCCTCACAGGCGACGACGCAGCGCAGGTATTTCCTCCCCTCCCCTCCCCAACTCGCTTCTATGCTCTCCAATTGCTACAATCCGACCTCCAACTTCTCACGTGCCTCAATTCAATCCGCTTTCTAGGGTTCCCGATTTCGTCTACATTCTGGTTCCAGTCATGCGATTTCATTCTGGGGATTACCAACTGTCATCTGGGTAATCCATGCTAGAATTTGGTTTCTAGGGTTCGCGGTTTCCATCAAAATTTTGGTTCCGATCATGCTAATTATGTATTACCTCGTTCTTTTCAGGTTGGTTTCCTTGGCTTCAGCAGTGATTATGTTAAACACTCAGCTGGGAATATCCTGATTGCCATATCTAATCCTCTAATGAAGTTTGTACGCTTCTCATGCTTTTGTTCCTTTTTTTTTTGGTGCATGCACTTCTCTGTCAAATTAATTAATTATTATTCCATTCTTGTTCTTTGTATTCTTAGGAAGCTGTTTGGATTCAGTTTGTTGAGTGATATGGGCAGCTATACATACTGATATCAACATGTGTTCATAATGCTTTACATTCTACAATTGACTCAGATTGTTTTGGAGAAGGGTCAATTTGTTGTTCCCTATTACGAGACGGAGGGCGAAAAGATTACTAATCGTTTCTTGGTATGTTTTCTTTTCCCAAGAACCAAATGCAATATCATCGAGGTCCAGATTTTGCTAATCTTGGATAGGATTCTTACTCTAATATGTATTTTTTCCTTTCCTTTTATCGACTATGCAGTAAAAGGGAATTGAAAATCAAATTTGTTGCATTGAAATACTTTTCACGATGTGCATCTCGATCTAGCAACTGTCTTAGACAAAGCACCAATTCTTGGTATGCCTTGTTCGGTTGCTATTTTCATGGATATTTTGTAGACTTACAAAATGTAAGGTGATTGAAATTATGAAAGCCTTACCCAGTTAAGATTTTAGGTAATAGCTCCAATGAAATAATGAGGAATGTCTTTTAGGTTCCACTGATAGACTTTCGAGTCCAATAGATATAAATCAGATGCCATTTTGTGGCTAATCATATTATTTAGTATTATTAAGGCAGAAGTTTGGTGATGTGTTGTTTGTCGTTTATAGCAGTAGTGTTATTCTCAAGTTTTTTTATAAGATAATTTCAAATGACGACAGTTGCTTCATGTGTTTTTTCAGGTCTGCATGGCATGCCTTTTGCATCTTTCGTGGCTATTGTTTTGTTTCAGTGGTCATGTATGTTCATCCAGTCATCCAGATGAGGCACCAATATGAACAGCTATAACATGATGGCTTGAATCAATAAATTAGTTGTGAGATAATCTTTTTCCTTCATTTGATTAAGCTTTTCTATGTGAAGAAGGATTAGCAATTACGTTATTTGTGTTCAAAATTGATGCATACCACTTTTTTTCTGTTAAGAACCATTGTTAATCACTAATATGTAATCCAATACATTTTTTGCACGCTATTGTTTTGTTAAGAACAAAAGCACGTGCTGCTGGCGCTGGCGCGCTGCTGTGATGTGCTGCAGGTGAGGAGGAGAGCGGGTATTGCAGTGATTGTCATAGAATAGAGGACTGCTTTGGTTTTCCTTGTGCCTGTGGCTTGAAAAGTTATCTACTCAGGTGGAATTAGCTCATGGTGGTAGAGGCCAATCTTACTCATATGATCGCCCAAGAAGCTATAGCAGTGGACGCCGTGGAGGTGTTTCTAGGCGCTCTGATTACCATGGTTTGTACTTCTGCCTTCTGAATTTATTTCTCCTGATGGAGATTCTCATTATTTCATTTTGTGAACCACACAGTTATGGTCACTGGTTTACCTTCATCAGTGTCGTGGCAAGATCTCAAGGTACTGGTGTTGTATATAACTTCAATTTGTAGCTTTTGCTGTACAGAACTCAGTTTTTCCTTATTCAGGATCATATGCGACGGGCTGGCGATGTCTGTTTCTCTGACGTATACCGTGAGGCTGGCGGTTAGTGATACATACTCCTAAATTCTTTTCCTGTTATTTCATGGGAGTGTACACACTGGGAATTTGAGGAGTAAATTGATTAGATAGGTTGCGTGAATTCTAATTGCATTGTCCTTTTGAAACCAGAATCCCTGCCTTATTACGAATACAAGCCATATTGATGCCATTTGTTTTTTTCTGTTTGTGTTGCAGCAACTGTTGGAATTGTGGATTATACAAACTATGATGACATGAAATATGCGGTAGGTTTTATCACCTTCTCTACACATTACTTTTTTAAATTAGCAGATTCTTTTGAAAACTTTTCCATGTCATCTATTGCTGTTGCAGAGGGTCTGTTGAGAGAACTGTGTTTTTCCTGTTTTAGTGGGCATGTAATTCCCTTTTGAATTATGATTTTGTTTTTCTTCTTGCAGATTAGGAAGCTTGATGACACAGAGTTCAGAAATGCATTTTCACGGGCATATATCAGGGTATGGGCTTTCTTGTTTTCCGCTATTAGTTTAACTGTAGTTTAAGATGCCATCAGCATGTCCATTTTATTGTGAACTCGCATAAACTTATTATTTTATTATAGGTGAGGGAGTATGATGCTAGATCAAGAAGCAGAAGCCGTAGCCGCTCTTACTCGAGAAGTCACAGTTACAGCAGGAGCAGGACTCCAAGGTATGTTAAATTTTCTTTGTGTTTTACATTAAAGCTTTATGACAGCACTGATTCTTGAGTGCATTGTTCCTTAGATCTGTCTCTCGGTCAGTCTCACCTGTGGATGAAAGGTATGCGATTCTATATTGATAGGGAGGATATATTTGTCAGATCTTAATTACTAATATGGCATATGCATGCTATACCTGCAATTTTTTTGTTAGAATTAAAAGGAGTCTCGTTCATTAAAGAAATGGAAACAGTCTGATCTTGTCATTGGTGGTCTTTGATATATGGTGTAAGTGTTATACACCTATAAAGATCAAAATGTTGAAACCTCAATTTTTACATGCACGTCATTTTTAAGGTTAAAAAGAAACAGAATTAGGCCCCAGAATTTTGGTTTTGGTATACTTCGGAATTTCCCTTTTGGTTCATAGCACCGAAGATTAATGCTTATGATGCATCACTCTCTTTTTAAATTAGCATGACTTAAATTTCCTCTATGATCCAATGATTAAACATGCAGAGCTGGCTGGCTAACCTGCAATGTTAAGTGAGCAACCAGTCCTAGGAGCAAGATAGGCCTGACAATAAGGATATGCGGAGTGGATCTTGTGGTATTATTGAAAAACTGTTTGACTGTAGGCACTTAAATTTCAAGTACTCCATTAACATGGGCCTCAACTTAATGAGGTTTTAAATTTCTTTATTAATCTTGCCATCCTGCTAAAAAGAAAGAAAGAATCTATGGTGCTTGGTAAGCATTTTTTTGGCAAATGTACTTTCTAAGAAGTCGGCACTAACAAATGAAGATGTATGGGTTAGTTTTTATGTGCAGTTTCATTTTTAATAGGATCACACCTGATAGGTTGAATGTGAGATATATCTATTTTTTAAGCCAGTAAGCATGAAGACCAAAATGCGTACTAAGCACTGTTGTTCAGGGGCGAATCTAGGATAAATTGTCGCTGGGGTCGGCCTAGACTTAGAGCCGTAACTATAGTTGATACTATTCTAACACTATGCATAAAAATAAAAATATATTGCAAACAATAAGCATTCATATAGAGATAAATGTATCGATAACATAATACGACAAAAGAAACTGATTACAATAGTGATTACCTCCTATAATTTCACCCTACGGGTACGGTCATTCATATTCTGAAAACGAACTATGATATCATCATTTGGAATTGCATCAAGAAATTCTTGTTCCACGAAGCAAATGACACAATCATTCATAAATCCATCGCCAATGCGGTTTCGTAGATCTGTCTTCACAATTTTCACTATTGAAAAACACCTTTCCACTGATGCTATCGCAATAGGAAGAACTAGCACAAGTTTGAGGAGCCGATATACCAAAGGAAAAGAAAGATCGGTTTACCAAGCTCGAAATAGTGGCCACTTGGGCAAATCTAGCATCACTCGCACATTGTCAATGTAAATATTGAGCTCAAGAATAAGATCTTTTAGGTCCCTTGCATCAAAATCATCAGGGTATGCCTTAGCCAATTCCATCAAACTTTCAATTTTGAATGCATCGAAAGAATTCTTTGGACTAAAAGCAGCAATGTTGGTAAGCAATTCAGAATTTACCTCGTTGAAACGGTCATTAATTTCGCAGTGTAAGTCAATAACTGGGTTCAAGCCTAAGGTGCCTCCATCAACATTTTCATTATCACTTGCTGGGGTTAATTTCCTTTTCAAAAAGCGTTCCAATGTGCTTTGATTGCCTACCAAATTATTCAATCAACAAACTTAAACACGCAAGTACATATTGAATGCACAATTAGCTGTATTATGATTAAAAAGTCACTAATTTACTTACGTGACATGTTTGCAGTTTGCTGCAAGAGAAATAGAAGAAAGCTCGTACTTCTCTAGTATCTGCTCTGTTGGAACGCAAGCAAATTGCCTTTAGCTCCCCTTCGGATTATATTATACATAAAGCTGGAAAAAGATCAAAAGTGATAAGCTGCAAGCATCTCACAATTGTAGATGGGGGAATAAACAGGGATTCCGTACTTGAGTAGAACCGAATCAACGGAGACTCGGAGAGTATCGCCAGCGGCGGCTCTTATCAGACGGCTCGCTGCTCGGCGAAGACGCCAAGAGCGAAGGCCGCGATCACGCCATCACGGAACCAAGACGTCGACGAGAACGCTGCACCGACGCGGAAGTTGGAAGGTCATACGGAGGGAGAAGAATCATCGAAAGCCACCGGCACCGATTGGCGATTGCAACCTTTGGCCTTCTCCCTTGCGACATTGGGTTCTGTGGGCTCTGCAAAGTCCCCAAAAATTCAAACCAGAAAATTTCCTAATTTTTTTTGTGGATTTTTGTTTGAATTTCTGGAAACTTTCCCTTTTTGGAAAGTTTCCCCCGGAATGCGCTTTCTTCTTTTGGCAATTCCGCTTTCTCTTTTCCTTGGCACCCGCCCATTCCCGCTTTCCCCTTCCCGCGCCTCCTCCTCCTTCTCTCCCGCTGGCGCCGCGCTCCCCGTCTCCTCTCTCCTCTGGCGCCTCCCTCCGCTTTCCCCTCCGTTGGCGCCGCCTCCCCCTTCCGCCTCTCCCCTTCCCCGACGCCTCCCGTTTCTCCCCGCAGCGCCGCCTCTCTCCTGCCTCCTCCGCGCGCGTGCGCTGCGCTGCGCCTCCGCGCCCTCGCGCCGCGGTCTTGGACCGCCGTGCGCCCGCCGCACTCGGTCCGGCGGGAGCCTCGCTCTCTCGCTCCGCGTGACGCAGCCGTCCTCCCGACCCACTGGCGGTCACCGCCCCCTCCTCCTCCCGCGCGTGGACGCGCCGCCATGACCGCGTCGGCTTGTCCTCGCGCCACCACTGCGCACGTCGCCGCGCTGCTGCGGTCTCGCTGCGCGCGACGTCGCTCGCGCCTCCGTCGCATCCCCAACCGCCGCGGTCACCTTGGTCATCCACTTCCCCTCTCTCCCTTTTTCCCTTCCGCGGACGCCATTCTCCCCTCCCGGTGCCAGCCGTCCCGCCACCTATAAAGCCAATGAGGCTCTCACCCGCACCGCCCTACCCTCTTCTCCTCCCTAGCCCCAATCGGCCTCCGTGCCTTCTCCATCGCCGGCGCCGTTTCTTCTCCACGGCCGCCGCCAAGCTCGCGCCGCCTCGCTCAACACCGTGCGATTCCTCCTCCCACACCTCCTTGGAACCCGGTGAAGCCGTCTGCGCCATCGACCGATCTCCTCGGGCCCGCATTCGCGGCGTCGAAGCTCCACTCGAGGCCGCCGCTGCACGCCGCCGACTTTTCCGGTGATCCCGGCCTCCACCACCGCCACCATCACCTACCCCAGACGCAGGACCCCATTTTGCCGCCGCCGCCCTCCCGGCCGCGCCTTCGCCGGCGAACGCCGCCGTTCCCGCCGGGCTCCTTTGTTTCGGGACCGCTACCACTCGGCTCAACTACATTTTCCCTCCACTCGGTCGAGTAACACCGAACGGCCGTCGGTTAGCGCTAGGCGGTCAACGCGCAGCACCAGCGTTCAATCCCCGCCGCAACATTCAAAACCTGATTTTTGGGTGAATCTCACTCCGCCGTCCGATCTTCTCCACCCGCATCCCGCCCGCCCGCCTCTCGCGCGCCGCGCCGCCCGCATCCTCCACGTGTCGACCATCCGCTCGAGAGCGCGCGCGCTGGGCCGGCGCGCGACTGCTCGCTCGCGTCGGCGCCTCGTCGCGTGGTGCGCGCGCGCCGCTTGGGCGTGTGGGCGCTCGGCCGCGTGGTCGTCTCCGGCCGGCTGCATCATTGCATAGGCCGCCCAAGCACTGTTCATTGATTTTTCAGAGATTTATCTTTTTCCAAAAAGCCAGAAAATCCAATTAAATTCTAGAAAATCACAGAAAATCCCAAAAATTCTCAAATTTCACCACCTTGCTCAGACAAATGTCCTGAACCCAGTTTTGGCCTCCACTTCCACAAATTCATCCCAGATAAATTCCTAAAATTCCAATTTGAGGATTTATGCATTTTATTCCTTTTTGAATTAGTTTATTTTCCTCGCTTGATTAGTCTCAAGCTGGATTTAATTATTTTATGTGTTTACGCTAGTTCCGGAGATCCCGAAGGCTCAAGTGCAGGCTCAGGATCCAGGTGTTTCTACGCTCGAGCTAGCGAGATCGCCCAAATTGTCGGCAAGTCCCAAATTCTTGACCATGTTGCAACCCATGATATTTAATTATGTTATTATGCTATTTGCATTGAGCTAGTTCTGGAATGTTAGTTCAAATTAAAATAAAATGTTTAGAATGACATGTTTATGTAGTTAATCCTACCACCGATAAATGCCATGTTCAACTTGTGGCCATGCCTTTGTTAACCATAGAATTAATTATCTGTTAATTTAGATAATTGTAGGTTATTATTATCACTCAAAGTTGTACACTAATAAGGTTGTGGCTGGGCCAATAGAATTTGGAAAACCCGACTCTAGGGCGGGGTGGTATGGGACACCGTGCCCTAGGCGGAGACCGTCGACGTGCGGGGATAGGGTAAGGGTTGGGAAGGAGCCGCGAGACGGTCTTCGCCCACCTCTTACCCTAGGTTGTAAGGTCGCGGACTGGCCGGAGTTGCGGACTCGAGGAAATATAAGGACCGCACCCTTACGCCGAGCAAATGACATGGTAACCGCCAACCACGTGGAGTTGACTTGTCAACACCGGTTTAGTAGTCGCTCAACTCGTTTGAAACTCTACAGTGTTGAGAAGTAGGTGATCGCGTAATTTAGGTTAGGCGGGCCGTCTTTGGTGCCTAACAACGGTAGAGTTCACTCGAAGCGGACGTGTGCTTTCTTGTGCCGGACACAGTGGATTCTAGGGTAGAGCCTATATAAAGGGTTGAGCGGTGAAACGACCGGCTTTCTTGACCGGACGCGAAGTTAAGAAATCGTGTGGGTAAAGTCGAGCAAACTCGCAGAGTCAAAATAAATGGTATTCGAATACGCCGTGCTCTGTTAATGGAGTGTGTCACTTGGGTGATTCCAGAAGAAGCTAAGTAGTTTTGTACCGCTTTAACTTGATTAGTTGGTTAATTGAAGTTTCATGAAAACCCCGAGATCTTAAGGAGTAGTTTTGGGTCCGTTTTATGAAAATGTTTACAAATAAAATTGCATCCACTCAAAGTTAATAAACCGAGTATACTCCCTTCCTTTGTTAATCCGTGCATGTAGTAATTTAGAGTCCCTTTGGGACTTGCTGAGCCGGTTGTTTGGCTCACGGCTTGCTTAATCCACTCTTTAGAGGATCAAGACAAAGGTGAAGGTTCCCACGTCAAGGACGCCCCTGAGGATCGCTTCTTCGACGAGGACCCGTGGCTTAGGTCTTGGCCGCGCTCAAGCGGATTCTGGAGTTCTTGTGATGTAAGTATACTTTGGGCTTGCACGCCCCGCTGTCGAAAAATGGATGTTAATCCATATGTAAAATATATTCTGGACTTTTGTTGTAAGCATGCAATGGTATACTCTTGCGCGACGTTCCATAACTGTTCATGCGTGAATAGTTACGGAATGCCGTGTCCGTACACGCCCCTGGAAACGGGGGCGTTACAAGAAGTGGTATCAGAGCAGGTTCTTTGACCGTAGGTTGAGACCTAAGGCAATCTAGGAAGCAATTTTATTGCAAAACTTAATTTAAAGCCATAAAAAGGGTTTACGAAAAATATAAGTATTACTGCTGTCTTTTTCCTCTCTTGTTGCTACCTTATCTATCCTAGTTTACTTCCGCTTAAGTTTTGCTTTTGCAAAATGTTTACCGCTTTACTTGTCTAAATTCAAAATTTCGTTCCTCCGTAGTTGGAGTAGTTAGTGTCCGCTAGACTAGACTAACCCTGAGTAGTTGTGGTACTTTTGTAATGTAAAGCAAGTGTATTCATGAACCCTAAGTGGTTTATGTACCACTTGCATATTGTAAATTTATGATCTTTATTCCTATATGTTGTTTTGCTTAATTATCAATAAACCCCCTGTGTTCAAAGCTTTCTCCTGTCCCCTTTCGCTCTCGTTCTTATCTTTTCGTCCTATACTTGCCTTGAAAAATTCAAAGTCTTACTTATCTACTCTTATTCTCCAAAGCATTGCAAAGCTGATTTCAAGTTCCCAATTGGCGATGGATCCAACACGCAGAGTGGTCGGACCAACAGGTGGTGCACCGCCGAGATCAAGCCAGTCGATAAAGCAAGGAGAATCACGCCACGGTTCATTGTCAAAGTGACACCGAAGAGTCGATGATGACGTCAAGCGCAATCGCATTGAAGTTTATAGCCTTCCTGCAAACTCAACCACCTAAATTCCTCAAGAATGTAACCATGAATGCATATAGCGGTTACAAGATGTTGAGAGAAGAATGAATACTATACAATGTACAAATAAGGAAAAGGTCCTTTTGCCACCTATCACCGTCGAACACTGTAATTACTTGGTGGAATGCTATCCGGTGGATACATCCAAATAAGGAAGACATTACAGGAAGACTTTGTGAAGAGATTCCGTAAAGCCTTCATTCCTCCTAGAGTTATCACGAAAAATATCAGAATTTCTTGATCTTCAACAAGGAGAGAACTCCATCACAAGATATCTACAACAATTTCATCGATTATCCCGGTATGCTCAAGGAGAGATTGATCTTGGCCGAAAGGATGGAGTACTTTATGAGAGGCCTACGACCCAATATGAGACAACGCCTTCATCCATGAAGTTTTCAAGCCTAATAAGCCTAGTTGATCGAGCTCTCCAATTAGAAGAAAAGACATCGAGTTACGTGAAAGTTATGAAACGAAGAAGCTTTCGCCTTCAACACAAACGGCTTGTTTTCATCTGCGGAGCAGATGGGCATTATCGTGACCAATGCCCACCAAGTCCTTACCCAAAGAAGAAGCTAGACAAGAAGCAAAGAGGCAGGCCACAACATCACGCCACCACCGATGGAAGAAGAAGAATCCTACCCTAAGAAGACCGAATGGAGGAAGAAACAGATCTACTCGGAGGAATGTCATGAAGAAGGAAAGCACTGACGATCGATGAGAGTGATCTATGAAGAACAAGGAATGGAGTAATGTCCTTTTGGTTATCCTTTTGTAAGCTAGTTGGAAGAACTGAATAGCTTGTATGTAAATTATTCGATTAAGACTCGTGGCAAGATTATGAAAATGTATGAAGACTGTCTGTAAAACATGAGGAATGAGAAGTTTATGTTGCAACAAAAGTTTCCCTAATGGACCCGGATGTAAATATATAACCTTGATGCAACATAATTCATCTAAGTAGGAATCCGCACCACACACGCAAGGATGATATACAGGTTCAAGTGAAAAGGAGTCAAAGTCAATCCAGAGGAGGTTAAAGCAGATTTGCTGCAGCCAGATAAGTAAGGGTTAGATGCCATTTTGGGCATGGACTGGCTAGCCAAGATCAAAGGCAAGCTAGATTGTGAGATCAGAACAGTATCATTGGTAAATCCTGAAGGTCAGAAAGTGGCAAAAAAAAACAAGGAGTATTAAAGGATGTGAGAAAGCGCATGATCAACATGCTAGCAGTTACACCTGATCAAGTGCCAGTGGTACAAGAATATCCTGATGTGTTTCCGGAAGAACTGCTAGACAGACCCCCTGACAGACAAGTGGAACCTACTATGGAGTTGATTTCAGGCACAAAACCAATCGCCAAACACCAGTACAGAATGTCAGCCAGAGAACTAAAGGAACTCAAAAGACAGCTAGATGAATTGCAAGAAAAAGAATTCATTCAACCAAGTGTTACACCTTGGTCGACACCAGTTTATTTGTGAAGAAAAAGAATAAAGAGCTGAGGATGTGTGTTCATTACAGAGGTTGGAATGTGGTCATAATTAAAAACAAGTAACGATTGCCCAAAATTGATGACCTGTTTGATTAGCTCAAGAGCGCCAAAGTATTTTTCAAGATCGATTTGCGCTCGGGTTCTCATCAGCTAAAGATCCAGGAGTAAGATCGAGATAAGACAACTTTCATTACCCGATATGGATTTTTGGAGTTCACAGTCGTTCCTTTTGGTTTAACCAATGCGCCAGCTTACTTCATGAACCTTATGAATCTGGTGCATATGGACCAACTGGACTGATTCGTGATAGTCTTTATTGACGATATTCTGATTTACTCCAAGAATGAAGAAGAGCACAAGGAATATTTACACATAGCATTGATCAGATTGAGAGAGCATCAACTATATGCAAAGTTTGACAAACGCAGTTTTGACTAAAAGAAGTTGTTTTCTTGGGACATATTATATCAGAAGATGGAATCAAGGTTGATCCAGAAAAGATAGCCGCAGTCATAGAATGGAAGCAGCCCAAGACCGTAACGGAAGTGAGAAGCTTTCTTGGATTGGCGGGCTATTATCGCCGATTCATAGAAGGGTTCTCCAAGATTTCTCGTCCGCTCACTCAACTACTGAAGAAGGACAAACCATTTACTTGGACAGATATTTGTGAAGAGAGTTTTAAGTTGCTGAAGACCAAGTTGACAACATCAGTGTTGATTCTGCCCAACCCAGAAAAGGAGTTTCAGATCTATTTTGATGCTTCAAAGCAAAGTTTGGGATATGTGCTTATGCAAGATAGAAATGTTGTTGCCTATGCCTCAAGACAGTTAAAGCCACATGAAGAAGACTACCCAACACACGATTTAGAGCTAGCAGCTGTGCTGCGTGCACTCAAAATTTGGCGGCACCACCTGCCAGGGAACCGTTGTGAGATATTTTCAGACCACAAGAGCTTGAAGTACTTGCTCACACAGCCAGAATTGAATATGAGACAACAAAGATGGCTGGAATTAACCAAAGATTATGATGATGATCTCCAATATTACCCAGGCAAAGTAAATGTAGTTGCTGATGGCCTTAGCCGCAAGGCTCGCCCAAGCAAAGTCAACATGTTGGAGTATCTACCAGAACTGCAAAAGGATATATCACAGCTGAATTTGGTGATCACAGAACAGGGTGAAGAAACGGCATTAGAGATTCAACCGCTATTGATAAATCAGATTAAAGCAGCACAAGATGAAGATGAAGAGATTCAAAAACTGAAAAAGAAAATTCAAGAAGAAGAGTCATCTGAGTATGTGATAGACGAACATGGAATTCTTACATTCCGTGGTCGCTATTGCATACCCGATAAGAAGGAATTGAGAGAGTTGATCCTATTAGAGGCTCACTCCTCGCAATTCTCAAATTATCCAGGAAGAACCAAGGTGTATCAAGACCTGAAGAAGAAGTATTGGTGGAATCTGATGAAAAAAAGTGGCTGAATATATATCGAAATATGATGTTTGCCAGCAAATCAAGATTGACCACCAGGAACCATCGGGACCATTACAGCCTTTGCCAATTCCCGGATGGAAGTGGGATAGCATTGGAATGGATTTCATTATCGACTTCCCAAGACTCGTGAGAGATATGATGCTATCCGGGTCATTGTTGATGGATTGACCAAGGTAGCTCATTTCCTCCGATCAAGCAAACTTACGGAAAGACAAGCTTACCGAGCTATATTAGACTGGATAGTAACACTCCACGAAGTTTCGAAGAGGATTGTGTCCGACAGAGGAGCGCAATTTACATCCAAGTTCTGGAAAAAAAATTACATGAGGCAATGGACACCGATCTGAACTTCAGCTCAGTCTATCACCCACAAACAGATGGCCAGACAGAGAGAACCAACCAGATATTGGAAGACATGCTAAGAGCTTGTGCTATTGTGTATGGAGCAGCGTGGAATACTTGCCTTCCGTTTACTCAGTTCTCATATAACAATAGTTACCAAGCCAGTAACCAAATGGCCCCGTTTGAAGCACTTTATGGCGGAATATACAGGACCCCTCTAAGTTGGTCAGAAATAGGTGAACGACAACTGATTGGATCTCAGATTGCTCACGATGCAGAACCACATTTCAGAATTATCAGAGAAAGGCTCAAGATTTGCACAAGACCGACAGAAGAGCTATGCAGACCACCGCAGAAAGAAATTTGAGCTTTGAAGTTGGAGACTTCGTATACCTTAAAGTCACCCCATTCAAGATAGTCAAGAGATTTCAAGTTAAAGGCAAATCAGCACCAAGATATGTGGGACCGTTCCAAATAATCGGAAGAGTTGGAGAAGTAACATATCAAGTCTGACTACCGCCTAATTTGTCGAGAATACACAATGTGCTCCATGTGTCTCGGCTTGAAAGTGCCTACGACAGCCAACAGATGAAGTGCCTTTATCAGATATTGAATTACAGGATGACTGCACATGTGCTGAAGAACCACTACAAATACTTGAAGTTTCAGAAAGGCAGCTCAGAAACAAGAACGTCAGGTTTTGCAGAGTGCAATGCAGAAATCACACAGCGGATGAGTTCACTTGGGAACGAGTCGACTTGCGTGAGATTTCCCAACTTACTCCTGGACCAAGTTAATCTCGGGGTCGAGATTCTTTTAAGGGGGGTAGGTTGAAAAGTCCCCAAAAATTCAAACCAGAAAATTTCCTAATTTTTTTTTTTGTGGATTTTTGTTTGAATTTCTGGAAACTTTCCCTTTTTGGAAAGTTTCCCCCGGAATGCGCTTTCTTCTTTTGGCAATTCCGCTTTCTCTTTTCCTTGGCACCCGCCCCATTCCCGCTTTCCCCCTTCCCGCGCCCTCCTCCTCCTTCTCTCCCGCGCGCGCGCTCCGTCTCCTCTCTCTCGGCGCCTCCTCCGCTTTCCCCTCCGTTGGCGCCGCCTCCCCCTTCCGCCTCTCCCCTTCCCCGACGCCTCCCCGTTTTCTCCCCCGCAGGCGCCGCTCCTCTCCCTGCCTCCTCCCGCGCGCGCGCGCGCTGCGCGCGCGCTCCCGCCCTCGCGCCGCGGTCTTGGACCGCCGTCGGCGCCCGCCGCACTCTGGTCCGAAGGAGCCTCGCCTCTCGCTCCGCGTGACGCGCCGTCCTCCCCGACCCCACCTGGCGGTCACCGCCCCCTCCTCCTCCCGCGCGTGGACGCGCCCCCGCCATGACCGCGTCAGCTTGTCCCCTCGCGCCACCACCTGCGCACGTCAGCCGCACCTGCTCTGGTCTCGCCTGCGCGCGCACGTCGCCTGCGCCTCCCGTCGCATCCCCAACCGCCCGCGGTCACCTCGGTCATCCACTTCCCCTCTCTCCCCCTTTTCCCCCTTCCGCCGGACGCCATTCTCCCCTCCCTCGGTGCCAAGCCGTCCCCGCCACCTATAAAAGCCAATGAGGCTCTCACCCGCACCGCCCTACCCTCTTCTCCCTCCCCTAGCCCCCAATCGGCCTCCCGTGCCTTCTCCATCGCCGGCGCCCGTTTCTTCTCCACGGCCGGCCGCCAAGCTCGCCGCCGCCTCGCTCAACACCGGTGCGATTCCTCCCTCCCACACCTCCCTTGGAACCCGGTGAAGCCGTCTGCGCCATCGACCGATCTCCTCCGGGCCCGCAGTTCGCCGGCGTCGAGCTCCACCCGAGGCCGCCGCCGCTGCACGCCGCCGACCCCTTTCCGGTGATCCCCGGCCTCCACCACCGCCACCATCACCTACCCCGAGACGCAAGGACCCCATTTTGCCGCCGCCGGCCCCTCCCCGGCTGCCCTTCGCCGGCGAACCGCCGCCGTTCCCCGCCCCGGGCTCCTTTGTTTCGGGACCCTGCTACCACTCGGCTCAACTACATTTTCCCCTCCACTCGGTCAGGTAACACCGAACGGCCGATCGGTTAGCAGCGCGTGCGGTCAACGCGCAGACCCGCGTTCGAATCCCCCCTGCCGCAACATTCAAAACCTGATTTTTGGGTGAATCTCACTCCGCCGTCCGATCTTCTCCACCCCGCATCCCGTCCGCCCGCCTCTCCGCATCGCCGCCGTCCGCATCCTCCACGTGTCAGCCATCCGCCCCGAGAGCGCGCGCGCGCTTGGACCGGGCCGCGCGACCTGCTCGCTCGCGTCGGCGCCTCGTCGCGTGTGCGCGCGCGCGCTGGGCCGTGTGGGCCGCTTCGGCCGTGTGGTGTCTCCGGCCGGGCTGCCTTTGTTGCATAGGCCGGCCCAAGCACTGTTCATTGATTTTCCGAGATTTATCTTTTCCAAAAGCCGAAAATCCAATTAAATTCTAGAAAATCACGAAAATCCCAAAATTCTCAAATTTCACCACCTTGCTCGGACAAATGTCCCGAACCCGTTTTGGCCTCCACTTCCACAAATTCATCCCAGATAAATTCCTAAAATTCCAATTTGAGGATTTATGCATTTATTCCTTTTGAATTAGTTTATTTTCCTCGCTTGATTAGTCTCAAGCTGGATTTAATTATTTTATGTGTTTACGCTAGTTCCGGAGATCCCGAAGGCTCAAGTGCAGGCTCAGGATCCAGGTGTTTCTACGTTCGAGCTAGCCGAGATCGTCCAAATTGTCGGCAAGTCCCAAATTCTTCACCATGTTGCAACCCATGATATTTAATTATGTTATTATGCTATTTGCATTGAGCTAGTTCTGGAATGTTAGTTCAAATTAAAATAAAATGTTTAGAATGACATGTTTATGTAGTTAATCCTACCACCGATAAATGCCATGTTCAACTTGTGGCCATGCCTTTGTTAACCATAGAATTAATTATCTGTTAATTTAGATAATTGTAGGTTATTATTATCACTCAAAGTTGTACACTAATAAGGTTGTGGCTGCGGGCCAATAGAATTTGGAAAACCCGACTCTAGGGCAGGGTGGTATGGGACACCGTGCCCTAGGGCGGAGACTGTCGACGTGCAGGATAGGGTAAGGGTTGGGGAAGGAGCCGCGAGACGGTCTTCGCCCACCTCTTACCCTAGGTTGTAAGGTCGCGGACTGGCCGAGTTGCGGACTCGGAGGAAATATAAGGACCGGACCTTACGCTGAGCAAATGACATGGTAACCGCTCAACCACAGGAGTTGACTTGTCAACACTGGTTTAGTAGCTGCTCAACTCGTTTGAAACTCTACAGGTGTTGAGAAGTAGGTGATCGCGTAATTTAGGTTAGGCGGGCGTCGTCTTTGGTGCCTAACAACGGTGAGAGTTCACTCGAAGCGGACGTGTGCTTTCTTGTGCCGGACCGAGTGGATTCTACGGGTAGAGCCTATATAAAGGGTTGAGCGGTGAAACGACACGGCTTTCTTGACCGGACGCGGAAGTTAAGAAATCGTGTGGGTAAAGTGAGCAAACTCTGCAGAGTCAAAATAAATGGTATTCGAATACGCCGTGCTCCGGTTAATGGAGTGTGTCACTTGGGTGATTCCAGAATGAAGCTAAGTAGTTTTGTACCGCTTTAACTTGATTAGTTGGTTAATTGAAGTTTCATGAAAACCCCGAGATCTTAAGGAGTAGTTTTGGGTCCGTTTATGAAAATGTTTACAAATAAAATTGCATCCACTCAAAGTTAATAAACCGAGTATACTCCTTCCTTTGTTAATCCGTGCATGTAGTAATTTAGAGTCCCTTTGGGACTTGCTTGAGCGATTGTTTGGCTCACGGCTTGCTTAATCCACTCTTTAGAGGATCAAGACAAAGGTGAAGGTTCCCACGTCAAGGGCGCCCGAGGATCGCTTCTTCGACGAGGACCCGTGGCTTAGGTCTTGGCCGCTCAAGCGGATTCAGAGTTCTTGTGATGTAAGTATACTTTGGGCTTGCACGCCCCGCTGTCGAAAAATGGATGTTAATCCATATGTAAAATATATTCTGGACTTTTGTTGTAAGCATGCAATGGTATACTCTTGCGCGACGTTCCATAACTGTTCATGCGTGAATAGTTACGGAATGCCGTGTCCGTACACGCCCCTGGAAACGGGGGCGTTACAGGCTCCAGCGCAGGCCTTCCATCTCACAAACTGGGCTGCCTGTTAAAATTAGCTGTGCTGGGTTGCCGGGGTCAACAATATTTTTTAATGGGGTCAAGGCTGGTGAAAAAATACAGATATAAGATGCTCCTAGCAAGTCATCGGGGTCAGCAGACCCCGACCCGTCCACGTACATTCGCCCCTGCTGTTGTTCCTCCCCCCTAAAATCTAATCTACTTTCAAGTCTTTTACATACACCAAAGTGCGTAGTAAGCACTGTGGTTCCTACCTCCTAAAATCTACTTTAATTCTTTTGCACACTGTTACTTCCATAGCCCATGGGTATCTGCGGTGGGTTGGTTGGTTCCGTTGTTATTTTTGAATGACACCACACTTTGGGTAATGGACTTTGTTTGTGTAACTTTTTGCAGATCGCTGTCAAGATCCCGATCCCCTGTTTATTTTGTAAGCCTTGCAAGAAGTTGACCATATCTCATTTCCAATCGTTTGTTCAATGCAGTTAATGTAACCCTTTTGCAGGCCTCTCGAGGAAGATCTGTGAGCAGAAGCCCTAGCAGTAGCAGGAGCATGAGCTTATCCCGATCTCCATCTCCTGTAATACTAAATATCCCACCAGCTCCCCAACAAAAAAACTCATTATATTACTAAAGGCTTTATGCTAATTCAGTATCTATTTCCTGGCAGGTGAGATCTGATTGAGCTTGGGACACACCTCGAAGCAGTGAGCAACTACTTTAGGATCCAGGGACCTATAACTAGGATTAGGGGACACCTCGAAGCTTTATGCTAATTAGGTCGTTCTGGATATGACTGCCGTTGCCGGTGTTGCTCCTCATTTAGGTGGTTGACTTGTATTTAAGTATTTAAGTATTTGCAAGTTGTGGAGATTATTTGAATTTTTGACGATTTTGAATTTCATGAAATTAATTAATAAAGTACAAGCAGAGATTGAAAGTCACGCAAATTGGAGGCAAAATTAAAGTGAAATTTGAGATTGAATTGCCAAAACAAAAATGTGAATTGAAATCTGAATTAGAAAAGAAAGAAAAAAAGGAAAATTAATTAGATAATAATTTGGCCGGTCTATTCTCTTCTCATCTTTTTTCCCGCCATCAGCTCGACCCACCCACTAGCCCAGTCATCCCCTCTTCTCTCTTCTCTGCCCACGCTACCTTCTCTCTCTATCCACGCCATCGTTCACGCGCCACCACTTGCTCTCGTCCCACGCGTCATCGTTGTCACCTAGCTGCCCGTCCTCGCCGCTCTGTAGCCACACTGCCAACGAGGGGGTGTAGTCCTGTAACTTTGGTGTACCGAAAACGTCGAAGAGTATCAAGCAATTGTGAGTAAAGAAGAAGTGAAAGGCAATCCCTGAGTGTTCTGTGCAATCTCGTAGGCGTGGGCGAAGTCGACTTACGATCACGGCAAACGTAGTCGTAAGGACTTACGACCATGGCAAAGCTACAGTAGATTTACGACCACGGCAAATCTACTGTAGACAAGGTCGAAAGGCGTTCGACCACGGCGAAATTGGAAGACGGTGAGGTCAACAAGCGATACGACCACATCCGAGAAAAGTCGAAGGTGATTCGAAGGCGTACGACTGCGACAAAGTTTGAACGTGGTCGTAAGGAGGCTACGACCACGGTGTAATCGGTCGTAAGGAGCTGTGACTTCATCGGGGAGATCTGAACGTGGTCGAAAGGGTGTTCACCACGGTGAGCGATATAAAGGGTGTTCGGGGAGATGCCTCAGGGAAGAGCACCAAAAATATTGTGTATAAAGACGTCCTAGCATGGTGATGTGGTAAGTAAATAGTCCACAAACACCTATTTTCTTACTGTGTTTCATATTTCTTTATGTGACAAAAATATTTGTTTTCTTTGTAGCCTCAAGTTTAAACTATGTGGGAATGGAGAAAGTCGTCGGTGGGTGAGTCCAATGATGTTGTCGCCTCCTCAAAAGATCAGTCGTTATGTAACAAAAATATTTGGTTATACAATATATGAGACGTGAATCTTAATGAATCTGATTGTTCATTTTATTTTTTACAAATTTTATCTTATTTTGTATTTTACCGTAGCGTTAGCACGGGCACTCTACTAGTACTATAAACTAAACACTACAAAAAAGGGTTGGCTCCATCCCATCTTAAGATATCCCCTAAACCAAACACCACCTAAGTTATGGTCTTCCTCGACTCGGTGCTACAGGGCTAGTCATACAGAGTTTTGCGATGGCAGCCGATTCCCAACCATACCAGCCCACTACCTAGTACTGTTAGCCCAGCTCAAGCACGACACGGCCCGTTTTCTTAACAGATCATGCCTGGGTTCAGTTGCCCAATGTAATGCATCCAAAAGTCCAGTGTTCCACATGTTGATGCACCTCAAATTCTCAATGATAGTAGATATTGCTAGAAATCAGTTCATGAATATAAGCTGAAAATAATAAAGTTACAAATATCATGTGTTCTTCGACATCACAAAATTAATTTATGAGATGGCAAACCAAATTCACTGTTTTATTCAGAAAAAGAGTAAGCATAAATATTGATTAATCTAGACAGACACTTATCCCGTAGAGGATTATCACGCAGGGTGGCAAGCTGGATTAGCTGATTAGAAAATAAGGATAGAAGTAATCAGCATTCAGTACAAACAGAAAGCACAGATTGAAATCTACCAATTGTGCACCTGGAATGTCCACAAGAGAAGAATATTTGTAAGGTAGATGTCTTAGGGAAGTGAAGAATGGCAATCAAGATCCTGAAAAGGTCAGTACACTCAAAGTCTGAATTCAGAACAGAATGAGCACCAGTTTCATGGGAAATTCAAAACCTCCAAAATTATTAAGATCTCAAGGACTAGGCACATATCTGAATGCTTAACTGCAAACAAAATATGAACTTGGAAGCCCAAACGAAAGTACTTCCCATGACTCTTATGAGCAAGGATAAAAAAATCGGTGGTAACCGGCTCGTTACCAGTCGTATTGGCCCGGACCGGTAAAAAAATCCGAAAAAGCCCTAAATTTAAATTTTGAATATAAATTAATGAACCGTAATTTCGGATGGTAACCGGCCAAATTCAAATTTTGAGTTTAAATTGGATAATTGAAACCGTCCAATAGAAAATCGGTTACTACCAGTAACCGGTATCGGCCAGGGTCCGATACTTTCTCCATAACCGGTTTTTGAATCCTTGCTTATGAGTTAGGACTGCTGCTTCTTCGTATATGAACATTGTATTAGATGTGCAGTGCAATAGGCTCTAGAATTGTTACATATAGGTGGGGAAAATTATTTTTTCTTAATTACAGAAACAGTGCAATCAGATCATGAAGTTGCTAGTTGCATAATCAAAGAACTAGAACAAATAATGGAACACAACCATTGCAATGTGCAATTGGCAGTCATGACAAGCTATCTTAAAACATGAGGATTTGAAAGTAATGTGGCAATTTCACATCAAGATGGCTATAAGGTTATTGCACCAATGGCCAAAGAGTTTTCGCTTTTTCAGTATGGCTAGCATTACAGTTTACCATTCAAGGTACATAGTAAGTTCCAAGAGCAACAAATTGAGAAGAAACACGCAAAAGCAATTTGCTTTCTTGAATCGGAAGCAGTGAATTACTCACGGAATCACTTACAGTCAGATAAGTTTATAACAAGATATACTCTTCAATATATTCACTCCAATTGGGAAATTGATTCGTTGATATCCATGAAAGAGGATACAGTGGGAGTACAACAGGGTGACGGACCAGTCAGTTTCTGATTGTGAACAAATCTCTGCTGAACATTGTAAAAAGAAATCTGATCTGAAATTGCGCCCCCACACGCCCCCAAGTAAATAATAGAGACAACAAAATTTTAGAAAAGGATCCAACATTGCTCCTCCACAAAGAAATGTGCACCAAAATCTTTGCCATGCTACCAAAATTCTGGCAAACCAGCGTGGAATCTAACACTAACAAATACAACTCCGTCTGAATCCATCACGCAGAAAACAAGCTAGAAAGAATTGATCACAAGACGAACAACCATCCACGTTTGTAGCACACGAGCGTGCCCACAGTCACTGCCGACCACACCGCCACAACCCAACGGGCCACAAGCGATGCCGCCTCCTTCATGGCAACTGACCAATCAACAAGCCAGTCCAGCCCCTGCACGCCCTCGAAGAAGTCCTTGCCTTGCACCCGCCACAGTGCCAGCAGCGACAACACGAGCAGCGGTGGCGCGACGAGCTGCGTGGCCACCGCACAGATGTGGTGGTTGTGCAGGAACACCTTGGCGCTGCCGTACTCCATGTTCGGCGCGCGGCTCACGTGCAGCCGCTCGTACCAGCAGAACACGGCCTCATTGAGGTACATCTGCACGGCAGCCCGCGCGGCCAACAGCTGTAGCACCGCCGCGGCGGCGAGCAGCCTCACCTCCAGTCCCGGGCCGTCCAAGAACCCGCAGCATTGGAGAATCGAAGCCGCAGAGGAGACGAGGACGGCAAGGTGGAGGAGAAGCCGGGCTGGCGAAGAGGATGCGAGGACGGCGAGCCCGGTGCGGGGCTTGTCGGTGCCGAGCCAGAACGCGCGCGAAGAGCGAGGCGGGGAGCGCGGCGAGGGAGGCGAGCGCGCCGGCGAAGCGGCTGGAGGAGAGCAGCGTGGCGACGAGGAGCGCGCCAAGCGCTGAGGCGAGGTGGGCGGAGCGCGGGGAGGGGAGCATGACGAGGCGGAGGAGCACGACGAAGAGGAAGGCGACCGGGAGCAGCGGCGTGAGCCGGGAGGCTGCGGAGGCCGGGAGGAGGAGCGCGAGCGGGAGGAGGGCGAGGTGGAAGTCGGCAAAGTGGGGGCGGGAGGCGAGCGTGCCGTGACAGGCGGAGGCGGTAGAGCTGCGCGGAGTTGGAGACCTCGTCGAAGGCGGATGCCAGCGCGCCGCCGCGCTTGGAGGGTCCGGAGCCGGAGTTGGGCGGGCGGAGGACGGCGCGGGGTGTGGTGGAGGGGACGGCGTCCGGGTGGATGTAGGTGTGGAGGGAGTATAGGAGGAGGGAGGGGAGGTGGAGGAGGTGGGAGACGGCGGCGAGCGCGAGCGCCGCGGTGGCGTGGAGGGGGGCCGGCGGGACGGGGAGGACACGGCCATCGCCGCTGGCCGGAGGTGGGTGGATCGATCAGTGGCATGGATCTGGGTGCCTGGGACGCAGTTCGCAGAGACGGGGAGTGGGAATGGCCTGATTTGGGCTGGGTATTTTGGTCTTCATATCTGGGCTCGTTTGGGCAACAAGGATTCTTTCCTGCTACGGCCCATGTTCAGACCCTGTGGGTTCAGGGTTGACATCGACCGTATCTACGCATGCAATTCTTTCTTCTTTTTTTGAAAAGCCATAATTCAATTTAATTCGTTAGCAATTGCATGGAATCCATAACAAGTTTGTAATGGCAATTTCGTACGTGAAACTTTTCCTATCTATAAATCCGTCAATTCGTAAGTTTACGAGATCTCATTTAGGTTTGGCAATTGCTCAAGCACAGCAAACAATTAGTACAGAGATTGGAAGGACGCTGGAACACCGAAAAGGAAAAGTCACAGAGCAATTAAACTGCTCCCAGCTAAATCACCACAAATTCAGCAAAGCAGAAATGTATTATTACCTACAACACCAAATCCCTTTCAACAAACCGAAAATAGTCCAATACAACAGAGACCAAAAAATAATAACCACCCAGTCTGATCTAGAATGTAGGCTGCATCCACAGAAACACCACAGTATGTCAGGCAGCTTGTGTTCCATACTTCCAATTCAGAAGGTAGGTAGCCATTTCAGGAAAACTCTGAACGAACAACGTCGGTGACCCGCGATGAGGCGTTCAGATAATAACAGTGGGGCAGCATGGATATAGAATTATTGTGTATATAATACAATTGCATACACTAATCACAGCGTGCCTCCGCGACTATCTGGAGGAAGAGTAGCAAAATCTCACAGCAAGTACTTCATTTCAGTTGTGCCACTCAACTGAATAATGATACAGCATGACTGGATTTTAAATTTTTAAACACACAGGTCACTCCCCGCTTAGGATGGGGTTGATCAAAGGCTTCAGCTGCGAAAGATAGACGATTGCCCACCTGCAGAGAAACATTACCGGATGGTTAAGGGTGTGTTTGGTTGCTGGGATGGGGTGGGATGGAATGGGATGGTTCCTTTGACCAAGTCTATCCATGTGTTTGGTTTAAGGGATGGGATGGGATGGAATGGTCCAAAGTGGGATGAGCCTGTGCAAATTTAGAGAATATTCTTCTTAGATGCTGGACCATATGGATCCACTTTTTTTGTGGAATCATCTCATCCCATCCCCATCCCATACCATCCCACTCTATTCCAGCAACCAAACACACTCTAACAAAACAGAACTGAGACATGCAGCACGGACTTGACCAATTTTTTTAATACGGGAAATGAAGTAATAGAATTTAAATGAAGTAGCGAAATTCTGAAGTTCCTAGCGAATGGAGGCACTGCAAGTCACTTCATCAACCTGCAAAACCTGTGCCCTAACTCCTCTCCTCTCCTAGTCACTCAAAATATCATCTTCTTGCTCTACACTTCTACAGCACTAAGCGAACAACAGCGAAGATTCCAGTACCCAAAGGCATAGGTAGCTACAACTTTTTTCATGAGTTGTTTAATCTGACAAGCTTAGAATCAGACCCTTCCAACTAGTCAGTACAATAACATCATGCTTGATAAAGCAAGATGTCACAATCAATAAGGCTAAATGACTAAGGTGTGGGTACTGGGTCTAGCTGTTTGGGTGGCCCATCAATCTATTAGGAACACAAGCCTCATGGGTTGCATCAAGCCTAAATGATCCCAGAAAAATCCATTTGTTATGCTAGCTAGAGGAATTAATCGTTATTTCTCTTTCAAATGATCAAACTAGTTACTCTGGAAGTTTGAGAAACTCTTATGGCCATCCTAAATTAAATGTGAAACTAACATTGCACAGCATTGTCTTCTTGGAGGAGATCTAGCCGCCGCACGTATGCACCTGACTAGATACATCAACAAGCATAGATGACAAGACATGCTTGCTCCTGTAGTCCTGGGAGGCTGGGATTGTTACTGACTGGCTGGTGTTACATGATTGGCGTCCATGGAGTAGGGTGGCAACACGGTTATCACTTGTCAGGCAGGTGAGGCAGTGGGACTCCAGCGGTGCCAGTGTCCACAAGGACCTAGGTATTGGGAGTGGCATTCTTATATGTTGAAAATAAATTCAGATTTTTCCTAGTTAATGTTCTTCATATTCTAAAAAAATCTGGTGGGGCTGATCAAGCAAAAACTGAAGATATGCAAGGATGGTGAAATCATCATGGGTGTAGGAGCTAAAACAAAGAGACCCAGATGCCAAATCTTAAAAAGGAGCAGCAAGAAATTGTGAGCTATGCCTCTTACCTCTTTCACCAAATCACAATAAACTATCCATAATAAAATTGCAAAACAACTAAGCAGATAGTGAGGGGGGAAATCCAGAGTTATTCAAAAGAATGAAGTTGTCACTCACCAAATAAATATTTTTATTTTCTTATTTAAATACTCCATAGTTCTCTACCTTGTTAAATGAGACGAGGATTCTTTGCACTAAAACTGAATGCATAATAAACTCCTCGACGCATCATATTGCTAGCCTGATTAATACAATTTACATTGCATGCATGCAGAGTAAAAGAAACAGTGGAGAAAAACTATATGTCAATATCAGTTACAAGTTACAACTAAACCCACGTGCTGTATATTTACTAGAATTATTGATCATTGCTTCACATTTGGCCGAAGTCTGACAGACATCTTGACCTTGCAAGAATACATATAGTCAATGCAAGAATGGCATCCTAGTTCGATTCAAAATAGGATATATCCATAAGATGCCAGGTAGCATGCTGGTTTGATATTTGTGCTCTACTTGTTATGGTAGCAACAGTAATTTTGACATGCAAGCAAGCAAAAACCGATTATTGGAGTAATATTTTCTGAATAATCTAAACTGGGTAAAGAAACCAAAGATGTAAATTAAAAAAATGGATCAGAACTTACATCATCCAACAGCAAACTGTAGCTGTAATAACCAAGGTCAAATGGAATCTGCATAACAAGAATCACCAAAAGTTAATTCAATATAGTGTCAAAAATTATTGGGCATATATAAGTTAGCTTCAAATTGAAGGACGTATAACAAAGCTAAAGATTTAAATACTCCAAAGTTTAAAACAAAATGTAATGATGGAAAGAAAGTAATATCAGAATTGAAACACAACCACAAAACATGGATGAAATCTTGCGGACATTGGGTGAAAATTGGAATATAAGTCAAACAAAAAAGAGTGCGTAATAAAGAAGCTGAACCATGTGGATATTAGTCCCTGAGAGCACATAGGTGCACCCGCTGTAGTAATCAATAGCAACAGCCATCACATAAACTGAACAGACTAGAAATGCATCCTATAATGATAAACACTATGCTAAATAAGGATTGCCTGCAGGCAGGAAGAAAAATCAGCACATATTTTTGAGTTAACACATACAAATTAACACAAGGCTATACAATGTCAAAGTTCTAATGAGAACGGACACTACCCTTAGAGATTTGACCTAATAGCCCTATACAGTTCTACACTTCATATTGACCCTCAACGGTTCTACAAGATTAACCATCAACTAGTGTTACGATTTCCACGAGAAAATTGTATGCTTGGTCCTTGTCTACCCAGTTCGTGCCAATTTAGTCCCCTTAGTCTCCGACAGATAACATGCACTGAATCAACGCTAACCTGTGGTAACATGTGTGCAGAATTTGTTAAAGCTGCTGGTTGCTTGATTTAAGCAACTCAGCTACTCGAACTAGCAGTAAAGAACCAAGCTTGGGTACCAAATTCATCTTACGAGAGGAACATTCACCAACGGATCTCAAATAAACAAGCTCTCGACCTAATCATTCGACCTGAATCTAGATCAAAACCCGCCAAAATCATGGCGATCCCGGGGGGAGGGGGGGGGGTATAAAATCCGCCCAAATATACCCGCCGGAACCCAAACCCCTAGGCCGAATACCAAAATCACGGGCTTCCCAAACATACTACACCGGATCAAGAGCTAGCAGGAGCGAATCAAGAGGAGAGGGGCGAGCGCACGTACAGGTTGGTGGAGGGCCCGCGGTTGCAGCAGAGGAGCGAGAAGAGGGAGGCGGCGACGCCGGCGAGGAGGAAGATGAGCGTGGTCACCCAGAAGCCCATGGCCTCTACCTTCCCTGGATCGCTGATCCGCTGGGTCTCGCCTCGGCTCGGGATCGAGATTAAGAAGGAGGGACACGTGTCGGCCTCCAGTCGGGGCAGAGCAGAGAAGACGACGGAGGAGGTGGGCATGTTCCTCCGGTTCCCTGTCTCTTAGGCTGGGCTTGATATGAGCCCTCGATCCAGCAACCGCTTAGCCCTTGATTGGGCCCAATCACCCAGCCCAAACAAACTGGGGACGTCTCTGGGCCGGGACCGTTTCCTTGTGTCAAGACTGAGAGGGCCGCATGATTTTTTTTCTGATAAACCAGAAAATTTCTTGCGTTCCAAATACCAGCATGACATCTCAGATATCCTATAGAGAAGGGTGGTTTTTCGGCTACGACTTATGATTTTTAGCCCTAGTATAAGCGTTTATATGAACAAATCAAATATCGATAGGACGCTTCATTTAGCCCTAGTGCAATCGCTTGTATGAATAAATCGAATATCGATAAACGCTTCTGAAAGACCATGTGGAGGTGACTCCACGTTTGTGATGAGTAATTGACACTTGTTTTAGAAAGATTGAGTTTGATTTGTGTGTTTTCTGCCAAGTCGTAGCTCCATGCCGTGGTCGGAAGTCGTTTCGACCACGTTGGCCATGGTCGGAAGCCCCCAGACAGATTTACGACCACATTGGTCGTGGTCGAAAGACAGCAGCAGTGTTTACGACCATGTTGGCTGTGGTCGGATGGTAGCAGGAGAGTTTACGACCTCTTAGTCGGAAGTCGGAAGCCAGTCGAAGGGTCTACGACCACTTTGGCCGTGGTCGGAAACCAGCCGAAGGGTTTATAACCACGTTGCCCGTGGTCAGAAGTAGGCAAAAGGCTGTACGACCATGTTGCCCGCGGTCGGAAGCGCTTACGATCACGTTGGCCGTGGTCGGAAGCCAGCAACTGATTTACGACCACGTTATCGCAGGAAGCGGTCGGAAGTCGTAGATTCAATCGTTGCGGTCGAAAGTCGGCAGACTTCGACCACGACCACATTGGGAAGTCGGCGGACTTCGACCACGTTGTGAGGCGGTCGAACGTGGTTGGATGGCAGTTGGACGCGGTCGTTTGAGGTCGAATACGGTCGAAAGAAGCCTGAGCGCGGTCGGAAGTGGTCGAACACTGTCAGACCTCTCACACATTCTCACCAACCCTGAGAGAGTGGGGTGGGGGTAGAGGAGCAATTGTGTGGGGTTGAGCGGATGATATGTACTACGCAAGGGGAGAAGGGAGCTCGGAGGGTGTACGAAGTAATATGAGTTGATGTGGTGTAGAAAGTGAAGATGTATTAGAGGGAGAGAGAGAAAGAATACAGGAGGACAAAGCATCATGAGGTGGTGGAATGGGTGGTTCAGGAGAGATGATGTGGATAACAAAATAAGTATTTACGGTATGTAGACCAAACAATACAGTTAAAAATAACTCTACGCCGTTAGGTGACGCAGCCACAGGAAAAGTCATACGGAGTACATACATACTTTCCAATTCCACGAGGATTCAGGCGTTCGTTCCTGTTTGGAATTCTCACGGTTTGATTTTGATCCATTCCGCTCCGCGTAGCACGAACTAAACACGTACCAGTCCCGTTCAAAAACTTTTACGAGACCGATCGGATTAACAAACTGATTTAGACTCCATCGCGGGTGCCACGTAGGCAGCACGAAGACGCCAAGAATGCGCGCCAATTGTTAAGACTGGGAAGTTACGGATGATCTCATCCAAACCGACAGCAGTTCCTCTCTCTCTCTCTTACTGAACCAACGCCATGGCGTCTGTACAGAATGTATATATACATGCCAATGATCAATGAAAGAATAGAGACTCGTTCATTTTGTCATTCACGGTTTCATTTACATCAACATATAACACGTTATCAAGACGAGTTTCGCCATTCACACACTCGCCATCCATCCGCGCACACAAAAACACAGATACAACAGAGAACACAATCAAGAACAGGAGGTATGGAGAACGATCGATCAATCTCGTGAGAAGCATTACAACGCCTTACTTGGTGTTCTTGCTTCAATGGATTCTTTATGTGATTACCGCAACTTCTTTTTGCCCTTGCCATCAAGACCCACCACACACACCGCAACCAATACCTTCATTGCGATCGACACGGATCTTCGCCGGCTCGTCGCCGTCCATGGGAAGCGCACGGCGTCTTCCCACCGGCGAGACTTCGCGCTATGGCCCCCACGCGCCGCCAAGACGCCTCGAGGCGGCAAATCGCCGCTCGACTCGCATCCGCACGGCCCCTCTCGCAGAGGAGGCCTTCTCCTCCACTTGACTCAAGAATAGAGGAGGGGGCCAACGCGCGCGGGGCATGGCTCGCAGGCGGCGCCGGCCGGAGGTGGCGGTGGCGCGGCGCCGCACGCGCGCGCGGCGCAACCCGTTCGGCCGGTGCGGCGCGACGAGGCGACGCCGGCGGCGGCCGGCGGAGGCTCCCACGCCGCGACGACGGCGCCAAGGCGGCGATCGAGGCGGCGCCGGCCGGAGGCGCGGCGACGCGCCCGACGCCGAGGAGGCCCACCAGCCGCACGGCCGACGAGGTTCGAGGCGGCGGCGCTTACTCCGGCGGCGGCGACGGCGTGAGGCGCGGCGCGAGCCCGCCGGCGCTTCGGCGCCGCGGCGGAGCAAGCCCGCGCGATGGCGACGGCGGCGCGTGGCGCGCGAGACGGCCGGAGGAGACGGCGCGCGGCTCGGAGAGCTGGCGGCGTCGGCGGCATGCCTAAGGGCAGGGGCGGCGGCTCCCATGGGAAAGCCCCATGCGGTGGCTGGCTTTGGGGGTTAGGGTTGGAAACCCTAACCACCCCCACCTCTTTCTTTTATATGCTGACCCCATTATGGGTTTTGGCCCATTTACCCCCACCTCTCCTTATGGGCCACAAGGCCAATCGGGCTGCAGCCCAGGTTGCCGAAATATTGCAATAACCCCCCTCCCTTTTTCATGTAATTGCAGTATTATTATTTAAATAAACTTTGTATTATAATTTCGCAGATTTTCATCAGTGTGGTAATCTAAATTGTTTTTGTTTTAGACCTTCTTTGTAACCATGTAATCGTACATATGTATTTCCATGCAATATATTGCACATCAATTATTGCAATAAATCTTATGCATATGTTATTGTTAAATAACCACTTAATATTTTTTTTTATGCAAATGCTTTAGGTTGATTTTCTCTCATTTTGGAATAACACAAAATTTCTTAACTTTCATATTGACCATACACAAGGTAGTACCATAGTACTACTGCGGGATTTATTCCTCACCGCACGTACCCAATATCAAAGTTTGAAACATTTTGGTCTACACTTTGGGTGATTACCTTTATTTTCAAATTGGCCATACACAAGGTAGTACCATCGTACTCATCGTGGATTTCATCCTCAACGTGCATACCCAATTTGATTATAAATTATACAAGGTCTACACCTAAGTGATTACCATGATTCTTTTTCACATTGGCCATACACAAGGTAGTATCAATATACTACTGTGGGATTATCATCCTCAAAGTGCGCACTCAATGTTGAAAAATGAATTAAATAATGTTAATACCATTAGTAATTAACTATGTTGTTTCACAATAAGAGAATGTCCCTTTATGTATTTCAAGTTTACCTTGATTACTTGCATTTCGCATTGCTTATTTAACATTGCCAAAGATTTTAACAAATCTGTGGCCCTACATATGTAGGCACAATGGCTACTAAAGAGTTTGAGGCTCTCGCTCTTGATGGCCACAACTTCCCCACATGGGCGATGGATCTCAAAGTGAGTCTATCGTTGCGCGGAATGTACTGTGCAATTGCGGCTCCCAAGAGGGTGTAGCTCCTTTGGCTGAGACTCTCAAGTACAATACCTTATTTATCATAAGGAACCACATCCATCCTGATCTCAAGGCTGAGTATCTGATGGAAGAAGACCCACGCGCTTTGTGGCTTGCTCTTCAAACACGGTATGAACAGCAGAAAGCAGTCATCCTACCGGAGGCTGTCAATGAGTGGAACCACCTCCGCATACAAGATTTTAAATCGTGGGAGAGTTCAACCATGCTGTTCATAAAATCAGTTCTAAAGCTGCAGCTTTGCGAGAAAGAACCATCGATGCGGAGAAAATTGAAAAGACATTGTCTACCATGCTCCCGCACAAATGATCCTTCAAAGAACAATACCGTGAAAGAGGTTTCACCGTTTATTTCGAGTTAATTAAAACATTACTTCAGCAGAAAGACATAGTGAGCTCCTCCTTTGGAACTCTAATCTGCGCCCTTTGGGCACTAAACCTTTGCCAGAAGTACATGCTAACACTCAGAACAAACCCAAAGGGAATGCTCCTAACTCTAGCAATCCTGGGAACTTCAAAGGAAGAACAAGCGCAAGAGACAAGTGTCGATCTAATGGTGCTAACAAGGAAAGGATGTTTTAAGTCGAAAAGAACAAGTCTAACACTTGTGTCAAGTGTGGTTGTTACAACCACCCGACTGAGAAATGTCGCACTCCCAAGCACTTAGTGGCGTTGTACTTGAATTCCGTGGGACAAGCACGCTCCAATCAAGGACGTTCCAATAAAGGTGGACAATTTGAAGCACACTTCAACTCCCAATCTGATGTCAACATGGAAGAATTCCTCCAACCTGACATTACTAAGAAAGATGCCCCGGGTGCTCCTACTCGCTCCTACATTTGCGAAACAAGCAACACCAAGGCACTACCTCCACTTGATGGAAACGTTGACGATATAGAGAACATGATCGTGGAATTCACTTCTAACGATCCGCTTGGAGACTTTAATTAGGCTCTGCACTTTGAGATACCTTATTTAATTATCCCTTGAATGTGGATGTCGTTTAATTGTGAATATTGTCATAAGCTAGTTGTTGTCCGTACTTCATTTACGCACAATGGGTATTGTAATTTGTATTAAGCACAATTGATACCTATATATATATTGTATGTATTCTATATATATTTGTTGAGAATGACATATTCAAATTCTCCATTTTGTATAGATTGTAATGAGTCGATCGATGGATGAGGAAATGTGCCTAGTGGATAGCGGTACTACTAACTCTATACTCGGGGAGATAAAATATTTCCAAACTCTCACAAAGAACAAAGGAAATGTTTTAACAATCGCTGGACGCGATCTTTGTAATAGTTGGCACCGGTCGGGCCACTATTCTACTCCTATGGGTACATCAATAACGATTGAGGATGCACTCTTGTATCCCGATTCAACTCGTACCTATTGAGTTATAGAGATATCCGTAAGAATGGGTTTCATGTTGAAACTCATGAGGACAACAATGAGGAGTTCCTTCTCATAACAAAAGATCACGGATATGGCAAAGAAACACTTGAAAAATTTCCTCACTCCCGTCTGGATTGTACTACACATACATCAACCCCGTACCACATGTTGCTTACAAAGTAATTTTCCGAATGTTAACGCATTCCAAACTTGGCATGATCGCCTTGGCCATCCGGAATAGGGATGATGAGGAAAATTATAAGCAATTCGTTGGTCACACTTTAAGTGATGCAAAATTTCCCAATCCTCCGATTTTATGTGCACCGCATGTGCCATCGGGAAATTAATTTTGAGGCCCTCTTACCTCAAAATTCATGCCGAACCTCTAAAGTTCCTTGAACGCATACAAGGTGACATATGTGGTCCCATTCAACCATTGTGCGGGCGTTCGGGTATTTCATGGTTCTAATAGACGCATCTACACGATGGTCTCATGTGTGTCTACTTTCCACACGGAACCATGCATTTGCTAAGCTTGTTGCACAAGTTATCAAACTTAAAGCACAATATCCTGAACATCAAATCCGATCAATCCGAATGGATAATGCTGCTGAATTTTCCTCACGTGCCTTCAATGATTATTGCATGGCTTTAGGAATTCAAGTTCAGCACTCGGTCCCATATGTTCATACTCAAAATGGGTTGGCGAGAATCTCTCATTAAGAGAGTAAAACTTATTGCAAGACCTTTACTACTGAATTGTCATCTACCAACATCATGTTGGGGTCACGCAGATCTTACACGCTGCGACTTGATTCAATTGCGCCCAATCGCATACCATGCAACCTCCCGTTGCAACTAGTACGTGGAAATACACCAAATATTTCCCATCCGCGGAAGTTCGGTTGCGCTACATACGCATCGATCTCTCCACCGCAGCGTACATCTATGGGCCCACACGAAAATTGGGGATCTATGTGGGATATCAATCTCCGTCGATCATTAAATACGGAACCCTTACAGGATCTATTCACTGCCCGGTACGCTGATTGTATCTTCAATGAAGATCATTTCCCGGCATTAGGGGGAGGAATTGAAAACCACATAAAATGCCAGGAAATCAATTGGGATGCCATAGACATCTCCAACACTGATCCACGTACTTCTGAAACTGAACTCCAAGTTCAGAAGATCATTAATTTGCAACACATTGCAAATAACATGCCAGATGCATTTACTGATTATAAGGGTGTTACAAAATCCTATAATCCTGCGAGAAATGTGCCGGAAAGAGTAGAGGTACCAAATAAAACTACTCAACTCCCCTGTAAGAGGGGGAGAAGTACGGCTATTTCCACAGATGCAGCTTCTAACAAGCAAAGGAAAAGGAAGAACAATTCTTCTAACCCAGTAAATGCAACTCAACCTCACGTTGAGAAACACCCGGTGGAGGTTCAACCTTCACATCCCACATCAACAGTGCACTCAATTACTGATGTTGGGACATCGGATCGCCCTGATGCAATCTTTTTGGGAAATAATGATACATCACAAGGGGTGCTTGAGATTTCCATCAACTATATTGAATCTGGAGAATCATATGACAGAAAGTCTACAATTGTCGACATCTTTTTCTCTGAAGCAATTGCAGAAATTATCCAAAATGATCCGATCCTAAGACCATGGCAGAGTGCGAAAGCACTCTGACCGAATCAATGGAAAGATGCAATTCAAGCGAAATAACCTCGCTCACTAAAAGAGAGGTATTCACTCATGCAATACCTACACCTCGAGGAATCTTTCTGTGGGATTCAAATGGGTTTTCGTCCGAAACGAATGAGAACAATGAGGTGGTGAGACATAAAGCGAGGCTTGTAGCACAAGGGTTCACGCAGAGACCCGGCATTGATTTCAATGAAACATATTCTCCAGTTATGAGTGGAATAATATTCCGATACCTTATATCTCTGGCTGTTCAAAATCGTCTATCTATGCGCTTGATGGACGAGGATCGTACATATCTATATGGGTCACTTGATTCGGACATATATATGAAGGTCCCTGATGGAATCTCTATACCGAATCCAAACGCAAATCGCAACATGTATTGTGTAAAGCTTCAAAAGTCACTCTATGGCTTAAAGCAGTCGGGAAGAATGTGGTATAACCGACTTAGTGAGTTCCTTTGCGTAGGGATACACTAACAATGATGATTGTCCATGTGTTTTCATCAAAAAGTCCCAAACGGGATTTTGCATCATATCAGTATATGTTGATGATTTAAATATCATCGGCAACCCACAAGATATTGATGAAGCACGCAATCATCTAAAGACGGAGTTTGAAATGAAGGATTTGGGTCAAACCAAATTTTGCTTAGGTTTACAACTTGAGCATCTTCCCACTGGAATTTTAGTGCATCAATCAGCATATATCCAGAAAATATTGGAGAAATTCAATATGGACAAATCACATCCATCCAAAACTCCTATGGTTGTTCGATCTCTAGAAATGGAAACTGATCAATTCAGACCACAGGATGATGGAGAAGAGATCTTGGATTATTTTTCCAAAGGAACCCAGATCCTAATCTGATTGGATATACTGATGCCGGCTATTTATCTGATCCCCATAATGGCCGATCCCAGACAGGTTTTGTGTTCTTGCACGGAGGAACAACCATTTCATGGAAGTCTACAAAAGACTCGTGGCTACCTCAACAAATCACTCAAATAATTGCACTATATGAGGCATCACGCGAATGTGTTTGGCTTCGCAGAGTGATTAACCACATACAACAATCGTGTGGCATTGGTGCCATCGATTCACCAACTATTATCTATGAAGATAATTCGCTTGTGTTACAGATGGAGACAGGCTACATCAAGAGCAACATAACCAAGCATATTTCTCCTAAGTTGTTTTACCCCATGAGTTAAAACAAATGGGTGAAATAAACATCTTGCAAACCAAATCATGTGATAACCTCACTGATTTGTTTACTAAGTCCTTACCACTTCCTCGTTCCGAAATGTGTTCAAGGAATTGGTATGCGACGACTTCGAGATTTGCAAGATTTGGGGAGAAATCTCCTAAATGTTACTCTGTCCAAAGCATCATATTGCACTCTTTTCTTTGTATGAGTTTTACTCACAAGGTTTCTCATATAAAGTTTTTAATGAGACAATATTAGCATAAGCATATGTCGTATTTCCTATTTTTCCCATCGAGGTTTTTAGGAGATATCAATGACATATATTGTCCTCTAAACTATCTATGAGTTTTCTCCTGTAAAGGTTTTTCTCATATGAGTTTACAATGAGACAATACTCATTATATGTTGTATCAATTTCTCCTTATTTTCCATTGGGTTTAAAGGAGTTTTTAACAACGTATCTATCATATATTTCTCCTCGCTTTTGTTTATCCTACAGGACTTTTGTAGGATTAATACTATTCATTGATCTCAAAGATGGATTCGATCAAGGGGAGTGTTAAGACGGGAAGTTACGGATGATCTCATCCAAACCGACAGCAGTTCCTCTCTCTCTCTCTTACTGAACCAACGCCATGGCGTCTGTACAGAATGTATATATACATGCCAATGATCAATGAAAGAATAGAGACTCGTTCATTTTGTCATTCACGGTTTCCAGTTTACATCAACATATAACACCAATTACGCGAGCCGCAACTCTGAAAGCAAAGCGAAGCGAAGCCTCGCGCGCGCTAACTTTCTCTGCGGTTTCGCGCGCTCCGTGCAAGAAGCTGCTCCTCTTCCTCCTCCCACCTCCCTCTTACCTTCCAATGCCCGCGAGATGAATCCTTCAAACCACACATAGATATAAACCGGCAGGGAGCCAGATCCCTTTTCCTCGCCGCGAACGCCGTCGACCACTTGCCGTGAGCGATTGTATGCGCGTGCACGCAGCGCGATGTCGTCGTTCCGGTTCATGCCCAAGAACGGCGGCGGCGGCGGCGGCGATGGAGGCGTCGCGCTGGAGGTGACCGTCCTGTCCGCGGAGTCGCTCCGCCTGCCGCCGTCCTACTCGCCGCTGCCCCGCCGGCTGCGGCCCTACGTCACGGTGTCGTCCGCGGCGTCCGCCTCCAGCACGGCCGTGGCAGCTGGGGCCTCCGGCGGCGGCGAGTACCAGTGGAACGACACGCTCGTCGTCCCCGTGGGCGCGGAGTTCCTTGAGGGCCGCGACGACGTGCACGTGGCGGTGCTCTCGGAGGCGAGCTGCTGGCTCGTCGGCGCGACGGAGCTGGGCTGGTGCAGGATCCCAGCCGCCGACCTCCTCGACGGCCTCCGCCCGGCGCGCGCGCTGCGCAGGCTCAGCTACTCGCTGCGGTGCCCGCGGCGCGGCGAGGGGCCGGCCAGCCGCGGCGTCGTGCACCTAGCCGTGCGGGTGCTCGGCGACGTCGACGCGCGCCTCGCGGCAGCAGCATCGCCGGAGGTGCAGCCGGGGTGGTGCCACGTGGCGATGGGCATCCCGGTCTCCGGGGCGTCCGCGTCTGCGGCCGTGGTGGGGATGCCGTGGGCGTGGGGGGAGACGTCGCGGTGAGGGCGGAGCAGCTGAGGAGGAGGCGGCGACTAGCCGTGGAAAAACGGTGGATTTTTCCGCGCTTGCTTGGTACGTGCGACCAGCCGCGGGGTTTAGACTTTTTCGCGATTCGCGACGAGATCCATAGCGGCCGGAAAGAGATGGTAATGGGTTAGTCAAACCGCGGGCGGAAACGCTGGCCTGTGCCGTCGTCCGTGTCTGTTCAACTGTTTGATAGAGAAATGATGAGATGATAGGGAAGAAGAGATGAGTGCGCTCCAGATCCGGCTAACCTTCCTTGCAGCTACATAAGTGCCTGGATGTGGGACGGGGCCGGCATGTATATATCTTAGCTAGTTTAAGGAAGGTTCGTGTTCCAGAGTCAAGTGTGGGACATATGTCGTGATTGTAAATGGCTGCTATTTGATTGTGAAATCAACGATGCAATTGTTGGACATTGCACTATAAATTGAGACCTATTTCTTTAAGAAATTTAGAAGCATAATATTTAGTACCATATTATCTAATCAAGTAGGATTGTTGTCACTACTTGAAACATATGGCACATGGCATAAGATGGTACGAGAAGGACTTTAGCTAAGCACACGCGTATGTGTAATTGCATATTTTCGTGTGACTTGTGGTATACGACAAACGACCATGCTGTGTCACAGCGTGTCTCCTAGCACATTAAATTCATCTTTTATTTTACAAAATCAAGCATTACATCTCTTGTTTATTCTGACTAAATGTGATTTGAACATCAGTTACTAATAAGTTAATTGGTTTAAATAGAGTTAATATCGTCAGTTACTAGTGAACGATTGTCACTCGTCTTTATAAGGACATGGAAACATCCATACCTAAGTACAACAAAATTTCTTTAACATTCTTCTTTCTCCTCGTTGGAGAGGTATGTTGTAGTGTTAAGCAGTTGAATCGTGTTGACCTTCCTCCTTGACGTGCACCAGAAAGGAGGGTGGGCAGTATCTCTGAGTCGTTGCCGCAGAGAACATCTGCACGGGAAGGTAATAAGGTTTCTGGGCAGCGCATGTCTGTGCAACTGCTTGCTTCGCTGCTTTATTTACGTTTTGCACTACATGGAGCCTATCCTACCAACTTATGGCGTGGCGGCTCGGGGTAGGCCGAGGGGCGCGCGCCTAGGGCCCGTGCCGTGGGGCCCACCCCACCCCACGGCGCAACACGGCGAGCCCAAGCCGCACCGCATGCATGCGTGACGCGCTTTGGTCCGCCGTATTCGTATTCATGGCGGAACGCTTTGTATTGTATACAAGTACAACCGCATGCATACGTTTATATTTTCCTACTCGGTTCATGTTGGCATGTTGCTGTATTTTCGCGAACGCCGACGCTCGAGTCTTCGACTAACCTAACGCGAGCCCGAAGATCAACGCCGCCGCCGCGCCGATTCGCCGCCTTCTTGAAGCTGCCCGAACAAAGCCCCGAACGTGAAGTACTGAAGTCTCCTGCGCCTAACAGCCTGCGCCCGAACTTGATCGTCTCCTGCGCCTGCGCGCAGCGCGCTGCGCCCGTGCGCCGACATCGTGGTCGTGACTCGTGCGTCGTGAGGCCGTCGCAGCCGGCAGCCCGAGAGTCCCGATCAGGCGATTCAGTGATTCACCTTGCCATCTACATCCGTCGCCCCGCCTCCCGATTGCTTATTTGCTCGTCGCCTCTTGGATCTCAGTCGCCGTCTGATTTCTCTGAATTCTTGATTCCATCTGCATCCGTCGCATCGCCGAGGTCAGGCAAGTAGGCAACAATTTACATCTAGTGATCTACTCATGAACTCATCTACATCTACTTCAAAAATTAGGTTAGGATTTTATGTTCTTGTTGTTTACTTTACTTTGTAAATTACAGGGTTTAGAATGTTGCCTAAGAAGTGTATGTCGGGTGCTCAAAAAAGAAACAAAAGAAAACGAGAAGAACGGTTTATTGAATCGCAAAAGGGAGCTATACATAAGTTCTTTTCAGCTTCAAGTAGTGTTGTTCCCGATGATAATCCTGAGGAGGTGGATGATACGCAAGATCAAGAACAAGAATCTGATCATAATTTAAATGCAGAAGTTGATGCCAATGAGAATAGTGCGGGGGAACAAAGTCTGCAGCCTTCATCTGAGAATCCAAATGGTAATGAACAGAACGACTCACTTATATTAATTTTTGATCCTAGAACATGGGATAATCTTGACAAGAAAGATTGAATGGCTTGGCTATGTGCTGCATTGAGAAGAATATCTTGGACGACATTGATCTTGATGTTATTATTAATGATTTTGCATCAAGAAGTGCTAGAAGTTCCTTTTTATGAAAGACATTGGATATTTGTCGCTCCTATTTGAGGTAAATTAATTCTTACTAGTTACATTTGGTTTATGAACTAGTTAGTAACTAATTAGTTTATCAGGTTAGAACTATTGATTTGTGTCACTTTAGACAATATAAAGTTTAAACTGCATGTTTTATAAGTAGAAAAAAAATTTATATTAAGGACCCATAGAGCTCAATTCGCCCTAGGGCCCTTGAAAACGTTGAGCCGGCCCTGCTTATGGCTTGCCGTGTGTGTGTCTGAGACGTTTCCGTTTCCGTGAGAGTTTTGGATCTGTGTCCCTGTTCGTGTCTTAGGTGTGGGGGTATATATGCATGAGTATTGTACGTTAGTTGACATGAGTAGAGCAAGTCAGGAGAGGCAAGAAGAAAAGGTTGTAAACAACAGATTTGAGAAAGAGAAGAAATAAAGAGAAAAAAGTGGGTCTGCTTGTTTGCATATGCATGTTACGTATGTTGCTGTGCATCACGTGAACAGGGCTCACAAAACGGACGGCGGAGTGATGTGGCAAAAGTGATATGAGAGCAAGGAGTTAGAGAAAAATACAGTATTTTTCGAAGCGACTTATCGGTATTCAGTCCGTTCGCATAAAGTGCTCGTACTAAGGCCAAAAGGCATTAACCGTAGTTAAAAAGAACTCAACCTTCATTAAGCCCAACTGTAAGTCATTCTTACGATCGATTCTCGTATTTTTTTTTCCTGAAGTACAATGAGTAGCTTATTATTAGGTTCGTTTATTGCATCATTACTTTTTTACTATATTTAATTTTCAATAAAATTTAGAATTAAAATATTACCGTATTTTAAACAGTAGTTAGTTAATTATGTGTTCGTTGGCACATTAGGTTGGTCAACCTCTGCTAGCTAGCCCAGCTTACGTAAATACCGATGCCATGCTTCCCGGCTTGGAAGTTGGAAGAGAGAGTTCCTTTTTGCACACGCTTCGGAATGCTCAACCTTTCGGAACGACGAGAAGCATACGTTTCTGCTCAATTATGCGTGTAAAAACTAAAAAGAACTTGTGCGTACGGTGCTCTTTGATTGGGAATCGATTTTTTATCTTCTTTTGAAATTTGATTGGGAGTCGAATCAGTCCAACGCGCAACCAGGAGAGTTAAGAGGATGACAGGAAAGGTAGAGAGAATCTTTGGAGAAAACGCGAACCGGCCCGCCGAGCCCGCCCGCCCAGCGGCTGGGACGCACGGCATGCGCATGCCGAAACCACCCGCGCGTTCTCGTGAAACCACATGGGCCGGTGCGTCGTGCCGTGCGTTGCTCGAGCGCTGTGAGCCCATCACCACCACTTGGGCCGTACGTGGGCCTGGCACCATGAGTCGGCAGCCGACGCCGCGCGCATCGGCGGGCCACCTCCCCCTTGCTTTCCTCCGTGCCGTTTTTGTGGGCTGTTCGGTTGGCCACGCCCATCTCCCCGCTTCAAGCCCTCCGCTCGGCTGCACGCCGCGTGGACGAGCATCACAAACACAGTTTTCGTTAGACTTTTAAAAAAGATAAACAGAGTTTGCTAAAGAATTTGATCCATCATAGGAGATGAGAGATGGCCTAAATAGTAATACCACCACTCGTGATTGTTTTTGATGACAGAGAGGACCTTACTAGATGTAGCTGAGCTACTAGGAATAGGGTATAGGCTATCTTCACCGGAACCGTGAAGGAGAACCTTCTTTGAAATATGATCTTTAATGAAAAATAATTAAGATGAAATTCAAGACAGACGTTATTGTCGCCTATGAGTTTATGAATATTTAACATATTTTTATTTATGTGTGGAACATAAAGAACATTGTTTAGGAATAAGAGTTATGTGACGTATGAATTTTAGAAGAAATAATATAAGCAATTGGCATACCTGAACTATTTGCTGTGTGGACTTGATCTTTGTTAGAGTACCGCTCGTGTATTGTCAGCTTGTTCAATTCTTTCGTGATATGATCAGTCGTCCTAGTATCCACATACTAGAACGCGTCAAACCCTGATCCTATGGTAATATTTTGCCACCATGTACTCCTCCTGCTGGAACGCATGATCAAAATGCTTGTAGCATTGAAAAGCTACATGGTAGATCTTTCTACATAATTGGCAGACATGCTGATTATCGGATCCTTTGTTTCTGTCATGATGATTGTCGCCGCCATGATGATTGTCGTAATTGGTACCTTGGTACTGGTATTGTCCACGGCCACTCCACGTCCATCATCACCGCCTCGTCCATGCCTTCCTTGATTGCCCTAGATCACCATGCTCCGTATCTCATAGTCTAGTATGTGTGATTAGAGATTAGTGAGGGTGATCGGCTCCGTCCGAGTGGTGATGGATGTCACTAGCACATCGCAGGAGCTATCGAGGCCAGTGAGAAGATAAATGATGACATCTTCTTCGAGTGGTTTGTCGGTGGCGACGAGCCTATCAATAAGGCTCTTGAGTTTATTGGAGTAGTCGATCATCATCATGTCCTGCTTCTGAAGCGTAGCCAACTACCACTAGATTTGCATAATACGTGCTCTAGATTGAGTCACAAACTTGCGCTCAAAGATATTCCAGATTGCAGCTAATGATGATAGAAATAACACCTACCCTAACACCTTCGGTGAAAGAGTGAATAGCAGCAGGCTTAGGCATGTCTAATCTCATTGGAGATGGTATATGCAGAATTAGGAACATGCGAGGCTTCATCTTCTGTCGATGCCGCAATTAACTGGGGTGATGCCCGATCGGTTGCCACAAAGGACAAAAAGTACCTACGCCTTTCACAGCAGGTAGGTGTCATAAGACAACTTCACATTAATAGAATTACCAAAGGATGGGTGACCAATGGACATCAGGCCGATGGCTTGAGTGCTGAGCGATCTTGAAATTGACGATACTAGGCTATTTGCAGATGTTATCATTGGATGGGAAGAGTAGGCTCTAATATTGTTACAAATTTAGCCCTTGAATTCTACTCTTTATTTCTTGCAAATAATGCAATGCATAAACTGGTTACAAGCATCTCAATTTATATGCCTATAACTCCTAATAGCACACGACTAGGACTTCGAATTGGACACTACTTCAACTCGAATTACACCTGAAAACGAACTCAATTTACAACTACGACTCTAAGTCAAGATTAAATCTAACAATCTCCCCCTTAATCTTGACTTTCTAACTTCTTTCTTGCTTGAGTTTGGACGGCGACACATCTCAAACGTCCCTGACTCAACTCATCTTCAGAGCACTTCATCTTCGCTGAGCGCTTCGGCAACAAACGCTTTCTTCGCCTTCGGCTTTTGGCATTCTGAAGCAAAGTGTCCATAATCATTGCAATTATAACACCTCACTTTTGCCTTATCAAACCTCCGACCTTTACGGCCTTGGCCATCACCCCTGGAAGTGTTCTTGCCTTCACACTTCGATGATTGAGCCTCCCACTCGGCGCGAGTCAACAAGAGCTGTCCTTCACCTTTGTTGCTAGTGTCATGGATGCGTTCCTCATACGCCTTAAGACGACCGATGACCTCCTCCATGGTCATTGCCTTTAGGTCTCTAAATTGCTCTATGACTGAAGCAATCGGGAGAAACTGTGAGGAAATAGCACGAAGGAATTTCTTTACCACATACAACTCTTCCACCTTCTCGCCAAGGGTCCGTATCTTGTTGACGATGACCGTCAACCAGACGGCGAAATCATTGATCGACTCCGTTTCCTTCATACGAAGCACCTCGAACTCAGTTTTGAGAGTTTGTACCTTTGCTTCCTTCACACGATCTGCGCCAAGATGCATCGCTTTCAACGCCTCCCACGCGGCTTTGGTCGTCTCCGTTTCGGCCAGTAGGAAGAGCGTCTCCTCTGGGATGCCCTGGTAGATGGCCGCCAATGCCATCTGATCTTTGCGCATATCGACTTTGCCGTTCTCGATCGCATTCCAGACACCTTGAGCCTTCATGTATACATTCATCTTGATTGCCCATGCTGCATAATTGCTCTCCGTGAGCATCGGATAATGCAGCGAGATAGCGGAACTCTCCTTCGCCATCGCACCGGATGATGCCTCGTTGCCATCGAGACCGCTTCCCGAATCACGCGACATGATCTTGGGCACGGATCAAAAAACTCCAACTACTTTGAAGACTCTTGGACGGAGAGAAACAGAAGGAAAAATTACTGTTTTTCCTTTTTCTCTTTTCCTTGAATTTTGCTCTTGTTTGGACTTGTGCTCTTGCTGCTCTCTGCGTTTTGGGTGCTCTCTGTTGTCTCTGCTTGGACTTGCTCTGCTGCCCACAACGTGCTTTTTATTCCTGGAGCGAGAAATTGAGTCAGAAACGCTGCCTGATTTAGACTCCGTCTCGGAGACAGAAAAAAAATCAAAAAACAATTCGGCTCGGAATTGGCGCCAACTTCATCGTTGTTGTCCTGGCGTCGCTCGGACCGAGGGAACACTGGAGAAAAAACGTGTTGGGAACGGGAGAAACACGCTGATGTTGCTTGTTTATCTCTCCTGGCAACGCTTTTCTTTTTTTTTTTTGGGTCCAAGTACTGGGCACGAACAAATGCTCCTCTTTTTCTTTGTCTTGCCCTTCTCTCTCTCCTTTCTAATTGACGTGGCATGGCTGTGACTTGCTCTGGCCTTGTGCAAGAAAATCTGGACAGCAAGACTTACTTTATCTTTGCTCAAGAACTTGTATCACGTGCTGCTCCTTGCATTATTTCTTTACGTGTTGATGCTGAGTGCGCTGTTCCAATGATCGACGCACGCAAAGAGGCCTCGGTCTCCTTCTCTGCAGCGGCGGCAACGGAAGCTCGGTACGGACTGGAGGTGGCGAGCTCGGCGCTGATCCGGTGTCGACGGGGGTCGGATGACCCGAGGCCGGCGGCGACGCACAACGGTGGTCGCCCCCGGATCAGAGATCCTCCCGGGGGCAGCAGTAGAAGATAATCGAGGTAGGCTCTGATACCAGTTGTTACGAAATATACCCTTAAATTCTACTCTTTATTTCTTGCAAATAATGCAATGCATAAACTGGTTACAAGCATCTCAATTTATATGCCTATAACTCCTAATAGCACACGACTAGGACTTCGAATTGGACACTACTTAACTCGAATTACACCTGAAAACGAACTCAATTTACAATTAGAACTCTAAGTCAAGATTAAATCTAACAAATATCATGTCAAAAGATATCAAGAGAATGGTTTGTAATTGGTACATACTTACCTTCTTTGGATAATTTATTTATATGCAAGTACATGAGTGCGAACACTCTCACGTATGAATATTAAGTACTATATCTAGTGGAAACATCAGTATTAATGAGAATACTAAATGACAGTGAAAACACATACTAATAGTAATACTAAACAATAGTTAAAATATAACTATCCTAACTATTTAACACCAATAAACTATCCACAACATCACCATTCCTGGTGAGCTAAAACTGTCCGTGTGCACCACCTGGAGATGCCAATGCAGTTAGCATCAAGTCATCAGCAACACAACAGAAAATGGTCGGTATGTATGTACGTACATTTGCTCCTCAAAAAGTAAACTGCTGTCATCCGTGTGTGCGCACATTTCTACGGAGCCAATTTCTCTATGGCTGGCTAATTTCAAGCTGCAACTCTGGCAAGATGGCAGAGGAAGTGAAAGGAGCACAGTACAGGGGAAGGATGGCTTCTGAATTCACGCCGTCGCCGTAGCTCTGGCAGTTCGAAGACCGGCAGGAGCTCACAGAATTCTTCTCCAGGTCGGAAGCCTCATGGTCGTCACCGCTGCACTCCATGCAGAGGATGGAGTTGCAGCAAAGGTTCAGGTCAGGATCGTCGGGTACAGAGGCCGCGGTCTTTCTGAAGGAAGCGACCCCGCTCCGGCAGAGGGGGCACGGGATTGAGCCGGCGATCCCGGGCACCTCGTAGGCCTTGGTCACTGAACAGAGATCGAGTGCGCATTTTACGCATAGTTCATGCCCGCAGACTGCAGATTTGAGGAGGGGACAAGAGCATTAGCCTCCTCTCATGACATGATTATTTGTCAATCGCCATACACGTTGCAATGCAGCTACTGTTCCATGTAGTGCAAGTCTGAAGGATTATACTATGTATGAACAAACCTTCGGCAGCAACATTGCAGGGTCTTTCCAGGCAGACTGCACAGGCATCGCCTTCATCAATCCCATCTGAATACTCTAACGACGAGTTCAGACCGTACTCCCTGCAAGCTCACCAGCCACGCAAATCTTAATTGGAAGGGACTGAAAAAAACTCAAATGTGTTAGAGGTACTATAGATTTTGGAACCAGTAGTGAGTACCTTGCAATGCTAAGAAGGCTGGTGAGTGGCAGGGAGAGGTAACCGGACGGAGGAAACTTGGGTATCGGCAGAAGCGACTTTGGAGAGAGCACGTGTTCAAGCCAGTTGCAGCCCCAGACCCTCGCGACGTCGAGCGGAAGCCACCTGACTAACAAAATTCTTGCAGCAATGAGTCTCTAATTCGAGCATTGGTGCTTAATCTGAAGGCATCGGAGATGGAGGGGAAGAAGAAAGCTAAGTTACCCATTGCAGTTGACGGCTGTTCTATCTGCTCCTCTTGACACAAGGATCTGAACAAGAGCAGCACATTGTGCGTCGTTCGATGGAGGAGAAAAGAATGTTGTAATGATCACAAACATGATCAGAGTTCAGACAAGAACTTGCCTGACAGCACTTGACCTCGCCCCCGCACGCGGCGTAGTGCAGGGGCGTGCTCCCGGCTCCGATCGAGCCCATCGGCGACGCGACGGTGGGAAGCGTCTGCGCGGCGAGGCTGGAGTGCTCGTCGATGAGCAGGTGGACGCACTCGACGTGGCCGTGAAGCGCGGCGAGGTGGAGCGCCGTCACGCCGCCATTGTCCGCCTTGTTCACGAACCTGCAAATTAATTAAGCAACGATCAAGGCTACCTTATCTGCCCATCACGGGAAAATCAGTGCCAATGGAAATGCTCCACCCGAACCCAATGCTTACCCGTCTCTGTCGCCGCCGGCGTCCGCCAGCAGTAGCCGCACACACTTCACGTGCCCTCCGGCCGCCGCGAAATGCAGGGCCGTCCGGCTGCTGAGGTTGTCCGTCCTTAACACCTTCAGTAAAAATCACAAGTAAAAAAAAACCTTGTAGGCTAATCGTCACATTACGCAATTAATCTGCAAGAACCCTATGACCAATAGCTTGAAAGGTGACCACCAGAAATTAATTTACCGTACATTGCATCTGAAAACCAGCAGAGTCTGAACCACGTCCCAGTGACCGAAGCGGCAGGCTTGCATCAACGGCGTCTTGAATCAATTTGCATATGAAATATACGAACAGCATTGCATTGATGAGTTCTTTCAGCGAGCCAGCAGCAATGAATGACATATACAGTAGGTTTGAGATCGAAATAACTCGTGTGATTCAGAGAACTGATCAGTGGTGCAATCCAGGCACTGTTCACTCAATCACCTGCCCGTAGATGTTCCTCGCATCGACGTCCGCTTCATTCTCCAGCAGCAACGCAGCGATCTGGGCACGGTGAGTTGGTTAAGACTGATAAGAACATGTGGATTATCAGTAAGAGAGCAGCAAATCTCCCAACTGTTTACGATCAATGCATTTTTTTCCTTCTTTTCTAGAACAGCGAGGAGCTCATTTTCGTTTGAATTGTCCAAGGCGTACGCACGCGCGTCCATTCTCTTTTGATGGTGTTCGGATGCGACGGCCTTAACGCTCCGCTCGTTTCGGTTTTCAGCTTCTAGCTTATTTTCCACTATTTATAAATTTCGTCTTTTTCTGAACTTTTGGTTTTTTTGAGCTTTTTTGCCGATTTTTTCCCCGTATTTGTTTGCATTATACGTTATGGGCTAATATATTTTTTTTCTATTTTTAAAATTTTTTAAAATTTAATTATGTTAAATAAGCCTCTGTCAGCTACAGTGTTTTTTCAGCTAGCTACAATGCTTTTCAACTATAAACCACTCAAAAAAGCCATATTGATCACAGCCTAAAAACATGGCAGCAGCCAGGCTGTACGATAAGCATGCATGGAGAGCAACGTGTGATTATTATCTAATTATCCTGATAATTTTGTAAACGTTGATCTAGCCACAAACAAGCCCAACAGAAATTAATCTTTAATGATTTGAATGTTTATAAGCCTAAATAATTTATTTTTCCTTGCGAAAATCACATCAGAGTTTTTTTTCTCCTTTCCTAAAATTAAGATTAATAGCAGTACATTAGGATTTGATTTTGTGTCACTGTCTCTATAATTGCACCTCCCATCATCTTGAAAAGAAATCGAGTCAAAAGTTGGGGTCTACCATTACAGCTCACAAATCCGCACATCAGCATGACAGTAACCCACAAATTCAATTACGTGCGCGCGCCACTTGCGTATGAATAATGTTGCGTCTCTCTAATGGTGACTTTTACCGCAATCCAAAGAGCTGTGTTGCTTGCCAAGGTGAAGGACAGACTCATCTTACTCGAGTTGGTTTCCTGTCACCTCACGCATCCATCTGGTTAAGCTACGGAGAAGACGTCAATTGTCGTCCTGCTCACAACTCGACTTCGGCTTATGACTTCTGGCTTATTTTTCACTATTCATAAATTTCGTCTTTTTTCTGAACTTTTAGCTTTTTGTTGAGCTTTTTTGCCGGTTCTTTTTTTTCCGTATTTGTTTGTATTATACGTAATGAGCTAACATATTTTTTTTTATATTTTTAAATTTTTTTAAATTTAATTATGCTAAATAAGCCTCTCTGTCATTCTGATCTTTTTTCACCAATTACAGTGTTTTCAGCCATAAGCCATGAGCTTTTCAGCCGAACTGATCACCACCACTTACATGCCTAAAAAAATCCTATATATACACACACATACATTTATATACGTATATATACACACACATACATATACACATACGTATATAGCAAGAGCCAGCAAGTAGATAAGGGTGCCTTGTTGCACCAGTAGAATTTTAAAGAGCACATCGACCGTGTAGATAATAGATAATATTAAGGGTACCTTGTTGCACCACTAAATACATATCTTATAAATAATATATTAAAGAAATTACAACAACAACAATAAATCTTTTTGTCCCAAACTATTAGTATATATATGTATTATGCTTTGTATATAAAAAATTTTAGCAAAACTTTTAAGTATTCAAATGAATACCGTGAATTACGTTGCATCCGCCCTGTACACAAATGCGTACAGAAGCAGGCAAGCGTGCTTGCGTGCGTACCTCGTGGTGGCCCTTGGCCGCGGCAAGGTGGAGCGGCGAGTTGAGGTTGGCGAAGGTGTTGCACCGGGCGAGCCCTGGGTTCGCCGCCAGCAGCCGGCGCGCCTCCGCCGCTTCGCCGTCCCTCGCCGCCGCCGCCAGCCGCTCGCCGAGGCCGGCGCACCCCAGGGAGTTGCCCATGTACGTATGTACGCCCGTCGCCGCCGTCGACCGCCCCCACCACACCGAGCTTGCAAGCTCGAATCGGTGGAGTCGAGGATCCGCTTGCTTTAGCGAGCTACAGCTACTGCACGCGCCGCAGACGTGAAGGGTTTAGAGGCCGGCAGGGAGAGTCGCCGGGGTTGTTGTCGGCAAAAGCTAGCGATTCTGTTGAGCTGGGCTATGTAACACTGTATATATATTGCTGCTGCTGCTGCTGCTGGGTCGTGCTGCATTTCTCTTCTAGTTCTATATGCTCATGACTCGCTCGACTCATGAGAGATTTTTATTCTCTCTGATCTCTTGGTACGACCACCGTACGAGGTTAGCTGGGCAATAGTGTATTAATGAGTTATGTGGTCTGTTTTGCACAAACATTCCTGTGCATTTGGTGATTATGAGACGTAGGCCTGTCGGTCGCCTCAGAAATAGATATGCTATTTTGACGTGTACTTTTATTGCAACATTCAGTGCACGAACCTGCCAACCCCTGGCATTAACTCACCGGGTACAAGCTAGCTAGCACCCACTGTTACACATGCATGCCATCACCGATTACGGCCCGTTTCAAATGTGTTCAATTTCTGTGTTTACTGATTTTTGGTTTGTTAAACTAGAAGCTACTTAGAATGAATCAGTTTCTAATTTTATTTTTTTATTTTTAGTTTTCTTCTTTTTCTTTTCGTTGTCTAAAGAGATGTAATTTCCCATCGGTGGCGTGGGGGCAATCTCCTCCCGCGGGGGAACAGGGATGGGCCCGCTAAGCTAGTGGGGTGGGTATATGGGTCATCCTCCCCGCAGGGCCCCATGGGGCCCGGTAAAAATAAAAAATGTTTTCAAAATAATACATTATAGTTTTTATTGTGGAAGATTGTATTCTTTTTTTATATATTTGGACTAAAACTTGAATCTATATATTAGAATATATATATTTTGAAGCTATGTTTTATAAAAAAAAATATGCATAAATAATTATAAATTAATAAATAAAGTTATATTGTTATTTATTAAAAATTTTAACCTATTTTTAATCCCCGCAGAGTTCCCCATAGGGTTGGGTCCCTGCGGGGACTGGGGTGGGTCCCCCGAGAAGGCTAAGGCCAAGGCACAATAAGCTGGTGGGGATCGGGGTAGGGAGGTAGGGGCTTCCCTAGGATCCCTGGCCTGTTGCCAACCTTACACCAAAGGGGTCTCCCTTATAATTGCAACGTAAAAGAAAGTAAGAATACTGCATTAGGAGTCAATTTAGAGTAAAGAAGGATGTACTCAAGTGAAAATGGTTACCTGCAGATTCAGACGTCAATTCACACAAAACAATGCATTCGGTTTCATAGAACTTCCACCTTTCAACTAAAAGATGTTTAAGATACACTGGTTGATATTTTAATTACATTCAATGATGGCTAAAGTTTCAAAGATGATGTGGCATAATGACGATGTTGTGAGCGTTGTACATCCTTTCTTTTAGCTCTTGTATATATTCCCTATTAATTTAATTATGTTACATCGTAGCAGGGATGGCAATTTCCCCTACTGGATGAGCCCTATCGGGAATTTCCCATCGGCGGCGGGGGGCAATCTCCTCCTGCGGGGAGTAGGGATGGGCCCGCTAAGCTAGTGGGGTGAGGACGTGGGTCATCCTCCCCGCAGGGCCCCATGGGGACCGGGGGTAGGTCCCCCAAGAAGGCTGACAGGGCCAAGGTGGGACAGGCTGGTGGGAATTGAGGCGGGGAGGTAGTGGCCTCCCTAGGATCCTTGGCCCGTTGCCAACCTTACACCAAGAGGTCTCCCTTATGATTGCAGCGTAAAAGAAAGTAAGAATACTGCATTAGGAGTCAATTTAGAGTAGAGAAGGATGTACTCAAGTGAAAACCTCATACGAGGAGAAGAGGTAAACCTCTTAGTTTAGGTTTTAAATAAATCCTAACCAAATTCCCCTCATCCAAATTAACAGGCCCTGCTGCTAGCTAGTAAAATAATTTCTGCCTAACTTTTGGTAGAAAAATTGTACAAGGCCTTCTCAATGAAATGGAGGTCTATGGGCCGTATCTTTCGGCTTCTGACTTATGCTACAGTAACTAATTTTTAAACAGAGTATTTTTTCAAACGGAGTCTACAATTTAATTATAGTAGATACTATATCAATGTCAAAATCACACGTGAGTGTCCTTGCAAATAAAATAAAGAGAAAGGCTTCACTTTCGTTGTCAATTTCAAGTACCCTTTTTAGCAGCCTCTTCCTGTAGCAGTACAATACAGGAGTTCGCTGTTAGGTCCGTGAAAAATTTGTGAATGGACCAGAATCCCAGTAGTTCCCTGGGAAAATTGCCCGTAGTTTTGCCGGTGGTCGCCTGCTGTTACTGCCAAAACGTCTCCTACCAGCAGAGTTACCAAGTGGTTACCTGCAGATTCAGACGTCAATTCACACGAAAGCAAGTTGCAAATTGGTAGCAGCTGTCTGCAGGACCAGGAACCATGTGCCGAGTGAGACTTGTGGCAGGAACGTCTCCTAGGCTATGCATATGCTGCTGGAAGAGCAGCAGACGTGTGCTGCCTCAGACTAAAAAAGAGTTAAGTCCGGCGGAATTGGTTGGCCGCTGGCCCTGACAAAAATGTAGTCGTCAACAGTGGCGGAACCAGAATTGAGTTACATCTCGAGTTTTATGGTGGAATGATCTAGACTATCTAGACTGAACCATAAAAATATTACCTAAACTAGATTGAATTTATTCGGACTGTACACTAGATATTTTTTTCACACCCCAGATTGAAACCTACTCTGTCCGGGGTGTGGATTCCCCTTGGCCGTCAAATAGGGCCATTTGCCGTCCATCATAAACCATGTATTTTCGTTTTTTTTCCCCGAATGTAAGGGGAATCCACGGTTTTGGTTTTCGAAAGTTGCTTACCGCTGCTTACAAGTTGTACTTCAGCTGGTAAAGTACTTCGTTGCTACGACAGATCCACTGACTCACACGACTTAAAAAGGGAAAATTACCGCAGGTGTTTGTCCTTTTCTTACCTCCCAAATATGATTGAGACGTAGACCATACCCTTCCCTGCATCTGTTAATTTTTTTAATACTATTAAGAAACTTCTAAGTTAGATGCGCATAGAATTTGCGCCATATCCGCATTTTAACCGTATACGCCAACAAAAACGAAGACCCACCCTACATGAGGTGCATTGTGTTTATAGGATATTACTTGTTTTGTTTCATTCAGGTGTAATTTTAGCTGCATCAAAGATAGTGCAAATACGACGGAAGCATTATAAACTATAGCATAAGAACGGGTCCATTATCCATTAACTCCACGTAGACAGCTGTGCACGTCCCGGGCAAGACGAATGACACGCCGATGGAAGCTACCGAATGGGCCCCACCCCCAGAAATAATTCAGGGTGCCGTGTAAGGGCATCCATAGTGTATATAACCCAAGATGCCTTAAGGTGGGTCCTATCTAAACCTTAAGAGTTAAGGCCGACTCCATAGTGTATATAACCCAAGGGGCCTTAAGACGGTCCCACTCAGCAGATAAAGAAAAATTGTATTTTCATGTTTGTGGCCATATCTTTAGCTTGAGGACCAGTCTTAAGCCTTTTTTTCTTATAATCTGCTTAAAATCACCCATATAATATATAAGATTGACCTTAAGATAACTTAAAACCCTCTATTTTTATACACTAGAGATGCCCTAATATCATATTGGGCGCAAATGCGACATGCGAGCAGCTCATTCCATTGCACGGATCCCACCTTACATGAGGCCGTCAAACCCAAATCAGCAATCGCACAAGCCCACGCATGAGCAGAGTCATCTGCTACGTGTACACGGCTACGCTGCACCTGTTTGTTATACACGTTTGCGCTTTCTGGGCTCGGTGCCTTGCCAGCTGCCGCCCCCAAGAACCTACGTGTCTCTCTAGAGAAATCGTATGCGTCGTCTTACTTAGCCATTTGGTAGCGTTACATTTCATTTGGATAGAGGTGGAGGTGTGCTCTGTAGCAGCACTGATAGGTGTGTACTTGTGTTTTGTCTTGTTATTCCGGTTAATCGTATTGTATCTTCTTTTTTTATTACAATTCTATGTGTTACTGCAAACATTTAGTTGATACGGAAATTATCATATATGAGGGTGATCAGTTGGGTTTTTTTATGGCTTATGGCTGAAAACACTGTAGCTGACAGATGCTTATTTAGCATAATTAAATTTTAAAAAAATATAAAAATATAAAAAATATGTCAACCCATTACGTATAATACAAAAAAGCCAAAAGTTCAGAAAAAGACGAAATTTATGAATAGTAAAAAATAAGCTAGAAGTGAAGCCCAACCGATCGGGATATATATATATATATATATATATATATATATATATATATATATATATATATATATATATATATATATATATATATATATATATATATATATATATATATATACACAAAGATTAGGTCACCTTGTCACTGTCAGTGTCCACAGACGAGGGTAGGTGGAGAAGGTTGGTGTGGACAAGGCGTTTATGCGCAGCGATTCTTTTTCCTTGCAAGAATCCAACACCTTTGGGTGTGAGTTTGCTGTGGTTAGGATGTTAAATTCCTGCAAGAAACTGTGTTCTGTTGACTTAAGTAAGGGTAGATATTCCCAGAGCAAAACAATGAGTAGGTCATCATGCCTTGTTCGCAAATAATTCTGCTACGATGATGGGCCTGTTTGGTAACGGCTACGGTTTATATTTTTTGGCTGTTTACAGTATAGATTACGGAGAAAGAGATGCTCACTTGCGATTTTGGTTGGTACAGATATTGGGCTTTTAACGTGTACATAATTTAACTTGTAGATCCCGTCTTAAGAAAATACTCCGTTTGAAAGTTAGGTACTGTAGCCAAAGCCAAAAGTCGCCAGCTTCGGAGGAAAAGAACAGACCCGATGATGATTTTACGAACTTTGCAACCTTACCCTATGTGAAGTTGTTATTTTAAACCCAATCCATTTCGTGTCCTCCTTTTTATAGATATATTTGTTCATAGCCTAACAGTAGATTTTCACTACCAGTAAAGGTTTTAATCTGCACTGATTACTAATAATGCATGTATCTATTTCCTCTAATTTTTTTAGAAAAAACATGTGATTCTTGATGAATAAAAATAGTGGGTAGGATATATGACAGGGTTTGGCATGCAGCGACATTAAATTTCGGTCTCTCTTTTAAAGGCTTCCAAGTCATGCGCAGAAATTATATGAAATAATTTAGAATAATTTATCCACTTGTGCACATTCAAAATAGTATCATCCACCTTATCTTTCGTGGTGGAATACAGATTGTAATGATAGTGCAAGTGTTGGTGTTACAAGGGTAATACGGGAATTTCTCAAATGGAAAAAGAAAATATGGTGGGCCCACCTAATCAGTGGCACTTCGCATTGAGATAAGATTAGAGGCGGAGTCTCCAACTCGTGGCTACTTCTTTTGTTCGACTGGGTCTTGAGGGGGGCGGCAGTTTCGGAGAGAGGAGGGCGGCGCTGGAGGCGCTGGCGGCTTCGGCGCCGGCCGTTGGCAGCAGCCGCGTGAGCTCCTCCCCCTCTTCCTCCTATAAAGGGAGGTGGATCTCTCATGCAGACCTTGTGGCGAAAAACAGTAACTCCTCCAAATCTAAGCCATCGGCCGTTGGCAGCAGCCGCGTGAGCTCCTCCTCCTCCTCTTCTCCTCCTATAAAGGGAGGTGGATCTCTTGTGCAGACCGTGTGGCGAAAAACAGTAACTCCTCCAAATCTCCTTCTTGGTTCTTTCTGATTTGGCTTCGATCTTGGGTTCTTGGAGCTGCTGCTCCACCGCGTTGATCTATGGACTATTGGTGGTGAGTTCGTTGGTTCTGGTGCTCTGTGACAAAGTGCATCCGACCGGTGCACTTCGGTGTTCTTGTGCAACCATCCCATGTACCTTGACTTCGTTGATTTGGATTGTCCCGAACAGTGAAGAAGGCATTGTATCTCCGTCTACCACGCTCCTCTCTCGCGATGCCGCACAGATGGGCACTAGGTTTTCTGGGTCAACACCTAGGGGTGTGCCTTGCACGGTTTTTGTTGGTGATTTTGCTTCCACCGGTTTGATTCACTTCTCGAAGACTTTGAGTGTCGTCTGCACCGTGAGTATTTGGGTTCTTTTATTTGCAAATATTGTGAGCTGTGCTAGTTCATTAATCTTTGATATATGCTCTAGTACTGAGAGACATTGTTTGCTTGTGGGCTCGGTTTAAAGATCTATGATGAAATTTGTCAAAGACTGAAAGTGATCTGAACAGTTAGATTAAAATTGAGCTCAATCTGTGTTGCTTTCTGTTGTCTGTTGCATAGCTCTTTGAGTTCCTATTTAGGTCAGCCAGTCCGATCTCATTGCTCTATGATTATCTGACATGCAGTAGCTATTATTCTGATTTTAGATCTGAATAGAAGTGATATTCTCTTTTAATGACTTGAAGTCTGTGATTACGTTATCATTTAACTAATCATCTTGAGTTATTGCTTTACAGTCTTTGCTTTAGACCATTTGTTATACCGAAGTTTAGAAAGGGTTATCAGTTGTATACACAAAACTTTGGTGATAGAGAATGCATTGATTAGAGCTCAAATTTTAATCTCTAATCGTCTTGTCACTTGATAAAGAGTATTAACAAAGTATTGAGAAGGCCAAGTTTTAAGTCTTGTGCAACTTTACTTCAGAAAGCATAACATCAATTAAAACTGAGCTTTAGGTTGTTATAATTGAATCCTTTGATATGAAACTGAGAAATATGCACCATTTAGCATCCATTATGTTTCATGCTCTAAGTTCATGCTCTTGTATAAATGACATGGTAGAATTACATTCTTATATGCAATTTCTGTCATTTTTATACTGTTTAAAATGTTATTTAATTATGCTTTATTATGCTAAAATTAAATACAAACATATGGTTATACCGTATTATTTACAATAGCAAGTGTACATGATAATTAGACTTTTCTGATTTAATATTACTGAATTAGCCCAATTCCTCATGCAATTGAGCTATATAGTACAATACATATGCTTATAATTGAAAATAGTTGAAATAAAGTTGCACTCATTATGCAACTTTTATGCTTATGATTAAAAGCAAAGTTGTATTTCTTATACAAATGTAGCAGCACTAACATACACCTGATTAATCTGTGATGTTATAGTTCAGACCCACCATTATAAGATGCAGTTGTTTTTCTTTTTATTCCGATTAACGTGGTAAATTTCTATCCCTTATGAGCTAACATGATGCCTTTTTTATTTGTATTAATAATGTAATAGTTATATTGGGTTCTTTAGATTTGTTTATTTTGAGGCATTTTCCTTAACAATAGAATTCTTCACAATGCTCTTGAGCATTTAGCTCAAATTGTCTTTGTAAACTATCTGCGTGCATCGTGGTTAATACCACATTTTAAATTAATGAGACAAAGACCCATAGAAGCAATGGAGAAATACTTTGCTTAACGCTTACCTAATTTCTTGAAAACCAACGAGTAGTCATAAAAAATTGAGATATCATCATTAATTGCCCTCCTGTGCGTCCGTTGGATGGACTGACTTTCTTTTGAAGTCACAATCCAAGTCGCTTTTCCCCTTTTGATAATAATAATAATCATCATGCCTTTTTTTATATAGATGTAGATGAATTTTTTTTTTCTAAATGAGTTTAGGACCTTCTAAATAAAAAAAATATGTTACTTTCTTCTCCAGTTTTGCTATAACATTTGTTATCTAGGTTCTTCCACAATTTTTTAGACATGTCATTCTTATTTTTGGAACAAATCCTAGTGCTACAATGCTACAGTGAGCAATAGTCTTGTTGATGCGCTTCACGTTAAATAAATATCACTTTATGACAACTTATGGTTTAAAATTTTGAATTCTAACTGTTCGTGAGAGAATATGGAGAGAGCCTCAAATTTTTGCTGCGAGTGTTCGATGGATTGCTGGTTTGCTGCGAGTGTTCCATGGATATCAAAAGGCCCGGTCTTACAGCGCTTCTGAGATAAACGTACAACAGAAAGAAGCAAATCTTGCTAGCACTCATCCTTTCAACCAATAGTCCCAAACATTAAGCACGGAAGTTAATCAAAGGGCATTGATCATCCGCTTCATTTCCGCAGACCTCCTTGGATCAGGTTCTGCTATGGCCCTCTCAGTCAAGACATGCTTTATTCGACACATTGATTTCTTTACCTGAAATTATGTAAAGAAGCAATGATGCAATGGTTCAAGTACTGCTTGAGGAACAGAAAATATGCCATGAAAAATACGCTGATGTGCACACTGATGAGAAATTTTAAGTTGCATCGACAATAACCATAGGAGGAATTATTATTCTAGGAAGCATGTCATATCTCCAGATCAAATAGATCATCAATATATTGTGACTGACAATAATATTTCCAGATCAAATAGATCATCAATATATTGTTGACCTACAAAAATACGCTCATGTGCACACTGACGAGAAATTTGAAGTCGCATCGAAAATAACCATAGGAGGAAATATTATCCTAACAAGCAGGTCACATCTCCAGAACAAATAAATCATCAATATATTGTTGACCGACTGTTTTTCGTTCTTTCATACAAAGTTGGTATCCAGCGCTAAATGTGAAACAAAGTTATGCAAAATAACATTAAAGAAGGTAATGTGGCCAAGTTGAACCAATGTCGAACCCCGCCACCGCATTTTCGTTTTAGTTTTTTTTAATGTTTTGAGTTGCTTTGCATTGTGAGGTCACTTTGCACAAGGTGCCCATGATTTCATAATTTCTCCTGTAATTCTGCTAAGAAAGTTGGATTCAGGCATGTTCATATAGCTATTTATTTATATATGCAAGGGAATTAACAATATCTCTGTAAGTTACTTTATTATGAAAACCGATATTTCATAACACACAAACAGGCGCACAACATCTTGTTTACATGGTTCAGCTGTCAGAATCAAGAAAAGTCAAGAACAAAATAATGAAAATAGAAACACTGTAACTTAGATTAGCACTTCTTGGAGTAACTTGACAGGACCAGGAGAACAACCAATGTTATATCTGTTTTTTAATCCACTATGAAACTAGAGCCAATTAGAGTTGATAGTAACTAGCAATAATGTGCAAGTGTAAGAAATGTGTAAGAAATGTGCGATCAAACCAAGACATTGGGGTTCAGGAACACAATATTTTGATTTGCAGTGGGCATGGCTTACCATCCACAGATTGAATGAGAACATCTTACAAAATAGTATGGCATAGTTATTTGATTAATTTGGAACTCCTTAAAATTCTGTTGCACATGGACATGGTTATGCAGAACTGAGAATGAAAATAGTACTGGATAGTTCGTAGTGACCTGTTTGAGGAATGGTGTTAGGTGGCAGTACACATACCTTGGAAATGCGCTCCGGGTTTGGGAAACGCATGTTCTCTGCATGTAGCATCTGGCGTTGAGTCATAAGCATGTTCTTTTCCTTTAGAAGGACATACCATAGCTTCTGAAGGTCGTCCCAGGATTTTAGGCGTAATTCAGAAGCCTTCCAACTACGACCTACCAATTAATGAAACAAACAGCAACGCTGATAAGCTCTGTTGACAAGGATGGTGTGCAACTTTATTTGCTCATAGCAACAAACTTCGTACCTAAACATCCGGACCAAATCAAAAATGCTACAGCTACAACATGACCATAAATAAACACAACTCATCAATGGTTAAATCCGTAGCAAATGAACATTTGAGTATTGCCTCATTCCAACCAAAGAACTCGGAACTAAATGCTGACATGCCAAGCATCAATTGTAAACAAGCAGTAGTATATAACTAACTCCAAAACAAACAAGCTCAATTGCTATTTGATAAGATTTGGAATTTCTTGTAAACCATTATCTTATGATATGTCTAATATGTGTATTGCAGGAAGCAACTAGAGCACACATACAATCATCCAGTACCAGCTTCAACAGATGGTATCTGTACGAGAAGGGGATTACACATACCAGGCTATAGATTCAGATACAGATTGTAGGCCAAGTACGCGGCGTCGCTAGTTTCTTAAACAACACTCGGCGGCGTACTTGGCCGTAGAGCAGAGCAAGTGTAAATGCGCGATTCTTGGCTAATCTGAACTAATAACAGGGGGCTCTCCAACAGATTGGGTTGGGTTCCACACCCATCTGCGCTAACTATGATCAATCGACGACATTTCACGCCGATCCGTTGCAAATCTGTGAACCACAACACATCCAGGCTACAAGAAATTGGGAGCGACAGATGTATGGATACCGTAGTGGGGAGGGGGCTTGTCCTCCTCGGTGCTCCTCTCCACCTCGAAGAACTCCTCGAGTGGGTTCTGCGCCTTCCTCACCGCCGACGTCGAGGCGGCGGCGGCGGCGGAGGAGGAGAAGAGCCGCCTCCCGAGCGCCCTCGACAAGGAAAGCATCTCGACGGCTACCTACACCACGACGTATCGGAAAATCGGAACAAGCACAAAAAACTCCGTTTCGATTAGAGGAAGAGAGAGCTGGCCAGTGAGATACCGGCGGCGGCGAGTGATCCACGGGAGGGGAAGGGTTTATGCGAAGGGTTTTGCGTGGATTTGGTCGGGGAATTCTAGTGACGTGAGAGCTAGGAGGCTGACAGTCCGGGCCCACCTCTTTTCTTACTGTGCTATGCTTTTGAATTCTGGCTGAGAGACATCTGTATATAATTTTAATTGATATAAATGAGTTTGATATAATAGATACTACAATTAATTTATAAACATCACTTAAAAAATATTCAAAAACTACGTACTATAACATAATAAAAAAACCCACAAGCAAATAAGCGAACTGATTAAAAAAAGCGTTATATCGTCACGAACAATACAAAAGAATAAGAAAAAAAGCCAAAAAAGTTAAAATAAACCAAAATTAGAAATCGACACATTCTAAATGACTTCTTACTTAAATAAGATGAAAATTAAAATAAACTAGAAGTTAAAACTGTTTAGAATCATACCGAGGCATTCAGCATTCAAACACACTGTATCATGTAGAAATTACAGCACGGCACGTCTACTTTTAGGGGCAATAACTGCAAGTTGTAACACAAGGCTAGTCAAGAAAACACTAAAATTCTAACCATAAGGGTTCTTTTTCGCTGCGGCCAGTAGCTTTTAGCTCTAACACGAATATTTATACGAACAAACTAAATACCAATAAATCACTTCGAAAAAATTGTTCTAATAAGCCACTTTGAAATGATGACAAAAAAACCATCCCGTTATGTTTTGTAGAGAAATCTTAAGCCACAATCTTGTGTGAGTATCCACGGTATCCAAGCTCTTCTCGCCTAAAATACATTTTGTAGAGGCATACATTTTACAGTGATCAGGAAATTACACTGCGTGTACTAGGAGGCTGTTAAATTAACCTCACAGTTGCAATTGATCTCACCATCCCGGTGTTTTAACCAAATAAAATGTTACAAGCACTCTTGTGTGAGTGAATTCCCAGCAAAACATCCCCATCTTAAAGTCAGCACAACCATGGGGGAGCAGCAAATGGGCAATATGATGGTGATGTATAGGGCTGGGCATTCGGTTTTTTCGGTCTATTCGGTTCGGTCTATTCAGTTTCTGGAAAATTCGGGTTCTAAAAAATGAGAACCAAATTTCTGAAGGAAAAAACAAGAACCGAACCCAAATAGACCGAATTTTTTGTTCGGTCTATTCGGTCCACCGAATTGACCGAAAGAGCCTGCACAAATAAAACTCAGCCTGTAGGCTGTAGCGAATAGCGATCTGCCCCTTCGTGTATACTCTTCTTGTTCTCTGCCTTGGCTTCAGCTTCTGCAGCTGCTTCTTGTCCTAACCGGTCCTAACAAATAAGCAATGAAGCTAGCAGCAGTATGAAGCAATGATTGGCAAATTCATCATACAAAATCAGATATGATGGGGACACCAGAAGCTAGCAGCAGCAGCAGTAAACGCAAGAAGTTAAATGCTAGGTAAATTTGTGTACAGCACGGCAAAGTACAAAGCTGAACATTCAGTACAAAGCATACAAACAAGCATTCAGTACAAACAAGCATACAAAGCATACAAACAAGCAGCAAAGTAGTAGCGACAGTAGCAGCAGCAGCAGGGGGGTGTTTCAAAACACCAGACTCATCACATACATCAAATAAGTACATACATCAAATGATCAAATAAGCAATGAAGCTAGCAGCAGTATGAAGCTAGCAGCAGCAGTATGAAGCAAACACCAGGTTGATTGCAGCCTTAGTCCTTCTCCTTAGTGGAATCTTTGGCACCAGAGTCACTAATATTAAGTCCACCCATTTCCGCAAGCAATTCTGACACAAAAATCAATTGTAAGCTAGCATGAGGACAAAAATTAGACATACACCATTTTGTGATAGCAGGGTTTACCTTCTTCTAGCTTAGCTAACTCCTCTGTATTCTCTTCATCTGTGATAGCAGGGTTTGCACGTCTCATCCAATCTTGTGTGCAAATAAGAGCTTCCACCATAAATGGAGTCAGGGAGCTTCTGAAATCATCTAAAATACGTCCACCGGTACTAAAAGCAGACTCAGATGCAACTGTAGAGATGGGGATGGCTAACACATCACGAGCCAAGCGTGATAACATCGAAAATCTTGAAGAATTCACTTTCCACCAGCCCAAAATATCAAACTTGTTGGTCTGTGGTTCATTCTCTTCAGCAAGGTATTTCTCTAGCTCTGATTTTGAAGAAGTGACACCACAATTACTCATTTTCATCCTCTTAGCTATCAAAGATCTCATCAAACTGGTACTTTCTTCTTCTTGAGGCTTTGTTGCTTCATTGGACTGGGTTTCGTCCTGACATGGAGCATATTTTTTCTGATACTCTTCAAACATATCAGTAAGTGTTTTAGTCATCACGTTCCAAACATCTTCTCCTTTGACCTCACCAAACATCTCCAAGGTAGCAATCTTGGTGTAGTTTGAAAGTTTGTACCGTGGATCAAGAGCAACAGCCACAAAGATGAGTATGTTGAAGCTTGTATGATCACCCCAATACTTGTTGTACTTTGCTAACATTCTCTTAGCCATTTCCTTGCGCAAAGGGTCGCTACTTTCACACCACGACCGTAGCAAGATGTTAAGATCAGCCACCTCATGAAAGAAAATATGAGATGTAGGGTGAAGAGTGACAGAAACACGAAGAGTCAACCTGTGGAAGTGCTCTAAAAACTCAGCCATCTTTGCTGCATTAGCCCAATCAATATAATCAGGCACTCCAGGCTGCTTGTCAGCACTTAAATCGTGAATATAGTATGGGTCATCTTCTGCATATCTCTCAAACACCTTCTCATATGCTACTGCAGCATTCAACATTTTATATGTCGAGTTCCAGCGTGTGACAACATCAAGAGACAAGAAAGCTTTGGTGGTGACCTTCTCTAGCTCAGCACACTTCTTGAATTTAGCAATCCTAGCAGGGGAACTTTTAATGAATCTAACAGCTGCACGAACACGCTTGACAGATGAGTCAAGTTCTTTCAATCCATCATGTACTATTAGGTTCACAATATGGGCAGCACATCTCATATGAAGCAACTTGGCTTGCAGGATGCTAGTCTTTGATTTATTAGTGATCTTTGCTATGTAGGAGACTGCACCATCATTTGCTGAAGCATTGTCAACAGTGATGGTAAACACTTTATCCAAACCCCATTCCACTAAGCATCTCTCGATGTCTTTTCCTATGTCATCTGCCTTGTGACCCTTCACCATGAAAAAACCAATGATCCTCTTATGCAGTTCCCAACACTCATCAATGAAGTGAGCTGTCACACACATGTAGCTTTGCTGCTGGCTAGACGTCCATGTGTCTGTAGTCAAGCATACTCTTTCACAAGACTTCTTGAAGAATTTTTTCAGCTTCTCTTTCTCACGGTTGTAATTAGTAACTACATCTCTAGTTATTGTTCTTCTAGATGGAACTGTAAATCGTGGACAAGCCTTGGACATGAACTTCCTAAAACCTAATTTTTCAGAAAATGCAAAAGGAAGCTCATCTGTAATTATCATTTCAGAAAATGCATCCCTTAGAACTTCTGGATCAAACCTCCAAGCAGTAATACTAGACTTAGAGCCATCATTACTTGCTGCTGTAGCTTGCAAAACAGGTTGTTTGGCATCATTAACCTTATTGGGATTCTTTTTGCAGATCCTCAAGTGCTTACCTAATGCAGATGTACCATTGGTTTTTGAATCACACTTGATAGTAGTCTTGCAATAGTTGCACATTGCTTCCTTGACAACATCAGAATCTTTCTCTTTGATTTTGGTGAAGCTTAGCCATGCCTCTGATCTGGGTGCCATAGCTTTTCTTTTCTTGACCTCTTTGCTTGCTTCTGCACTCTCCTTCTCATGCCCTTGACTCTGCTCCCCTGATCCCTCAACATTCTCACTCCCAGAATTATTAGTCAAAGCCAGCTGAGACATGTTCTCTTTTGTTTCAGACATCTACATATTAAAAAAAATTCATGAGCATCGATCTTACATGACAGTATGACACAATAAGAAAGTTTGGATCCAATAGCACTTACGTTGCAGGATTCTTGGCTGGTTGCCGTGGTGCCTTTGGTGGTCGCCGCCTCACTGCCTTTGAGTCTTTGACGAGGCTAAACCGAGGGAGCGGCTCTGCTTGATCTGGATCTGGAGATAGATGCAGAATGCGGAAGAAGAATCAGTAGATCCGGACATCCGGTTCAAAGCAGTAGGAGGACGAGGTACGGAGGTAGGCGCAGAAGATACCGGCGTGGCGGCGGAGGCGGTAGCGCCTTGCTCGACGAGGACGAGTGCGGAGGAGGAGCACGTGTCGTCGGAGGTGTAGAGGAAACAGGCGTGGTCGGAGGCGACGAGATAGGAGCGCGCCTCGTCGACGGCGAGAACCCTAAACTCCTCGTCCTTGCGTCGCTGTTGAGGGGTCGCCGCCGCCGCCGCAGGAGGCTAGGGTTTTTGGGTTTCGGCCGATGCTTTTCAGGATTTTCGGGTTTGGGCCGAGTGCTTGACGCCTTGAGTCCTTGTCTCCTTGACGGAATGACCGATGACGGGGGGCTGGTCGGATGGGGCCTTTACTAATTCGGGCTATTTGGTCTATTCGGGTTTTGAAGGCCAAAGACCGAACCCGAACCCGAAGACCGAACTGGCTCAAAATATTGACCGAACCCGAACCCCGAAACCCGAATAGACCGAAAATTCGGTCTATTCGGGTTCGGTTCGGTTCGGTTTTCGGTTCTCGGGTTTAATGTGCCCACCCCTAGTGATGTACCTTGAAACCAGAGGATGCTCACCCCCTGCCCCTGCCTCTCCCTCCGCCTCCGCCGCAGCCTCCTCTGCCTCGACCACCTTTACCTCTGCCACGATTTCCACCAAAGAAATAGAACTCAGCTTTGCCCTGCTTCAACCCCAGGGATTGTACACCTCTCCTCTTGAAATCCTTGGGCTCTTCATCATTGGGTTCTTCTTCATGGCGCCTTCTTGAGCTTCTAGCGATGAATGAAACCTCCTTGAGCCACCGGGTCCATACTTAACCTCATCAAGTGTATTCGAGTTCCGTTGCCTTTCCAGTGCAGCTATCCTGTCCTCAAGGGGCAGCGCGCCCTCATTGGCAAGGGAAACACTACTCAAATATGCCTCAGCATGACGATCATCCTTGACTTCATACAACCTGAAAGGCAGGAAATGATTAGTACAATTCTGATGTATCAACGGAATAGCATAGTCAGTACATATGACAAAGTCCAGCCACTAATTTGGAAATGCAACATAAATGGACGGAGCAAAAAGCCAGACAACTGTGTATATGAGAAATGCAGCTTTTGGAAATTAAGTTAATAAGCTTCATGTAAATATGTGCTGCTATTGCTTAAAAATTGGAAATATATACCCAGTATCCAATGATTGACCCAAAGGAAGATGATCTAGTTAAGAACCAAAATGCACCTTGTAGGCATCATGTGTCAGCTGCACCAATCCTCTCATTGGTACAAATTAAAACGGCATGGTATAACACTTACTAGCAAACAGAACAATGTTCAGTTTCAACAAGTCCGACATGACTTTAATAATACATCATGTTTTAGAATGCAGTTCCTAACAGTACTTATATTTGCTAACCGGTGGGTTTGATATGCATGCTAGATATTGGAGTGAACAAACACTGACACCCCCGGAGGTTTTCAGAGATTGATTTTTTTTTAAAAAAAAAACTGACACTCCAAGAAGGACAGCACATGATAATTTGCATATGTGAGAAAGATAAACGGAAAACACCAGTGGCAAATGTGCAATTCACCCTAAACAAAATGATATAAGATTTCACCTTATACGCTTTGTATTATGCATGTCATTGTCACTGTCAGACTCTGCTGATGCAACAGATGGGCTAGCATCTGGCTGTTCCTCATCATCACTAACACTCTCAAAATGTTCCTCGATTAGACAAGGCTCCTTTGTGGACGCTTGAGGATGAAGTGCAAGGTATTCTTTTGATTGTTCATCAATTTTAAAGTCTTGTCCATAAGATCGATGGCATTAGAAAATCACACATGATAAGCAATTTAGGAATGATTAAGAAAATCATTCATGATTGAAAAGCACAATTAGGACATGATTCAAGCTGGAGAGTTGTGGCCACTGTCCAGATGTTATGATACACTAAATGTGTTAATTATAGCTGAATCTCTCCACAGTCCACACTGAGTTTCTCATACAGAGGTAGATGTGAATGAGGACCAATTTTGTACAGTACATACAAATCCAAGGGAAATAGGTTATAAATAGCACTAGCAAGAATGTGGATATAGAAGCTTTACTGTTTACGATTTAACAGAAACAGCCATATAGCTGCATAAGCATCAAGGAGAAACAGCAATATAGCTAGCTGCATAAGCATCAAGGGCAAGCATAAGATCAGGAAGAAAACAAGGTAAAAGCATGAAATACAAATTTAAATTTCTCTTTATGTACCATCTCCTTAAAATTTGTCATGCATTACTACGAAACAATACATAATCAGTGTGCCTGGAAAGGGCGGAACAACACTATAACAAAATCTATCTGATATCTTATAATAACATTCCCTTAAGAAAAACTAAATTTCTTAATAGTACACATACTTTGCAAAAACTATTGCAGAACCACATGTTTAAGAAATAGTTTTGCAATACTACACATTTTCTTCGAAAACATTGCAGAAAACCACATACTTCCAAGTGATTAAACAGTGTGAGATTAGATTGTGTCTATTGCAGGTGGGCCTTCCTTGTTGGAACCGTTGGATCTGACGAGAGTGGGTTCGTTGTAGGGGTGAAAACAGATCGGATAGTTTCTAACCGGTCCAGACAATTTTCGAATACGGATTTTGTCGGATCGGATAGTATCGGATCGGAAACTAATACAGAATGTTTCTGTCCGATACGAATAAGGATTTGGTAGCTTACTATCCGTCGGATACGAATAAGGATTCGGTGTATATTCAAGGGCCAAATATCCGCAGCATATATCATCTATTTCAGCCCAGCCCATTTGCATGATACTTTAGTAGCCCATTATACATTAATATATACATTAATACATAGAGTTAGCGAAGGAATCTTAGCTTATATGAAGAATTCATAAATGTTCTTCACGAACGTATAGACCAAATAAACTATTTATGTTTATATGTTCATTTTGTATGTGCAATTTAAGGGGTTTTCATGTTCCAAGAAATATTCGTAACCATACTTGATTCGATTTGTATTCACTCCGCATTTATATTCGACATTATTCGTATTCATATTCATATTAGAGGTATCTGTATTCATATCCGTATCCGGGGAAAAATATAAAAACAAATATGGCAAAGCCATTATCCACCTGTATTCGATCCATTTTCACCCCCTAGTTTTTTTGGAACATTTTACAAGATGTATCGTTTTGCAAAACGATATTTCAAATATGTGGTTCTATGACAGTGAAAGTTTATTGACAGAGTACATGTAGTTTTAAGATAATTTAATCTAAAAAACAGCGAGTTGGATTACATACCTTATTTTGAAACATTTCTTTGAAACGCGGATCAGTCAATAATGCCTTACTCAGTTCTAGTTTTCTTTTCTTCTTCTTGATGCTTGATTTATCAACATTCTCCAGATCAGCATCCATTTCCTCTTCCTCTCTATGTATATTGTCCACAATATGCCTGTTAACCTTTGGTATTTTGACGACTTGCTGCTTGAGAAAAAAAGGTTGAAATTCATTAGGGTAATAATCAGGAATCTGTAATAAATCTAAGGAACAGATGAGCAAACATACCGTTGTACGAGATTTTCGTTGTGCTTCTATTTTCTTTTCCTTCATCTCTTTATTAAGATATTCATAATCAACAGTAGCAACTTGAGCACGGTGCTGAAAAGAACTACAAATCCTAGTAAAGAGCATGTCTCAAGTGTTTTTTACTTCATCCCATCTGCCGGTACACAAACAGATATAGCAAGCTCGTATTCAGATTCAACAATTTGGTCAGATGCCTAATAGATTTAAATTATTTTACAAAGAACAAACTTGTCTGTTCACATAAGAAACTGTCTTCATGTTGGAAATTCAGGTGAGTAGTTGACACTTGACAGCAACCCTATCTGAATTGATGGAAGTAAATTACAGCACCATAAATAGATAACCACCAACTAAAAAAATACTGTATACACCATAGTTACCAGATTCGCAGTTCGTTGGGTTCGTGGTACGCCACTTCTCAAAAATAAGGTTAGCTACGGGGTATACCTCTTAGCAAAACAGAACTGGGATGCAGTTCGCGAACCAGACAATTCTAGTACGAATGCTCTAGTACACAACATATTTCTCTATACTTAGAACAAAACACCAAACGAACGACAAGAGTTTCGTACACAGAAGATCCCCAAATAAGAGGGGAAAAAAGAAAAAAAAAACAAAGGAAGAGATTAGCTAGATCAGCCCATCCAGCCCACCAACACACCTTTGGGGGGGAGAGCAGCCCTAAGTGCCTCTCGCTCCCCTCTCCCTCAGCGTAGCCGCCATGCCTCTCGCTCCCCTCTCGTTCTCTCGAGTCTCGATCGCCCTCGAACCCACACCGCCATCTCTCCCCATCGAGCACCTCTCTCTCACTCACTTCTCTCCCTCTCAAGCACCCACACTCCCAAACCTCCATTTCCCTCACCTCATCCAAGACATCAGGCCGCAGCTCTTGTCAAGGATGCGGCCATGGGGACAGCAGCCAGAAGACCACAACAACCTCTTCATGGTTGCGGAGCTGCAAGTCTGTCTCTGCGAGGTTAGCAGCCACCAGTAGCAAAAGGCGGGGAGGACATCTCCCTGCCCCTTGCCATCAGGAGAACATCAATAGGTCCAACCCCCCCACCCCGCCCCACGGGGCAATTCAGGCAGCGAATCAAATTGTGTTCCAACCATGAACTGGGTTGCGTGATCAGGATAGGATTAAACGGGGGTTGCCGCGAATATGGTATAACCGTATAAACATCATAGAAAATAACCCTCTTATGATTCATGTAGAGGTCTAGAAAACCAATTACCTTTTTATATAGGTCGTAAGTTACAGTATGTAAATGATCAGGCTAAAGTGGCAATATTGAAACATTAAGCTAAACATAAACATAAACCAACCAGTAGATTTGTAAAGCTAAAAGTCATAAAGTGTGAATTACATGGAACGTGTCTGAAACAACTATTCACAAGCACAGCGATCCAAAGTTGGATTGACATTGCGTTCATAAATGCAAGCTACTCCATGCATCACATTAGTGTTTGATAAAAAGGTTTTTAGCTCCAACTTCAAACCAAGCTCAAGCTGAGGTCCTACTAAGGTTTGAGGCAGTGATACTTATACAAAACGAGAGTGTAATGCCCCAGTTTTGTTTCACTTCAACCTCTTTTGGGTCCTCCTCGGGATTCCTACTTGTGTGCAGGCATAGTTTACTTTGTCCCGATTGTAGATATCTGTCCTGAGAAAGTGCTTCACCACCATTGGTTTCACAGCACTTAGTAAGCATACGTTTGAAGTCTCATTCTCTAGCGGGCTGTCATCGAGCTTTGCAGGCGCTGCTAATCCTCTGGAAAGTACGGTAGTAGCATCCAAATGTGCAAATGTTGTGGCAGGAATTACAGAGTTCGCCTCTCGACATCTTGTTTGCTAAACGGAATTTTTTTACCAAAAATAGTGAAAATTAGCTCGTTAGGAGCCCATCCAAGATCATTGTAGACCGGAACTGGCTACCCGATCGGCCGGATTAAAAATTCTCTGCTCGGCTTCGATGATTGGGACATCGAGGACGGCCACGTGAGCGAGAGGCCTTCGTACCCATAGACCTAATTCGAGAAGGCTTGATAGAGATATTTGAAAGACGGGCCTCTCCGGAGCAGTTGAGAGGTTCCATATGCCGAGCCGAAGGGCAGAACTTTAGTGCGTGATCGTAGTATATCCGGAGGTGTGGAAAGAGCAGCTGTGATAAGCGGTTTTTTCTAGACCTCCGAATTGTGTTGCAATGAAAGCACGATCACCGACTCTATGCTCCCTCACTGAGGGAGCATTCGGCATTCCTAGTATGCTCCACTCATTCTACGCCAAGCACCCAATCACGGGATCAGAATCACACTCTAGATCATACCTTTCACGAAAGAAAAGGACCGCAAAACAGCTTCTTCTGGCAAAAGCCACTTTGGGCATGTCCCACCAGAATTTGAGTTTTCGTTCTTTCCAGTCTCCGCTTTGATTCCTCTCGGTCGAGTAAGATTCCCTGGGAAAGTTAGATTAACTATTACTAAACAGCTGGTTCCCTTGCCGTTGCCTAACCTTGGGTGCTCCGATCTTGTTCGTGAGGAAGAAAGACTGCCTTCTTCGTTCAAGGAATCTGCATACCACCAAGGGAGAAGTGAATGGATTTCCTTTTTCTTTCCTTGAAGTAATTCTTTTTTGAGTTCTTATCTTTGTTATAGAGTCATTTCATTCCTGCGAATGGGAAGAATAGGCTTTGCTTTTTTGACGGTGATTACGAGTTCGGGAAGAAGGCTTTCAACCTATTCTGATTTAAGTATCTCCGTGGGTTGCTAGATTGGGCAGGAAAAAAAAAGGAGTTATCAAGGAGTATGGGTGGTCCATTTTTGCATCAGTTACCTTGGTTCGGGTTTCTTCTTGTGGTCTTCTAGCGTTAGAAGAAGTCGTGTCTGTCCCGGACATCTGCAACGTCCTCTCGTACACATTCCAACGATTGGCCGAGCTTGGCCGCCCGTAGCCAACTTCGGACCTTCCTCCTTCGACCCTCAAGACCTCTTATAGCGCTCTTCCCTTCCCTTCTCTGAAACGTGTGATTTATTTCTCGATGAAAGATCATTAGTGCCTGGTTATAGAAAGATAACTTTCCAGGAAACTATGGATCTTACTAAAATAGTGGTGTCAGCCTATGATGATACTCTTTTTAAAGAATTGGCTAATATACCGGAAACCAACAATCTTCTTGAAAGAAAATGGCAAGTATCCATTGGTTTAGGTCTCATAATAGGTTTCTGTTTATTGATTGGTGTGCTAACCCTTTTTTTATTGGACTGTCTCCACTTCTTGAGTGAGTTCAGTGGGTCAATATCTCATACGGGATTTCAACTAGGCACTTGCACATGCGATTAACGGCTGTTAGATCGAATTCCCACTTTCTTCCAGGGATTGAACTCGTTCAGAGCCTCTCGCTTCTGATTATCAGTCATATCGTCGTCGAGCAGAACGCGCAGGGAGTCGTCTCTACACCAAGTAGGTCTTAAAGTCTACTCTGACTTGCGGCAAGTTGCCTCAACACCGCTGGTCCTTGTTGACTCACGGCAAGCTTTTTACATCAACCCCTAAGGTGCTTAAAAGTCTTGTGCTCTTACCCGGGGTGGGTTCCTTTTGGAAGCAAATGAAAAAGGAATCTCTATAACTAGCTTTCATCAACTTCAAAACGTTGATTAACCCTAAACCCATTCTGCTAGAATCATGTTATGAAAGCCCGAAGACGATGATCGAGTGGTTATGTTGATCCATCCGTTTCAAAGCTGTATCTTGTGGTAGTCCAAATGTGATGTGTCATCCAAGCTCTGGCTTGCTGACAAAGACACAAAAATAGGTCCGCTATCTTTTCCTTCAACGTCGCACCTGGGAGCAGATTTTAGGTCCATGGGCTTGCGACAAAGACGCATAAAAGAACCTAGTGGGGTATATTCTGCCAAAAAGACAGGCTTGTGAACAGCTCTCCTCAACTGAAGGCGCACTACTGTTACTATCAGTCTAGTCTCTCGAGGGCACTCTTTCGATCTCGAACAAACTTACTTCTTTTGCCGGAAGAGAGATATTCAGAAAACCCGGAATCCTTCTTTGATTGTGTCATCAGACCCTAGAGGAGTGAAGGTGACATGATCGATGTTTTCTCGTATTTTTCGTTCATCCCGGTAGATTCAGATCGCTGTATTTGAGTAGTATGAAGATAATCCTGCCCGGCATAAAAGAAAGATAAATTAGGACTTGACATACAGCTCTGTCCTTATATGCTGTAGTTCTTCCCATTTCTTTCCTCCAAACAACCAGCGGAGGCAACCCACACCCAGAAATTGAGCTTTCATCCTCGCTTCGCTCAACCAGGCTAACCCCTCTGAAGTACTGAGTGAAGGCAGGATGGAAGCTCAACTGCAGGTGTTGCTTGGGTGTTGGGAGGCATATATAACACCTACACATAATCTCTATTGAGTTGGCCACTCGTTCTGTCAGCATTTGATAAAGTAACATTGCGCTGTATCAATGTAACATATTCTTCAGAGCTGTGTTACTTTAACGTCTTTCTGGGTATACCTGATCACAGCAACACCCAAAGTCCAACACAAAAACCAAGACTTGTGCAAGCAAGCTCGCATACCTGAGGCGATCACATACTGCTCATCGGGCGTCACCTTGATCTTGGTGGTGGCGGTCTCGAACCTCAGGTCATGGATCAAATCCAACCTCCGCTGGTACTCTTGAAAACCAAACAACAACAACACGATACATCAAAAAAAGAAAGAAAGAAAGCTTCCCCAAAAATCCCGAAACAAATGTAGAGATTTGGTGGAGGTGAGGCGGGTGCCTTCGTCCTTGCGGAGGACGCGCTTCTTCTTGACGAGGACCCAGCGGGCGACGTAGCGGTTGCCGGTGAGGGAATAGAGCTTGACGCCATTGATGGAGGTGGACCTGAGCGTCCCTGCGCCGTTGCTCGCCGCCATCTCCTCGAGCCCCGGGACCCTACTTCGCGCTCGCCGTCCTCGTCGACGGCGCCGTCGGGGTGGCGGCGAGTGCTAGGGTTTTAGGAAATTGGAGGGAGGGAGGACAGGACGGCGGCTTGGATGGTGCCCGCGCCGACTAGACCCTACGCAACGGAGAAGAAAGGCGGAGTAGCCGTCCCCGCGAAATTGAGCTAGCCGTTGGATTAATCCTTCAATTTTTTCCCAGCCGTTGGATCTGGACACGTTCTTTTTGTGGGCTTGGCCGTGGCCTGACAGGCCTATTCGTTATCAGCCCATAATTTTTTTGTATTGGTCCTCTCACTCATGAAGTTCTTATCTCTTTTTTCCAATTTCTTTTCCAACTCAATTTCTTTTCTTTTACTAGCCAAATGTACGTGTTTTGTTATGGATAAAATCATATTATTCTATTATATTGTGTTGATATTGTCGGGATCGGCTTACCCACCCACACACTCGCTGCGTCGTGCCTCCGCGCTCTTGGCTCTGGCGCGCACGGTAGAGTTCTGTTGTTTTTTTTTGTTAGAGAAATTTTAGAATAGTGAAATTTGTTTTTAGTAAATTTCTTTTTTTTGTTTTTGTTAGAGATTTTATAGGGAGATATAAAGGGAGTTAGAAGAGACGGATGAACTACCATCACCAACCTTCTCTTTTAAGTAGTACATTAAGAGGAAATTTATTTTCTTCGCTTTTCTTTTTGAGAGTATTCGTTCTACATGGACCATGGTCTTCCTATTTTTTATTCAAATTTCGATCTCGATTTGCGAATACAGACATGGCAGCATACGAGTTGGTTAAATTTAGTGTTGATTCTTGTGACTCTGTCCCTTTCGAAATAAATATTGTGGCTCGGTCCACTTCAATGCAGAGGTGGAGAGGCTCGTGACGGCATGTCTCCATGCACGCCGCCATCGTCTTCCTCAGCATGCTCAGCTCAAGCTCCAGCAGCACGCCGGCATCGTCTTCCTCACGCGTCGTCGGAACGGAAGCCGCGGATCACAGGGTTTCTTTCTTAGCTCGTTTTTCCCCCCGTCTGACATACCGATGGAGCTAGACTGCTGGAGAAAAGTAGCTCTGCGAACGCGTCGCCTTCGTTGTCGATTTGCCATCGCGTTTTGGAGGATCAGAGGTGAAGTTTGACGCACAGACAATGTCAGCATTTGACAACGTTATACTTTGTACCGACTAGTGAGGTAGTAATCTGCATGAAGTAAAGTATCCGGGAAAGAAGATTATTCGTTCTAACCGCTCATAGCTCTGAATAACTACTGGAGTACTACTGTAGCTGCCGAAAGAATTTGCTACTGTCTTCGGACAGAAGTAATGAGCGTCTATCTAATTCTTACTTGTGTTCAGATGAAGAAACATTCTAAATTTCTGAAGGCACTCTTGCTAAGGGAACAACCAATCTAAGAAAAAGACTCCGCTCCAAACAGTCCAAACTGTTTATGCTTCTAACTTCTGGGAATGCGTCGGTTTTTAATTTTAGTTTTTTGGTTTTTTTTGCTTTTTTGTGCTTTTTTCTTTCCATTGTTTGTGGAGATATAATGATGTTTTTCTCTTTTTTATTTTTCCTTTAATTGAATGGCTCAAACAAAACTAACAACCGCTGCAGTATGAATTCAACTTTTAGTTAGAAACCGCAGCCGGCAACTAATTGTAGCAACTTTGGACATTCCTCTTGGCATGCCATGTAACATATTAACAATATAACAGTTATCTGCTGTTGGGTTACCCACATATATGAGATATTTCCACCCACCTGATAACATACGGAGGCCGTACATTTTCATTATTCAGGATATTACACCCCTGCATGCGGTTATACAGTCGAGGATAGTGTTGTACTTGACTTCTCGTATAATTGGGTATATGAAAAGTAATCACTAATGCCATTGCCATAACTTACTAAATAACGATTATCCGTAATTTCACTGTTCCTGTTACCTCTATCTCTGACTTTAACCAGTGTTTTCAGTAACCTAGTCATATTGCATTAGCTTGTGTCAATTACTTATTAGGATTGTTTGTCCTTTACTCACCTTGTTGCGACCGTTGTTGAGTACATGTTGAGATTTTAAAATCTCAAGCTTGGTCTTTTCGATGTAAAGTAAAAGAGTAGTGGAGTGATAGCAAGATGTATAGGTAGGAGCACTCGAGTTTTTAGCATCGTGGCTTGCCACTATTTTTGTTATCTTATTCTTTATTCATTTGGTTAGAAGTGGACGAATCCTATGTTTAAAATATTTATTTCAGTTTTCATTGGTTCTTTAATAAAGTAGTCTTAAAGTTTTAATTTCTTTATGATTTCTAGTATTATTTTTATGATTTATCCTTTACTTTGACAATAATATTTTGTATTAATATCTGGTGTTGGTATGTGATATGCTATAATGTAATATGTACACGGCAGCCTCGCGGATACCAACCGCTGGCCTTGGTTGGGCCTCCCGCCAGGGGTTGGAGAGACCGGAAGGCGGTACGCGTGGCGATCAGCAGCCGTTGGCGCCCCAGAAATCACGTCCCGGCCGGCCCGGCGAAAACACCCACACCACACCCACCCCGCCAACGAGCCTGAAATTCTCGAACCCAACTAGCGGAGGGAGGCTGAGCCGAGCCAGCCCCGGCCGGGTCGTCCAGCCTAGCCCTCCCCTTTCCCCTCGCCGGCGTCGTCAACCCACCCCGCCGCTCCACCCCCAAACCTCTCTCCCTCCGAATCGCCCCCCAGATCCCGCACGCCTGTGACCCCCCGCCGCCGGCGCCGGAGCAGGACCCCCCAGCCCAAACCCTAGCTTTTCCAAGCGGGGCGCAGTCCCTCCCGGAGATCTGACTATGGGGGACTTCAACGTGGCGCTGGTGATCGTGGCGGCGGTGGTGAGCGTGCTCGTGCTGCTCGTCAGCGTCTACCTGCTCGTCAACTACCAGCACCCTGACGACGCCAACCAGGCCTACTTCCCCAAGCTCGTCGTCGTCCTCGGCATCACCGTCGCCGTCCTCTCCATCCTTATGCTCCCCGCCGACGTCGCCAATCGCCAGGCCTGCCGCCGCGCCATATACAGCGGTGCGTGCAGCCTCACGCTCCCCATGAAGACGCTCTGGCTCGCCGTCTACATCGCCGACGCCGTCCTCGTCTTCCTCGTAATACCGTTCGCCATGTTCTACTACGAGGGCGACCAGGACAAGTACGAGTTCCTCTACCTCTTATCCCTCCTCCCCTTTGCTGCGCCCTGTTAGAAATGTGGGATTTTTTTTCGCTGATTGGATTTGTCTTGCTGCAGGTCCGTGGGGAAGAGGCTCAGAACCGCCCTCATGTGGGTCGTCGCGTCTGCGGTGGTTTGCGGCCTCATCCTCGGCATCCTATACGGTGCGTATCAGCGTTTCCCCCTTTTTGTTTTGCCCCCTTAATCTCCTTTTGAATTCTCAAGATTTTAGATCGATTCGAGTCCGCGATGTGGCCCGTTTTACCTGAATCTTAGGGTGGCTACGTGTCTTGCTTTGCATTTCGGCTTGAATTGGAGCGACCGGCCTCAAGCTCTGAGCTTTCACGCTATTTATTCGTGACTAATAAATGCTGTACGCCCGGTAGTGGTCAGATCTGAAACCGAGCTCATCTGGTTGCTGCTTTGCGGATTCCTTCCTATGTATCTCTGGTGCCCATTAGACCTATAAATTGTTTCCTTCGCCACAATTGTAGCTGTTGTAGCTTCACATTTGGCTGTTTCTTAAGCTAGGGAACTTAGACAACAACACATCGACTTGTCCTGCTCGTTTTTGCAATGGTGGGACAGCATCCATGTTTCTTTCTTCCATCAGATAGACCTTTCTCACTGTTTTGTGAACTCTTGTCGTTTTGTCAATCAAATCTTGTGAACGCTGCAGTTATGACATAGGAGGGCTTGCAAATGATCCATACATAGGCGATTTTTTTGCTGCATGGAATACCGTGTGTAGACTTTTCTCCCAAACAAGTTAGGGTAGGCTAGGAATGAAATCTTCTTAAGGTCAAAGAGATGAGAGCCCTGAAATAAAACTTACAATGCTAAAACCCTAAGCCGTACATCCTGTTATCTAATCCGAGAGCCTAAAACACTGCTCCTAACTTTTTTATGGTTCCGGTATGTGAATCACTAACTTTCATGCGCTCCTATCCAAAGTTAACTTTAGATACATTCCAATTCCTCAAGTCTCTTTTAACTGCTTCCACCCACGTCAGTCTTGGTCGATCTTTGCCTCTTCTTACGTTTTCAGTATGTCTTAAAATTCCACTACGCACCGGTACCTCAGAAGGCCTCCGTTGGAGATGTCTAAACCATATCAAGCGATGTTGGACAAGTTTCTCTTTAATTTGTGCTACCTCCACTCTATCACGTATATCATTATTGCGGATACAAGGTGACCATAGATTCACCGCAGCATCCTTATCTCCGCTGTATTCATTTTCTGTATATGTTGTATTTTAGTAGCCTAACATTCTACTTCATATAGCATCGTGGGTCTAATCGTTGTCTTATAGAACTTACCTTTTAACTTTTGAGGGACTTTTTTGTCACACGGGACGCCAGATGCTTGGCGTCATTTCACCCACTCCGCTCTTATCCTGTGGCTCACGTCTTCATCATTCTCCCAGTCCCGTTGTAGCATCAAACCCAAATAACGAAACTTGTCTTTCTTAGGCACTACTTGTCCGTCTAGTCTAGCATTTCCATCATCTGCCCTGACACCGCTGAAATTACACCTCATATACTCAGTTTTAGTTCTACTAAGTCTCAAGCCTTTCAATTCTAAGGTCTTCCTTCACAACTCGAGCTTCTTATCAACACCTATCTTACTCTCATCAAGTAGCAGATGAGGGGATGAACATAACTACATTTTTATAACATGTCCAGACATTAACCATGCCTCCAATAATGTTGGCTTCTTACAGTTTGTGATGATTTCACTTACCTGACTGCACTTTCATTTTGTTGCTACAGGACTTGTTGGTAAAGTGGATTTCACTGTCAGGCACCTTTCTTCATCGGTTGAGACGTTTCCAAACTCGTTCGCTGGATTCTCAAGTGGTCAACCTTGCATCAGTCCATTGACCCGGCAGGTTAACCCATTAATGGAATTACGCTTTCCTGTGTTAATGATGTTATTTGCTCTTAAACGCCAACAGAAGCATGTTTTGATTTAAATGCATATTTACTTCCCCCCTTCTTTTAGTCTTTGGTGCCCCACAGCAAGATGGTTAGACTATTTGTTAACTTCTTGTAGTTCACTATTTCTTGTATTTTATCAGGCGACTGAATTTCTTTATGGATTGTTTTTGTTCAGTGTTCAGCTTTTACTGCACCTGCTTCCTCTCAAACAACCTGGACAATGCGCACTACCTTCCCTGAATATGTGGTTGCCCTTGCTACTATTGTTGGATCTGTGCTTTTCACTGTGAGTTTTACCTATCTTCACGATTTGCTTCATCACTGCTTTTGTATAAGCTATAGCCTGCATGCAATAGGCTGTCGTTTTTCATGTTGCGTCTTTTAGACAGTGTAAGCTGTACTAGAAACTATTTGAACCATGTTTTCTTCCATCACCCAATGCTGCTGCAATCATGCTGGCATCTTTCTGTACACTTTTGCCTTTCCTTTTGTTAACCATTGCTCTTTATTTGGTAGATATTTGGTGGTGTCGGCATTGCTTGCCTTCCATTGGGACTTGTATTCTCATTTGTCCGGCGTCCAAAAGCTGTCATTACACGCTCACAATATATAAAGGTGTGTATATTCTCACATGCTTCATTTTAATCATGAAGAATGTTTGCCTCCACACATAAGGATCAGATTTTTGGGTATCGATCTTAAGATTGAATTGTTTCCTGCAGGAAGCAACTGAATTGGGTAAGAAGGCTAGGGAGCTAAAGAAAGCAGCTGAAGCCCTTCACCAAGAAGAGAGAAGTGGGAACAAGGGCAGAAAATGGCGCAAAAACGTGAAGGCTGTTGAAAAGGTGTGCATGCCCTTCAAATGTCATGATATGGTTTGAAGCTATTAATTGTGTTTAGCCTTACACAGTGAACAAACTTATATTTTAGGATTTGTGTGGAGTAAGAAGCCATTGCATTTTATAATTTTATGTAGCTGTCAATTTACCATTGAGTTGGTGTCCATTTGCATGCCGCATGTTATTTTTTTAGTAGTCTCTGTTTACTATGGACTATTTCTGCTATGTTCTATTATGCTATTATGTTTAACTTTGCTCTTTTAATCATCAGGAGTTGTTACTTCTAGAAGATGACATGAAGGCTCTAGAAGAGATGTACCCTCAAGGAGAAAAGGTAACTGAATGTGAATTGTCATGTTCATTGGTTTTCATGGTTGTTAGTTGCTCTGTCTTGACATCTCCATTATGGTGCAGGCTGAGGCTACCTGGGCTTTGACGGTTCTTGGTTACATTGGAAAACTTATATTTGGCGTTGTTGGGTAAGTGTAAATATGTTCTAATCTCTGAAATGTATTTCTATTACTCCAACCTATCCCCAAGGGCATTCTTCTGATAGTGATTTGTTCTCTTAGGTTAATTGTATCGATTGCTTGGGTTGCACATATCATCATATACTTGTTGATTGATCCTCCTCTATCTGCTTTCCTGAATGAAATCTTCATAAAGTTGGATGGAGTTTGGGGTACATTTCTGGTCCTTGATATTGTTCTCAACTTATCCCTTTTGATGAGAATAGTCCTATCAATCTTCTTTTTTCTGTACTAGGTCTGCTTGGGACTGCTGCCTTTGCATTCTTCTGCTTCTATCTCCTCATTGCTGTGATTGCTGGGGAAATGATGCTTGGCCTGAAATTAGTTTTCATCACCATTCACCCAATGAAGTAGTTGACTCATCCCCTGACACTCTTTTATTTGCTCTCTTCTTTTGGCATTCATTAACAACCCATTTAACTTATTTCAGATGGGGAGGAACTTTGATGAACTCTTTCCTGTTTAACGTTGGACTCATCCTACTTTGCTCCATCAGGTATGCTACCGAGGCTTTCTTTTATATGTGCATGTTTTATTTTAACTTATGATGAAGTGTTGAAGTCTGTAACTTACATTTTCACAGTGATCAGAGTAGTTGGCTATTTACCGTAGGCTGTTGTATTTCTCTGATGACATCAGGGCAATAGTGTCCTCCATTAGTCAGTAATATCGTGATACTTGGAAGCACACATTCCGAAAGCAACAAAAATGTAGCATGGACCTAGCTTGGCTTAGGCCTATGTTCTAGCATGTTAGTGTAGATGGAAAACGTCTTCTGCATGAACATTAATTTTGTTGATTTGATTGACTATGTTTCCCAATGTTAGTGTAGATGAAAAACGTCTTCTGCATGAACATTAATTTTGTTGATTTGATTTGACTATGTTTCCCTACCTTAACAAATGCATGACCCTGCAACGAGTACCTATTAATTTGCTGCATTATATTTCTTGTTCTCTAAGAAGCCCTCTCAATTAAATTTTCATACTTGTTTTTTATGCAGTGTGATTCAGTTCTGCGCCACAGCTTTCGCTTACTATTCACAAGCAACTGCAGCTCAGGAGATCTTTGGCCACACACTGCAGTCTCTTCGTGGAATTAAGTATCTCTACAAGTAAGTCTTGAACTAGCATGAAGTCAGTAGAATTATCAGAATATCAGTCTGCAGTTGTTGCTTGATAGTTGAATGTGCCATTATTGCGGACATCAGTGTCAAACTTTTTAATTGCTCTGATTTTGAACATCTGAATATGCAGGTACAATGTTTTCCAGTATGGCTTTGTTGCTCTTGCCATACTCACTCTCTTTTACTATGCAATATTTGTAAGTCCATTATTCTGATGTATTCAGTCTATTCGCATCAAAATCTGGAAAATGCGAGCTTGCTTATTTTATTCATAACCTTGTTCAGGGTTGGCGAAAGAGGAAACCAACAGGAAGGTTTCAGCTCTCAAATTGATTTGTGGTTTGCCCTGTAAGCGAAGCCTAACGAATTAAACAGCACATTTGTTCACAAGTGATAGTTTAGTTAGCAATGTATATGATCCTCCAAACTGCTTTCTCGAAGAGCTGGGGAGTTACCATCGGTGTAAATTAGCGACCATGACAAATCTTGAAGGTGAAAACGGAGAAATATCGGTTGGCCACGGACATGGATGCACCCAGTTGCCTTTGTAATGTACACATTTCTCATCTCGGCTCTTCTTTTCCTTGTGTATTATTATTTTATAATCGGCTCTCGAAGATGGTGGGTCCTTTTGAGAGATGTTTGGTGTCATTGGGTGCCAGTTTGTCCCCCTTTGTTCTTTTGTTGGGTATGTACCGAGTTAGGTCTGTTCATTTATTTCGTATGTACCATACTGCGATTACTACACAAACTTCTAGATTGTATTAAGGATGTCTTGATCATCACTGTTCCTCTGTCTCTGCAATTGTAGTTTGCTTCTCAACTGGAAACTATGGCTTTGTTTTTTTTTCAGTGTTTTTTTTGTTTCTCTCGACAATCACTGTTTATTAAGTTAATAAGTTGTAAACCGTGTTCTAAAAGAACATGCCCTTATGTCGATGTGCATCAGGTCACTATCAAACAAGCCTGTTATTTGGTTTTCGGCGTACTTATTGCTGCAAAGAATTGGCCTGTTTGTCCCCTAGATTGTGTTGTATTGTTCGTCTGAACTCTGAAGTATTGGTTATAAAGTTTACCAAATGAAGTTCAATCCGCGAGCTCAACTCAGACGAAAGGAAGTTCAAACCTCATGCATCTAAAATGTTTCCGACTCCTTCCTCTCGTTCTCCGCCCGTCCCGTCTCCCTCGGCTGCCGGTGGTGGAGCTCACCTTTTAGGATGTGTTTGGTTTGAGGGATGGGGTGGGATGGAATGGGATGTTTCCTTTGATCAAGTCTATCTATATGTTTGGTTTGAGGGATGGGGTGGGATGGAATGATCCAAAGTGGGATGAGCTTGTGCAAATTTAGAGAATATTCTTCTTATATGCTGAACCCATGTGGTTCCACCTTTTTTGTGGAACCATCTCATCCTATTCCATCCCATCTCATTCCACTTTCATCACTCCAACCAAACACATCCTAAGAATCGATCCAACATTTGGCATGTTTGTACAATAATACAACTTGTGAAAGAAAGTAAAGAAAAACCAATGGCAAGAACGCGAAAGAAGACGACTAAAATTATCTGACAGCGCCTGCCTCCAATGTCCTCCCATCTAGAGCCTCAAACAACAATCATTGCCTGCCATTAGCCTTCAACTACCAGCAGCTGTCCAGTAGGACTTGACGGCCACAAGGATCTTCTCCCTCTGCATTGGGCCGTCCTCATGGTCGACGATCCGGCTGTCCCATCTCATCCCGTCGGCGAGGTTCTTGATCTTCACCAGGGCGTCGACGTCGTCCCGGAATATCGCCGTGCCTTCCGGCCTCAGTATGCGGTCCATCTCAAGCAAAATGTCTTCCATTTCACATCTGACATTCAGAACAGGCACAGCTAAGCTACAGCAATCTTTTGAGCCTGTTCTTTAGGCTATGGTTTATAACTTTTGACTATGACTTGTTAATCTAATGAATAGTGATGCTGAGACAAACTAAAACCTAAAAGCCGTTTAAAAGTCTGAAGCTGCTGCATAGTTCAGAGCGAGAGAGAAACTAAATGCAGTACCTGTCTTTGTACATTGTGAACAGAGAGTTAGCATGGATGAGATCATACGCCCTAGGATAAATTGACATACCCTCACACCTGCAAAATTTTCACATACTGAAACCGGTAATCTTCTCACTGAAACTATGGTGCTGTACTGAAGAATTGAGCAGTAAATGCTGTTCTCCAACTTGTCAAGATTTTGTAGTAACAAGCTTACCAATCTTGGTACGTTCCAATTAGCCCTCGCTCGTATATCACACCGAGCGTGTTGGCATCGGCAGCCGTCGGCACGACGTTCATGACCCAGACAGGGTCGTAGATGAGCGCCGCCGCGAACCCGCCGAGGCCGGCGTTCATGTCGAGCAGATTCCGGTACCGGCCTTCCTCCGCCAGCCCGTTGCTGACGGACTTGTACCGGTGCACTCGCCTCCTCCACAGTTCAGCATCCTTGTAGAACGCGTCCACCGTGATTCCTCCCAGGCTGCCGCTGGCGATTCTCGGTGGCGGCGCCGTCAGCCTCTCCGGCCACCTCTTCACCTCCCCTCCGGCAACATCTCCTGGCCCAGATACGTCTGGTAGGGGAGTGATGCATTCGTCCATTTTCACATACCTTAAGAGTCATATTTTCAGATGTTACTTCATCAGTTACTTCCGAAAGATTTTTTTTTGGAGGGAATAGCAGAAGCTCTGCTATTATTTCATTAAAGATTGGAAGGGTACTGGAAACAACACAACGAAAACAAAAGGATACTATGCAGTCTCGCCTCTACAGCTATAACCGGCGACTACCGAGAACAAGCAAGCAGGAGCCTAAGTCACGAGGATTTGATTTCCTTCCGGTAGCAGTGCATTCAGCTTTGATGCACCACTGATGATCCATGCACGACCTTCATCCTTGATGATTGCCAGTATTCCGGAAACCTCAGTCCTTTGATTTTGAAAAATCTTTCTATTCCGTTCTTTCCAGGTTTCCCAAGAACAAGAATGATCATTAGCGAATTCATGCCATTTCTTTGACCGGCCGGTTCATTTTGAAACTTTTGGGACCACCAATTCACTTCCGAAAGTTTTCAGAAACAATTTTTTTTGGCAAGAGATTATTGAATCGGAAATATTGCATTTTGATGTGAAAAGAATCCATATTTGGATACTTTCAAGTCAGGAACATACCAGCCAGCATCAGGGTCTTGGCTAGCATTGCAGAAATTTAATGATCCGAGCTCACTTCCATCAGCCTTGCAGCTGACATGGTTGATTGGCTTCTGCCAAACTGCAATGTCACCCTTCTGCTGCACCTTGGTCCAGCAGAGTCTCTTGGCAATGGCCTCGATGTCAGTCTGCTCGGAGCTCAGGTCCTCCGGCGTCCTCTTCCACCCCTTGAAATGGTTCTGCCAGTTAACCGGCGGCCCCGACAGGATCCAGTAGCCGCCGGGCTTGAGAACCCGGTCGATCTCGATCATGTACAGACCATCTGATCATTGTTCAGATGGCATCAGTAGAAGTTCGAAGTCATCGTCAAACCTTTGTGTAGGAGAATTGACTGAGGGTTGCACGTACTGTACTTATTCCAGGGGATGAGGCAGCGCGAGCAGTGCGCCATGTCGAAGGCGCGTGCCGGGTAGGGAAGCCGCTTGGTCGCCATGATTCCGAGCATGGCGGGGACGCCGCGCTCGAGGGCGAAGAGCACCTGCGCCTCGTGGGTGTCCTTTGGCGCGAACGACATTGTCAGGACGTCACGGGACAGGAGGTAAGCTCCCCAGCTTGCCACCTGGTTCAGAGTTCAGACTAGATACATTAGCTTGTCACAGTGCGTATGCTGTGACTCATGTCATCTGCATTTAGCACTGTTGCTTTGTCCGGCAAGATGAAGATGGTTATGAACTAGTTATTGTTCTTTTACATGACTTACACTCATCATACACCAAAGTTGCAGTCAGTCAAGAAACAGATTTTTTTTAAAGAAGCTCAAGAAACACTATTAAAGCAACAGAAAAATAAGATATAAAATTCCACTTCTTGGACATTCGCTCATAACTGAAACTTTTGGATTGCATCAACCATCTTGGGAACATTAGCATTTTGAGCACAGTAGGTGAGCTTACAGAGTTACAGTAGCAAGGTAGGGAAGTGCAAGGCTAACTCCAGATGCACAGTTGTATTCAGATAAAGCAGAGAAAGCTACCTGTCATCTGGTTAGGTGGAGCAGGAGAACTTTCTTATCCAACCAACCATGCAAGCCTAATCAGTACACAGATCCATGTGCACACTTGTCTTGTTTCAATCCATCGACCACCGAACTGTCACTCATCGATTAAGACCTATCGTCAATTACTTCCGTTATTATATAAATCTCTTCACCTCACTAACTCCAACATGATGTAGCTAGAGTACTTGCTGATCTAAATCAGCTCAGATCCACATCCAGATGTTGATCCAGGTAATACTTAATGGCTTGGTGCAGTGGAAATTATTTAGTTTTGCGCTAATATGCAACCTTATGCTACTTGATCTGAAGCATATATGCACTGCATTTAGTAATTCTAAACTTTCAATCGACCTTTTCAATTCAGTAATTAACAACAGATAAAGCTAGGAAAGTACTGGAGAAGGCGACATTCGGTACTACATGGCGATCTACTAGCCGTTTACCCAATCAGAGATGCATGTTCAATGTTTTGGTATACCAGTATGAAAATTTTTAATAAGGGGTTTTGTCAAAGAATTTCACTGATTGCAAACTGAATTTCACTGATTGCAATTTGGGGAATCCTACAAGCAGCCATGCGCTTCACTCACTGACATATAAGCCCCAGCAAGCATACTGATCTGACATATAGGCAGTTGGGAGGCAGAACCTTACAAGAGACAGCTAGCTAATTTGCTGGCTTTCTAAGACCAAAATGGGCTCTTTTGTGGTGATGCACGCATCATTGCATCGTAATCTGCACTCTACGTTGTCATCTCCTTTCTCCTATATATGCAACGTCACCAATGCATCTTCATTTCTCCAATGTGATCTGCAGATGTAGGTGAAAAAGTACTCCAGCGAATTGGATGAGGATGAGATGGAGATTTAGAGATACAGCACGCTGTCGCCTTAATTCTCACGACGACAACGCATCCAATGTCTCATCGACCATGGATGAAATTAACGACGACGAATCCGGGGGCTCCAATAAAAGCATCCAATTTGCCGCATTCACGCACGAATAGAAACATGGCATGTGATACAGCAGCATGCTGCAAGTGCCACGCCGCCGGCAGTGGAGGCTCCGCCGTGGACGGGGGAGGATAGACTCGACCGGACTGCGGCTTGTTTCGCTACGCGGGCTTTTCCTCTCCATTCGGTGTTGGGCCCACCAGTCAGAGACTGCTAGGCGGTAGTCGTGGTATGACATACTCAGGACACCAACCGGTATCACTTCCCGACTTCCCCTTTTTATTTTTCTCCTTTCTTTTTTATCTTTTAGTACTTTTTATTTTCTATGACTATCTGTATTATTGGTTACTGTATTCGATAGGATAGGAATACAATATAGATTTTTTATTCAATTAATAATTTCTATCAAATTTGTATTCACATAAAAAATATAGATGTGAATATAATATGGACTTTTACCATTCAAAATTGTATTTTATCCGGATTATTTGTATCCGTATTTGTATTTGATGAAATAATATACATATTTTATTACAATACGACTAATTAGTTGGACAAGTTTTTTTAATTGAACGTGAATTCGTGTTTTTAGATGAAGTAAATAAATTAAAATAATTAAACGTGACTGTACAAGGATAAAATATCATTAACGGCTTCATATTATATAAGTTATGAGCATATCTGGATTTGATCGAATTAAGTAGATATTCGAATTTGTATTAAAAATATTTAAATTTATATTTGTTTGTAAATTGGAATGCGTCTACCTACGACGTCGGACGTCAACCGGTATCACGCTCGCCCCCAGTTTTGTCTTTTTCCTTCTCCTTTTATTTTTTTATTTCGTAATGGCATCGGGCGTCATCCGGTATCACGTCCCGCGCCGTTATCTTTTTTTTTTTGTTCTATTTTCATTTTCATTTTTAGTATTCGGAGTTTCTTTCTCTCCATTTATAATCATCGCGATTTGATGATTTGATCACGAGACAAAACCCTAATTAAGTAGTTAAGCTAGGGAGTAATGGCAGGCCAACGTGTAACGTAAGGAGAAAGCAACTGACCCCGCAGCCGGTGTCCAAGGCCGTCCTGACGGCGCCGCCGGCGCCCACCGGCACTCCGGCGGCCGCGATGTCGTCGACGTACCGGCCCGCGCCGTGCGGGAACATGGTCCCGCCGCCGGGGAACCGGAGCACGTCGCCCTCCCTCCTGATCCAGTTCTGTACCCCCTTCTCGGCCACCAGCTCCTCGTGCGGCGCGTTGGCGTACCACGCCGCGTCGCGGCTCTGCGGCCACCGGAGCGGCGCGCGGTACCCCGCCGGCGAGGGGATCAGGCACCGCAGCCGCTGCTCCGCCCGGCGCGGACAGTGCCGCTCCCGGTACTCGAGCCGCTTCCGCGGGTGCCGCAGCGACCACGGCTGCCCCTCGCACGGCGTGTGCTCCGAGTACCGCGCGCCGCACGCCGGGACGCGGCGCGCCGGCGCCGTCGCGACGGCCGTGTCGGCGTCGGAGGCGCCGTGGTGGATGGAGAAGTCGAGGACGGTGGCGTTCGAGGAGGAGCCGGGTGCCGCCGGTGTCTGCTGCCGGGTGTTGCAAGGGAGGAGGAGGGAGGCGGTGGGCAGGGGCGGCGGCGCCGGGTGCGTCCACGCGGCGAGGAGGTAGGAGGCGACGCAGAGCGCCGCGACGGCGGCCACGGTGGGGAGCGGGAGCTTCAGGGTGGGTAGCATGGCGCTTTCTTTCTTGGACTCCTCTGCTCTGCTGATGCTGATGCTGATGCTAGCTATTTAGTACTAGTAGTTTAAGGAAGTTTGTGAATGTACACGCGTATGATTATTCTCTCTCTCTCTCTGTCAAATGTGTTGCTTGAAAGGTGATTCAGTGGGAGGGAAGTGGCAGGACAGCTAGTGGAAGAAGCCTTCTTAGTTTTTAGTTTTTTTAGTAATTAATTTTTAAATAAAGTATTTTTTTGTGTGGATTCTATAAATTGATTGCAATTTATACTGTAGCGATTTTATTTATATTGGCTAAAACTATATACGAGTGTCTGTTACTCAGTACTTTTATTTACGAATAACTTTAAAATCATGAGCCATAACTATAAACCATAAGCCGCAGAGTTAGTGGGCTGATTGCTATTGCCTAAGTTGGTGACTGGGCATGAGCACGGCCTGCAGCCTAGCCTACCTGCAACGTTCTGAACAAGCTCATCCTGGAATTAATAGCATCTCTGATACGAATTGGAGTTAGAAATAGGCTGTGTTTCTTCTTTCTTATAGGTTTTCACCTCAGTTTTGGTGGCTGGAATGCACCCCGTCTAGCTACCGACTGGCAACATCCTAAAAATATTGTGCACGCAAACCCTTCGCATTGATCGAAATGTTGTTGCTGATGTTTTTGTTCCAACATGGCTGCATGATCTTGCCGGTTTGTAAGTTAATTGTACTTTCATTCAGGTTTGTATGATTTCTATAGCTCAAAGCAGGGGCGGATCCAGCGGTGGGGCGGGGGGCTTGAGCCCCCCTACCGCTACCGGACCCTTGGAGCCCCTCTAAACTTTTAGCCATGGATGTATAATATAGAAGGAGCTGAGGTCGAGCTGAAGGTACTTCAACCCCTCCAAAAATGGCTCAAAGCCCATGGGACGCCGCCAGCTTCACGTTGGGTGCCCTGTGTATTGGGCTACTCTCTGGTTATTGGGCTTTGGGTCGGCCCATGTAAACCCGAATCCGCCACTCTATCCCACAGGCGCACCGGCCCGGCCAGCCCCCTCTTCACTTTCTCGTTCCCCCATCCAGGTCCCGATCCGATCGGCGAAAGATGGCGATTCCGGCCGCCGGAGGCGCTGCGGGAGGAGGCGGCGTGGGCCCTGCGGCCAGTGGGGTCTTGCCGGCGGGAACAACGAGGCCGCTTATCGGGCAACGCACGAGTACGAGGCGCAAAAGGAAGCTAGCTGCACGCACGCATCCAGATTCCAGAAGAGGGAGGCTGAACGCGCCAAGAACCGTTGGTAAGGGACAGAAGTACAGGAATTAGAATTAAACTCAATTTGGGCGTGTGGATGTGAGACCGAGATGTTTATCGCCTCAGTTTTGGGCATTGATCGTGCTTATTTCTCTACTGTCACATGATTTGGTGATCTTCCCGCAGACACCTTTTTGAATTCAGGTAATTGATCATATACCCTCCATTTAGATGGAAATTGAGGATTTACACTCTGGCCTACGTGTCAGTGACTTATGATGACCCCACGTGTCATTGAGATGTGGAGGGTAAATCCTCAATTTCTCAACTAAAAGAAGGTATATGATCCAATCTCCCTTTTGAATTGCAGTATACAAGACAACACATATATAAGAGTTGGTAACAAAGAGCCTTGCTAGGTAACAACTCATATATAACACATATATTTAAGTTATAGCAGTAATTTTATGCATTGCTATTTTCAGGGAATGAGCCACTCACAATTCTTTACAGCGCTTGTAAATGTATTCATCATAATCATTAAAACTCATACAATGTACAATATAAAAAAGTAGATTTGATGGCAATAGAAAGTGAAATGTAACAATTAATTTCATTTATAAGTACAAATTGTATCTTTCTGCATGTACACTGTAATCGTTGCATGAACTTTTGTACATTGTCATGACAAATACATCTTAGCATTATAATGTGAACATCTCGGCTGATGTTGAATCTTTTTAAATTTACCAGCACTAACATCTTCCTAAATCAACTAGCACCAACAGGGCCATCATCTTCTGGCTTCCATACCATGAGAAGATCTTTACTTCGTGACAAATGCAGTGAAGGTAACTTGCACCTTCTCCATCTTCCCCCCTGCAATAAAAAAAGAGAGAAATAACTGCGAACAACTTGTTAAATGATCACCTGGAAATATCGGGGGAAAATGGTACAGTGAAATAAAGTACTTTGGTCCCAGCCGCAGAAGTTGTGTGCCTGTTTAGCTTTACAAAAATACAAGTAAGGAAAAACATGTATAAAGTAGAACAATTGAGGAAAATATATTGCCCATGTAAATCTGGTACAATGCAATTGCACTGCAACAGATGTTCTAGCAACACACACACACTAGTCTACGCGCATGTGTAAAATGTGCACCGGAAAGTTATTGCTCCGCCTATGAGTGAAGTTACTGTCAAATATATGTAGAGTTACTGTCAATTATAACACTATAAAACTGTTAGTAACTCTTCATGTTTGTGATTTTCCGATATGCACAGTGCGCGTAGGCGCAGAATAGTGCAGCCATACATACACACAAACTCTAATAATGATTATAATAAACTCCAAAGTGAGTTTCATGAAAATTTTTATCAAAGTCCACTTTTTATGGCATAATTTGTGTCTGTACTTCTTTTATACATGGAAAACTGTATATAGCAAAAATAAAGAAGACCAATAAAAATTTTTCAACCAAATCGCATTGGAGTATCTTAAAATTAGTATTTATATATACTGAATGTGATAAAGAGATATAAAATAGTCATTTAAGTGATATATTGGAAATGAGAGTATGTATTCTCAGGAGTATGGAAAAGGCTTCCATACACACACATATTTTGTCAGTTGCAAAACAACTAAGTGAATAAGAGATTGTGGAAGTCTTAAGACATAGGATTTACTCAAGCTTCTTATTTTGTCAATACCGGCACATATCCACATTTCTATTGACAATAAGCAAGTGATGTCTACATAGAAAAGAGCCCCTTATAAACTTATCTTTTGATTGATGTGCACTTCTTCAGGGAAAGGATATGTATAGGCAGAACAGCCGCTACGGACAATTATATTAAATTCTTCTCCTTCCGTAGTTAACATTTGAGAGGAAAAATAGTTTAATGCAGCACAAGATGGCAAATAATTTGAAGTACACAAGGAAACAATGGTAGGTTTATCCTTGAGATAGATAGTGACCTTCATAAGCCAATTCACTGGAAAAATATCATGATGGTTTGACATAGAATAATTGCAATATCAGGATTAGGCTGTTACATATAAAGAGATAGACAGGCAACGAGAGTGGTGTTGAGGAATACCTTTCTACCAATCTAAATTCTTGCTTAGTAAAAAAACTGAACAAAGACACAGTAGTTTTAACAGTTAAATTCTAATGCTGGCATGGTTATATTCAGTGTACTGACATAAATGACTGTATCATGTTTATCTTACCTCATTGAATTAGCACATTACTTGTTCATCATGATTGTATCATGTTCGTCTTATCTCATTGAATCATCACATTACTTGTTCATCAGCAGTTGGCGTTGTACCTACAAAAATGAAACCTTGTTACGTTAACATATTGCAGGAGAAACTTTTGTTACATTAACATATTACAGGAGAAAGTACTTGATCTTTGGTCAAGAAAATAGAAAAGATTTCAAGTTCTACGGTGTTCTAGAGAAACATTTTCCATTGATGTGATAACATTTCAGATAATGATGCCTATGTTGCTGCACAACAATATGGAGCTAAACGAAATAGTGCATCAATTCAAAACCATATTAAATTATATAATAGGTCTGTTAGTGTTTCATGTAAGGTCCTATTAAAAAATGCCAAAATATAGTAGTCAAAATCCCCAGCTATACAAAGCCGGAGAGATTCGCGGCTGGAGACGCGCCCCACGTCACCCCCCGCGCACGCGCCGCCCGCCGCGTGGCTGAGGATACTCGGTACGGTCAGGGGAGCCGGTTTCCTCGCATTTTTCGGAAATTACATAAAGGTCCTTTTTTCCTCGCGAAAAGGTCTCTGCCAGTTTTGTTTTTATTAAAAATACCCCTTCACTTCACCGAAATTTCGTATCCTTCACAGGATAGCGCCCCGCGGTTTTCTAAATTGCATACGGGTCCTCGTTTAGTTACGTACAGGTCTTTTATTCTCGCAAAAAGGTCCCTGCCAGTTTTGTTTTTTTAAAACAACCTTTCACTTCACCGAAATTTTGTATCCTTTGCAAGATAGCGCCCCGTAGTTTTCTAAATTACGTACGGGTTCTCGTTTAGTTGCGTACAGGTTCTCGATTTTTTACGAAAAAGACCTTTGGCTTTCTCAAAAATACGCATGTGTCTGCGATTTTTTTAAAAAAGCTTCTCACGAATTTTCGCCTCTTTTACTTCGGCCCATACGGTGGCTGGCGTGGCGTGGCGCCACGCCTACGTGGCTAGTAGCACATATAGTACTTCCAGAGGTATCCTTACCTCATAAAGAATGCTAAAATGCATAAGGGAAAAGCATATATACAGTACATGCAAAAGGGACAGCCTAACCTTGCTACAGACACAAGACTTTGATTTCTTTCTTGACTCTTCTTTTGCAGCCTCGTAGCTTTAGATTCCTCCTAATTACAATGCACTAAGTTTAGAAGATATGCCCCTCGTTTGCACGTGTTAAAAAACTACATAAGCACACAATTGTTATCACACTGAATTAACAAAAATATCATAATTGTAGAAACTAGAATAAATTATGAACTATGGAATAATCAAGACAAATATTACAGAATCAAGATAAATTAGGGGTCTGAGAATCTTAGAGCAAGTCTTATAATACAGCCTTCAACTGGCTGTATGAATACTTACAGCTCACTTTTCAGCCTACTCATATAGTAGTTACTGACCATTGAAGGTCAGTATGACCTACCCCTTCCTCTCACAAAGTTTCTTGGTTTTTGTGCTTCAGCTGGCTGTAAGTTTACAGCCCACCTCTCTTCTCTCTCCTCTTCTCTCTCCTCCACCTCAGCATACAGCCAGCTTACAGCCCCTTATAATACTTGCTCTTAGTTGCCTTGAGAACCAGGGGAAGTTGAGTCGAACAATGGAAAAGGGGATTAACGAATCATGTTTTTACCTCAAGATTTAATGGGAACAAAGTAACCATTTCACAACATGCACCATGAAAAATTTTGAACTAGGTCACAAATGATCGCTTCATGAAAAATTCTATGAAAGGGTGTGTCTATCCATCATGCGAATGCTTGGGGAATAAAAAAATCATTCGAATTTTCTGCCGTCCGATGCCCATCCAACAATCCACCCACTGCCCCCAATCCCTTATGAATCAGATGAAACCCTCCTAAGGATCCAATGTGAAGTGGAGTAGAATCTGAGGCTACACCATATTCTCTGGGTTCATAGGTCCAACAGCCATAGGAGACTCCTCATGAACATTCTCAGCTCCAGCATTCACATGTCCAAGACCAAAGATTTACGGGTCCAAAAATGTAGGAACCTCATTTTCAGCTTCAGCTCCAGCATTCACATGTCTAGCACTAGCATTTATGGGTCCAGCAGCCGTAGGAACCTCATTTTCAGCTTCAGCTCCAGCACCAGCATTCATAGGTCCAGCACCCGTAGGAACCTCATTTTCAGCTCCAGCTCCTCCATTGACAAACCACTACATATTAAAGAAAGGCAGAAACTCTAAATTAAAATCGAACTCACAGCTAATTGAAGAGCATGAATGAATTACAAAAAATAGGAGCAAATTATGAATTCCAACCTTGGAAAAATTTAAGATAGTCGTCCATCCCAAGCAGCCAACCCCAGCAACTGCATCATCATCACGATTAGCTGCTACAGCAGCAAGCTGATGGCAGGACAAGCACTACATATTATAGAAAATCTAGAATTAGAGCTTACATCTAATTAAAGAATATCAATTACAAAAGGTAAGAAAATCCCAACCTAAGGGTAATCTGGTATAGCTCTCCATATCAGCATTATAGCAACAAGAAGGGTAAGAGTAAAACCGCCAATTGCAAACATGTTTGTGCCTGACCTTGCCACTGTCATGACCCCCCCAAGGACCACAATGTACATATACTCAATGAGGATGGTGCCAGCTGAACAACCAAAAAGACATATCTCCTTTTTAGCACACAGTGCTAAACAAATTGCAGCTGGTCCAAAAGGCAAAAATGTGCATGGGAGGGTATTAAGTATAACATGAAGCCATTCAGGGGCATACGACTTGTCAACACTTGAAGTAAACACATGAGGCTAGAAATCCCCACGAACATAGCAATAGACGTGGGTTTGAGCATTGATAAAGTGGTCTGTTCATCGAATGGAAACATACTTGTTACAACTATTATTCAATAATAAATAACAGCTGGAAATTAATGAATCATTTTTCACCTCAAGATTTAATGGGAACAAAGTAACCATTTTGCAGCATACACCATGAAAAATTTTGAACTAGGTCACAAATGATGCGCCGCATGAAAAATTCTGTGAAAGGGTGTGTCTATCCATCATGTGAATGCTTTGGGAATAAAAAATCATTCGAATTTTTGCCTGTCTGATACCTATCCAACAATCTACCGACTGCCCCCAATCCCTTATGAATCAGATGAAACCCTCCCAAGGATTCAATGTGAAGTGGAGTAGAATCTGAGGCTACACAATATTCTCTGCGTTCACAGGTCCAACGGCCGCAGGAGACTCCTCATGAACATTCTCAGCTCCAGCATTCACATGTCCAACACCAGCATTCACAGGTCCAGCAGCCGCAGGATCCTCATTTTCAGCTCCAGCTCCTCCATTGACAAACCACTACACATTAAAGAAAGGCAGAAACTCTAAATTAAAATCGAACTCACAGCTAATTGAAGAGCATGAATGAATTACAAAAAATAGGAACAAATTATGAATTCCAACCTTAGAAAAAATTTAAGATATTCATCCATCCCAAGTAGCCAACCCCAACAACTGCATCATCATCACCATTAGCTGCAGCAGTAGCAAGCTGATGGCGGGACAAGCACTACATATTATAGAAAATCTAGAATTAGAGCTCACATCTAATTAAAGAATATGAATTACAAAAGGTAAGAAAATCCCAACCTGAGGGGAATCTGGCATAGCTCTCCATATTAGCATTACAACAACAAGAAGGGTAAGAGTAACACCGCCAACTGCAAACATGTTTGCGCTTGACCTTGCCGCTGTCATGACCCCCTAAGGACCACAATGTACATATGCTCAATGAGGATGGTGCCAGCTGAACAACCAACAAGACGGTTCTCCTTTTCAGCACATAGTGCTAGACAAATTGCAGCCGCTCCAAAAGGCAAAAATGTGCATGGGAGGGTATTAAGTATAACATGAAGCCATTCAGGGGTATACAGCTTGTCAACACTTGAAGTAAACACATGAGGCTAGAAATCCCTGCGAACATATCAATAGACGTGGGTTTGAGCATTAATAAAGTGGTTTGTTCATCGAATGGAAACATACTTGTTACAACTATTATTCAAGAATAAATAACAACTAGAAATTAACGAATCATGTTTTTACCTCAAGATTTAATGGGAACAAAGTAACCATTTCATAGCATGCACCATGAAAAATTTTGAACTAGGTCACAAATGATCGCTTCATGAAAAATTCTATGAAAGGGTGTGTCTATCCATCATGCGAATGCTTTGGGAATAAAAAAATCATTCGAATTTTCTGCCGTCCGATGCCCATCCAACAATCCACCCACTGCCCCCAATCCCTTATGAATCAGATGAAACCCTCCTAAGGATCCAATGTGAAGTGGAGTAGAATCTGAGGCTACACCATATTCTCTGGGTTCATAGGTCCAACAGCCGCAGGAGACTCCTCATGAACAATCTCAGCTCCAGCATTCACATGTCCAGCACCAGCATTTACGGGTCCAGCAGCCGTAGGAACCTCATTTTCAGCTTCAGCTCCAGCATTCACATGTCCAGCACCAGCATTTACGGGTCCAGCAGCCGTAGGAACCTCATTTTCAGCTTCAGCTCCAGCATTCACATGTCCAAAGACCAAGCATTTACGGGTCCAAAGAATTGTAGGAACCTCATTTTCAGCTTCACTCCGGCATTCACATGTCCAAAGACCAAAGATTTATGGGTCCAAAGAAAGTAGGAACCTCATTTTCAGCTTCACTCCAAAGCATTCACATGTCCAAAGACCAAAGATTTACGGGTCCAAGAATGTAGGAACCTCATTTTCAGCTTCAGCTCCTCCATTGACAAACCACTACACATTAAAGAAAGGCAGAAACTCTAAATTAAAATCGAACTCACAGCTAATTGAAAAGCATGAATGAATTAAAAAAAAATAGGAGAAAATTATGAATTCCAACCTTGGAAAAATTTAAGACAGTCATCCATCCCAAGCAGCAACCCCAGCAACTGCATCATCATCACCATTAGCTGCTGCAGCAGCAAGCTAATGGTGGGACAAGCACTACATATTACAGAAAATCTAGAATTAGAGCTCACATCTAATTAAAGAATATGAATTACAAAAGGTAAGAAAATCCCAACCTGAGGGTAATCTGGCATGGCTGTCCATATCAGCATTATAGCAACAAGAAGGGTAAGAGTAAAACCGCCAACTGCAAACATGTTTGCGCCTGACCTTGCCACTATCATGACCCCCTAAGGACCACAATGTACATATACTCAATGAGGATGGCGCCAGCTGAACAACCAACAAGATGGTTATCCTTTTTAGCACACAGTGCTAAACAAATTGCAGCTGGTCCAAAAGGCAAAAATGTGCATGGGAGGGTATTAAGTATAACATGAAGCCATTCAGGGGCATACGGCTTGTCAACACTTGAAATAAACACATGAGGTCAAAAATCCCTACGAACATAGTAGTAGACGTGGGTTTGAGCATTGATAAAGTGGTCTGTTCATCGAATGGAAACATACATGTTACAAATATTATTCAAGAATAGATAACAGATGGAAATTAATGAATCATTTTTTACCTCAAGATTTAATGGGAACAAAGTAACCATTTCGCAGCATGCACCATGAAAATTTTTGAACTAGGTCACAAATGATGCACTGCATGAAAAATTTTGTGAAAGGGTGTGTCTATCCATCATGCGAATGCTTTGAGAATAAAAAATCATTTGAATTTTTGGCCATCTGATACCCATCCAATAATCCACCGACTGCCCCCCAATCCCTTATGAATCAGACGAAACCCTAGCTGCTTGCTCCCACCTTCCTAAGCACCACCACCCGATGAGCCACCGGCCCACTGCTTCGCCCACGACGCATGCGAGGCCCGCCCCACACCCTCCTACCCTGCTGCTGCCGCCGCCTCCTCCTCCACCCCATCACGCACTTGTTGGCCAACCTCGTCCACCGCCAGCCACCAAGCCGGCGGCGCTCCAGCCGCCCAGGCCTCTCTCTAAATCTGGGCGTAGTGAACCCAAACCCTAACCTGCGGTGGCAGGAGATGATGGTGCCGGAGAGGAGGAGGACGACGAGCTCACCGGATCACGAATCACCAAGCAGATCACAAGGTCGGAAATTCGAATGATACAAACAAAAATAAGGGGTAATCATGCAGGAGGACGCAATACACGGAAAGTTCGATCGACTTCAGAGTGGAGGAGAAGAGGTAAAGCTCATCGCCATCGGGAAACCTTCTCCGGCTCCAGCGGAGGCGACGGCGGCCACACGAAGGGCCTGTTCTTTTGGGCTTTTTAAATCGGCTTTTGGCTTCTGCTACAGTACCTAACTTTCAAACGGAGTATTTTCTCAAGACGGGGTCTACAAGTTAAACGATGTACACGTTAAAAACCCGACATCTGTACTAGCCAAAATCGCAAATGAGTATCTCTCTCCGTAATCTGTACCATAAACAGCCAAAATTCAAAAATTTCAGCCAAAAGCCATAAACCGCAGCCGAAAAGAACAGGCCCGAAGGCTTTCTTCTTCGAGACGTGGACGACGTGAATGTTTAGGGTTTACCTTGCCTTGCTTATATATGGCGTGTCGTCCGATCCCGTTCGGGATGTATCCCCTTGGATTTTGATCAAACGGTTACAGACCATCCATCTGCATAGCAATAAGTTTATTACTACTGTCAAAAAAAAAAGCGAGCAAAGACAGTAGTGTTAGCTTTGCATCTATTGTGCCTAAAATTAAGGTGCGGAAGACACCAAATGCATTAGCGTCACCGAATGTGCTATCTCACTGAGTAATCGAAGAGGAAGAACTCTAATGTTTTTAGTAGAACTCAAACATTTTATTATGCTGGTTAAAAGAGTCAAATGAGAGCATAAAAAATAAAAAATGTGTTTTCCGTTCACCTCAAAATCAAATACTAAATATTGGTGCAACCAAGCTTTTTCTCGAGGGAGTGCAAATTTAATACCTCTTAGAATTAGAACGCAGAACGTACGGAAGGAGAAAGAGCCAGTTTCACCCAGCCCTCCTCCGTAAACCTACCCGATAGCCCGAGATCCAGCTCGGACCATTATTAGCTACAGTATAGATCAGTGAGCAATTTTGATATGAACCTCGGGCCATTATCCCGATAGCCCGAGGTCCAGCTCTGCCTCTGCATGCACTTAAAATCATCGACTCCTCACTGGCTGGTGTACTTGCAGCAACCGTTTATGACCGCTAGAGTTTTCTCGAGCATGCATTCCCAATTCGACCCCCTTGCAATTTGTCAACATATATATCGGATGTCAGTTTGCTCTAAAATCTCATGACATGGCACAGCATAAGTTTCATCGAAATGCAGCAGCTCAAAAAAAAAAGTAGGGTTGCCTAGCTGGATGGTATAGTCATAGATACATCCTATGGCCTGATAAAGAAGAGGGAAAATGGTGCAAAGGTCTAGCAATATATAGTGAGGCTGCAGGGAGCCAAGAGACCAAAACTTCAGTTCAACCAACAATGTTTCTTCAAAAAAAAAAGGAAAAAAATTCTTTACAAAAACATGAGCGATGCCATCAACTAACATGACCGTAAAATAACAACAGCATGAAGAAAATCACACTATCTTTAAAGTTAATTATGGAGATCTTTTTAATGTACTCCCACTTTGTTGTTAACTGTCCATCTAGTTTGATCCAATGGTCCAGATTGAACATGGTGACCTATTACCTCTTAGGTGGTAATAGACCACCCATGGCTATTAAATATGAATTACTGCCATGTTTATTTGGACATTTAGCCTAAAAGGAAACAATATATTTGTAATGTATCAATTGTTAATATGGAAGCATAATACTATGGATCAGGCATAGCTAATTAGGCAGCACGTGCGAGGTGACATGCAAATATGTGACAACATTGCACGAGCAGCTTCGTGTGTTTTTCTTATATTTAGATTAATATTATTGCTGTCATATGAAACGTCACATACATGACCGATTTCGCGAGATGTATTCACATGTATTGCGTAGAGTGCCAAATGATTAAAATACAAATGTGTGGTCTAATAAATTTCAGAATAAATTATTTTCAAGACATGGAAAATGTAATCAAGCCAACAAAGTGAACAATACAAAATGGTTTAAAAGATACATTATGTTCGCATAGTTCTATACTACCTCCGATTCCAAATGTAAGTCATTTTAGAATTTGTGCCAGTCAAACATTTTTAAGTTTGAACATGAAATTGGTATTACTGGATCCATCACGAAATATGCTTTCACAATGTATAATTATTTTTATTTAAAATAATATACTTTTATAAAAATTAATAATCAAAGTGTCATCTCAAAGACCGTATCATCGTCCAAAACTATCTACATTTGGAATCACAGGGAGTACACTTATAGTTGGCTCTAAAATAAGACTGACATGTGGGGCTCTTTTTGAAAGATTCCACGTCATTTGATTTTTTTTTTCTATGTAGAGGGCAGCGCTATATGGGATTAGCCAACACTAGTTAGTCCTTTCTTAATTACTTTTCTGTCTCTGCACGGATAGGCAACCGGAGAAGCAGGTCAGCACACTCTTGGCCAAATTTTGTGATCAGAATTTCATGGTTAGGATTTGAGGAAGAGCCTTACCTCTCAATACGTCATAGGTGCACCTTAAATGAGCTCTTCTTTTATCACAAAGCGTTTGATGATGTCCATAGTTCTGAAATTTCTGCAGATTTGAATCATCGCCGGTATCTTCTGTTAACTTCAGTTTAACTTGCAGGAACACAATGTTTGTGCTAATCCAGAGTTCTTGAATCTTCTAAACCAAATAACTAGAAATTACACAAACCAACTGTTCAGTTGTCTCCTCTGAAATATCGAGTCATTATCATAAGTACAGGCTTATGCTAAAATGTAATACCAGATGAAAAAAATAGCAATGTTTGGAAGATAAAAGTTGCATCCAATAACTGATGTACGTGAGAAAAACAGTAGTGCATGCAGACGTCTATATGGACCCGAGTGGTGAAATACCGGCCAATATATAATGAGCCCAAGGTAATGAAGAAAACATGTACTGGTGTACACGATATTAAGCGATAAATCAAGATCAATGTGCAATGCCATTAACTTGCATGACCAGGGCCCGCCCTGGCCTAGGCAGCAAGGGCGACCGCCTAGGGCCCACGAAAACTTGAGGCCTCTAGCCCATGTATATTAGTATGTATACATGCATTTTGTCAACAATGAGTACTTTGTATTTTGTAATGTACTAAGTCTAATGTTGCCAATAAGTACTTTGTATTTTGTGACGTACCGTCTAATGGTTACTGTATTGAACTTTACCTTTTACAACTAATATAAAATGTATAGTTACATATTTATATTAAAATGAAGACTCTTACTTTTATTATGTCCCAGGGCCTTCAAGATGACAGAAACGACCCTGTGCATGGCCGTAGACCGTAGATCAAGAAGTGCATGAAATTAGAAACTAAAACCGTTACGGCTATACGTCTCTACGGATGCAAGCCAGCCGTAAGCCTGCAACGGCTACATTCTCACTAGATTAGCAAAGTTGACACCTCCTCCGGTTATCTAATTAAGCTGAATTTACACGTACATACATATGCAGCGATATATGCTACCTAAACTACGTACATTATTTTGTCTTGCAGGATGAGCTTTGAAGATTTCAAGCTCGCGCCAGGGTTTAATACAGCAAATTAAGACAGCTCATTTATTGTTAATAGTAAATAAGCATAGTAAACAGTAAATAAGCATAGTACTATGACGGAAATCCATCGTGTATGAATGACTTTTGTTTATGAGTAGTACTAGTAGTCGGGTGTGGACCCTAGGAACTGCACTTGTGGATAAATCCCCTGTGTTCGTACTAGTTCGTATGTATGGTTTGAGAAATGAACCGTTCAGAATATGTATATAGTAGTGCCTGACTACGCTAATTTAGTATAGTAAAAATAGTTTTTTATATTTTTAATTTTTTTAAATTTAATTATGTTAAATAAGCCTCAGTCAGCTACGGTGTTTTTCAGCTATAAGCCACCAAAAAAAAAAAGCTCAAATGAGCACCTGCTTTGTGTATGAATAATTGTGTAACTATGATACCAACCAACCATTGCACAACTTATAGCAGATCTTGTGTAAGTAATGGTATCATTAGCATGGCATTAACTGTAGCCAACTGTTTCAACGTATAACGGAGTTCCTACAGTTAATGTTAGCATGGTCTATAACATTTATGTAAGCCAAACATTGCAATGCATAGCAGATGTCGTACAGCTAATGTCAGCCGTTAACATAGTCTGTACTGTGATTAACCATTTCAACGTAGGATTAAACATATAGCAGAGCTTATAGAGGTAATGCTATCATCAGTTAGCAGCTAGCACGGCTTGTCCTAGTTGTGTAAACCAACCATTTCAATGTCTAGCAAAAAACCAAGCGTTTCAACTTATAGCAGAGCGCTCTCACAAGTAATAAGGGCTTCTTCTTTTGCGCTTCTAGTATGTGGCTTTTGGTTTTTCTACAGTAATTAGTTTTTAAATATAGTGTCATTTTAAGTCGGAGTCTATAAGTCGATTGTAATAGATATTGTAGCGACTTTGACGAGGATAAAATAATTCTCAAATTATTACATCATTGTATCCTCCGAGTATACCCTTTATCGATAAGGAAAAAGATTTATACGGTAGTCGTAAGTCTTCCTACATCTACTCCGCCGTAAGCTTTTCTGCGACCACGAAGTCGTAAGTCCTTCTACGACCACTCAGTCATAAGTTCTTCAATGACCGTGTACTCGTAAGTCCTTCTACGACCACTCAGACGTAAGTTCCTCTATGACTGTGTACTCGTAAGTCCTCCTACGACTACTCCATGGTCGTAAATCCTTCTACGACCACTCAGTCGTAAGTTCTTCTACTACTGTGCACTCATAAGTTGCCCTACGACCATCCTGTGGTCACAAACCTTTCTACGAGAACCTCGCCCCCGATCGACTTATCTAGCGACGTCTTGCCTTATCGTGGAGGCGTCTGATAAGGTGGTGGAGGGGAAGCCAAGTTAGAGGGAGTGCAAGCTATCTTTTTTCGCATCACTCGATTGTAATCATTGCTTCTGATTAGTAATCACACAGGACGTAGGGTTGGTATTATCCTAGAAGAAGACCTGAACTCGATTAAAATACCCGTGTCTCTGTTCCGCATAACCATAGTTTAGTCTTCTGAGAGAATCCCCGAATCCAAACTAATCATACGTAAGATTAATATTAAAACATCGACAGACTTTATCTTTATCAGCCAAAATCACACGTAAATATCTCTCTCCATACTCTCTCACGCAAACTCGAAAGAACGGGCTCAATGCTAGCATTTGCCGCAGTTGTGTAAACCCACCTTTGTATTTTGTCATTTACCAAAATGGCTTCCCTAAATGCCAACTCATCAAGCAACCGAATCATGCATTTAAGGGAACACGAGGCACGCATGCGTGTGCTGCATCAGCAGACACGTGGACACACGTGCAGAGTTCCCCGCGCAGCGAGGTACAGTCGGCACGGCGGTAACGGGATCCCATCCGCCACGTCGTCACGTGGGTCCCACGTGTCAACGAGAGAGCCAGGCCTCACGGGCGCCACGTGGGCGGTGTGGGGAGCCCAACGGTAACAAGAAGGGACGGGGGCCTCGAGCCAGGTCACGTGCGGCGCAGCTGACCCCGTCTCCACTCCACGCCGCAACGGTCACATTGACCAAAAGCGCGGGGGCAGCAACGGTCACATCCCGGACCACCCCCCACGGCCGTCCAGTCCCGATTCGACGGCGCGGGCGGCGGTGGACGCAGCGCCTCGGGATTTCCGCCGCCACACCGTCAAAACCGTTCTTTGCCCGGGCTTTTTCCCTTCCCTTCCCCCTCACACCACAGGAAGAGAGAGAGAGGAGAGAGCAGAGAGAGAGAGGAGAGTGGTGGTAATGGTAAGGCAAGAAGAGTAGCAGCAGCAGTAGGATAGAGGAAGAGGAAGAGGAAGAAGAAGAAGAAGAAGAAGAAGAAGAAGAAGAAGAAGAAGAAGAAGAGTAGCATCATCCATTAGGGCGTAGCTAGGAACAAACACATCTCCATCGCCATTGCATTGCATCCAAGGTTGCATCCATCTTAGAAGTTAGAGGTCCTAGTGTCGTGCACTGTTCTTTGATTTCTTGGAAAAAAGTTTCTTCCTTTTGTTTTTTTTTTCGCTTTCCCCCCTAACAATGGAGGTGGCGGGGTTTGCCGCTTGCCGTTCTCTGGGTTTCGCCGTCGTCGCGGATGAGGAGGCCGTGCGGGCTCTGCAGAGGGTGAGCAGCCCCGGCATGCTCTGCCGCGTCGGATCTTGCTAGATGTTTGAGTCCATTTGTTCTTAGGTCCTATTCTTTGATTCTTTTGTACCAAGCATTCTACAAAACTCCATTCTTTCCTGCATATACAGCATAACATACACACAGCCATCTCACAAACATTACATTCTTTTTTCTTCCCCTTTTTCACTCCTTTTTTTTTTGCCCAAAGGGAACTGACCAAATTCTTTCCAAGAAACAAGATCCTCTGTTTTTAACTCCTATTTCTTTGTACATCGATCGATTCCTATACACCACCTCACAGAAGCTTGAGGAGTAGCCAGATAGCAAAGAGAGAGAGCAGGGACTAGAGAGAGAGAGGTAGCAGTGAGAAACAGAGGAGGAAGAAGAGGACGACAGAGAGAGGAGGAAGACGTAGAGAAGAGGTCTCTTGCAGGCACGTCGCATCCGGCCGTGACGTGTCTCCGGGATGTTGGCTGGTTGCTCGTTCTCGTCGAGGCATCAGATGAGCACCGCGCAGCGCTTCGACATCCTCCCCTGCGGCTTCTCCAAGCGGAGCAACCGCGGCGACGGCGCCGCCCCGCGTGTGGCGGGCGACGCCAGGAGCAGCACCACCTGCTCCTTCAGGACTCACCCGGCGCCGCCGGTCACCCAGGCCGTGTCCTGGGGCGCCAGACCTGAGCCCAGCGGCAATGGCGGCGGCGTCTGGGAAAGGAACAGAGCTGTTAAGCGGGCGCATGAGGAGGAAGCGGTTGAGGAGTACGGCCCCATTGTTCGCGCCAAGCGGACGAGGATGGGCGGCGACGGCGATGAGGTATGGTTCCATCAATCCATTGCAGGGACAATGCAAGCGACTGCAGCAGGAGAAGGAGATGAGGCGGAGGAGGAGAAGGTCTTCTTGGTGCCCAGCGCCGCCGCATTCCCCCACGGCATGGCCGCTGGACCGTCGCTGCCCTCGGCCAAGAAGGAGGAGTACAGCAAGTCGCCGTCCCACTCATCGACCTCGTCGGGCACGGATGGCGGCTCGTCGGCAATTCCACCGCCGCCGCCCGAGGTCCACGCGAGGATCTGCCTGCCGGCGCCTGGGGTGGTGGAGCGCGAGGCGCTGGAGCTCGTGGGCGCGCTCACCGCGTGCGCCGACTCCCTCGCTGCCTGCAACCACGACGCCGCCAACTACTACCTGGTGCGGCTCGGCGAGACGGCTTCGCCGGCGGGGCCCACTCCGATGCACCGCGTGGCCGCCTACTTCGCCGAGGCGCTCGCGCTCCGCGTGGTGCGGATGTGGCCGCACGTGTTCGACATCAGCCCGCCACGGGAGCTCACCGACGACGCCATCAACGACGACGACGCCATGGCGCTGCGGATACTCAACAGCATCACTCCCATCCCGAGGTTCCTGCACTTCACGCTCAACGAGCGGCTCCTGCGCACCTTCGAGGGGCACGAGCGCGTCCACGTCATCGACTTCGACATCAAGCAGGGGCTCCAGTGGCCGAGCCTGCTGCAGAGCCTGGCCGCGCGGCCGGAGCCCCCGGTGCATGTGCGGATCACCGGCGTCGGCGAGTCGAGGCAAGAGCTGCAAGAGACCGGCGCGCGGCTGGGACGCGTCGCCGCCGCTCTCGGCCTCGCTTTCGAGTTCCACGCCGTGCTGGACCGGCTGGAGGACGTCAGGCTGTGGATGCTCCACGTCAAGCGCGGCGAGTGCATCGCCGTTAACTGCGTCCTCACCATGCACCGCCTGCTCCGAGACGAGACCGGCGGCGCGCTCGTCGACTTCCTCGGGCTGGCGCGCAGCACGGGCGCCGCCATCGTCCTCCTCGGCGAGCACGAGGGCAGGCTCAACTCCGGGCGGTGGGTAGCGCGGTTCGCTCGCTCGCTGCGGTACTACGCCGCGGCGTTCGACGCGGTGGACGCTGCCGGGCTATCGGACGCCAGCCCGGCGAGGGCCAAGGCTGAGGAGATGTTCGCTCGGGAGATCCGCAACGCGGTGGCGTTCGAGGGCGCGGACCGGTTCGAGCGGCACGAGAGCTTCGCGGGGTGGCGGCGGCGCATGGAGGACGCCGGGTTCAAGAACGCGGGCATCGGCGACCGCGAGGCGATGCAGGGGCGCATGATCGCGAGGATGTTCGCGCCGGGCAAGTACAGCGTGCAGGCGCAGGGCGACGGAGAGGGGCTCACGCTCCGGTGGCTGGACCAGGCGCTGTACACCGTGACGGCATGGACGCCGGCCAGCGACGGTGCAGGAGGAGGCAGCACGGTGTCCGCGTGCACCGCAGCATCACATTCTCAGCAAAGCTAAGTGGAGGTCAAGTGACGAAAGAACAGGCCCTTTTTTCAGTGGTTCTTTTGTCGTTAAAGATTCGTTAGTTCATACAGTCCGACCATTCTTTTATACATTCAGAAGAAGAAGAAGAAAAGAAGAAAGAAAGATGCAGTTTCTATTTTGTTTTACAGTGATAGGAGGAAAGATTCAATCAATTGTTATTAGATGTAATTCTTTATTCTTTTGGCTGTTGAGCAGCTCCCTGCAAAAATTAGCTGCAGTTAGAAGAAGCAAAAGGAGTTGTAGATTGGCAGGGGCAGCTCACAGCGTACACTGATGTCTCCAGTTGTTATACATTACATTACATGCCATTCGTTCAGTCATTCATTCTTTGTTCAGAGCCAGAATGAAATGGAATCGTACGCTATTTCATCCTTCATGCGGAAGATTGTATCTCGTCTGAAATGTAATGTGTTCAGCAGGGGGCAGAAAAAAAAGATGTATCGTATGGAATGCTCTTGTTGGATGGTATTCTGGTCGGGGTCTTGAAATGTAGCTTTTCCTTTATCAATTGCTAAAACTTGCTTCTGTGATTCGAAGGTTCTTGGGTGCCTACCTTGTCATTTTGATCTCTAGATATGGGCTGTGACTGATTGGGGAGCTCACAGTTAGTACTGATGAAGTGTGGATGCTTCTTAATCTTGTAGCGGGACACTGGAACTAAAAATGTGAACATTATGCTATGGCCCGAGTAAATGGTGTTTGATTGTCCATTGCTGCTGAAATCCTGAACAAGGTAGCTGGATGTTGTTGGGTAGTATGTTCTTCTTTCGTGCTCTCAGGATATACTGGATATTATGGCTGAATTTATTCTGCAACTTGAAACTTGCTGCCTTTTCGTGGACGTGTGATCTCTGAAGCTACTGTAAACCGTGTTAAGATGAGCTACTATCTGATGCGACGTCGCGTTTTCTTGGTCTTGGTAGAAGAAGAAGAGAAGCCAATGTGATGAACTTATGATCGCCTCTCAACCATCACCGAACCAGGGTCACTCAGTTCAGTCAGTAGTGCCTGTTTCGGAGCCACTGTGTTGAGGGCGGCGCATATTCTCTGACGTAGAGGAGCGTGACTTAGCTCCTCTACGCCATTTATTTTGAGATGGATGGCCCAGATTTTTTTAAGTTTTGATTTTTTTACTTTTAGTTTTTAGTTTTTTATTTTTATCTTTTTCTAGTTTTTATCTTTTTTTATTTTTTATATTATCTGTGTTAAAATAACCTATTTTTTATTTTATAAAAAATAAGTTATTTTAACACAGATAATATAAAAAATAGAAAAAGATAAAAATAGAAAAAGATAAAACTAACAAACTAAAAACTAAAAGTAAAAAAATTAAAACAAAAAATCTGGGCCATCCATCTCAGAATCAATGGCGTAGAGGAGCTAAGTCACGCTGTAACTTAGCTCCTCTACGTCAGAGAATCCCGCTCGGTGTTGAGGGTAAGTGCGCTGCGGGCTGCCTGTTTTTGTTTGTCGTCCAACCGTTTTTTATTTGTGTTTTTTTGTATAGTAGCAAATGATAAAGATACCGATATGAACGGTATATAAATCATTTAAAAAATAATTCTGTTTAAAAAACCATTTAAAAATCCACTTTACAAACACTCTGTTTATTTCGATTTTTCGAGAAGTCAAAAGATAAAGACTTCACTATTTTTAGCTTATAGTTTTCTTTGAATACCTAATCATGAGGATCCTCCAGAATCTTTTTGAGTGCTTGTTCGAGAACTAAAAATGATGATTTTTTGTCATCTTTTTATATCGTTTTATTGGAATAACTTTTTTAAAAATAGATTATCGATATTTAGTTAGTTGGCACAAACCTCACTCTACGAGAGAGAGAAAACCTCCACGCTCCTTCTCCACCACCCGTCGTCAGCTCAGGCTGCCCTACGCCGTCTGCCGAAGCAAACCGTGCCGCTCCTCCACGCTCCGTCATCCTCTCCAACTCCTGCGCCCCCGGGTCCTCCCTACCCTCCGCGCCGCCGCCAACCACAAGGCGCTCCTTCTTCTCCCGCCCCACCGCTCGCTCCTCCTTCGACTCGGCGTCCCACCCCCACTGGCTCCTCTCCGCCGCCCTCTTCCGCTCCGCGCCAACCAAGCTCTGGCGCTCTGCGTCATCACAGCATCACCACCAACCTCGGTCCCCAGGCCCCAGCAATGCAACATCCCGCTCGTGTTGCTCGTAGCTGCCCGGCCTCGATCTCATGTAGTGTCGCTCTCAGGGTGTTCGATGAAATGCCTGGCCGGCCGGGGATGTTACTTGCAGGGGCGGAGCCAGCGTATAACCATTGAGGTCCAGTGATCTCAATGAAATTTAGCAAATTTTATAGAAAATTACTGTTTATTACTGTTCATCAGTGGAGGGGACACCATCGTGCAATGGAGGTGACCTCAATGCTCCTGTCATCTGGCTACGTCCCTGGTTACTTGTCGCTTCGTTGCACAATGGCGCTTGACGACCACTCTGGGACGGGAGGTCTTAATTGTGCGTGGGAGCTCGCTGATGATGCTGTTGCTCGTGGCCAGAGATTAGCATGCGAATGCGGTCTTGTGCTCATTGATCGGATGCAGACATGCGTGCGATGGAGCTGCCTGGGGTGCGGCTGAATGGGGTTACATTGCACCTGAAATTCCCTATATTAGGTGACAATGGAGGTGTGCTGTAAAGACGGAAAATCTATCGAGTCAGGCTCAATGATGCGGGATATTCTGCAAGAGGTAAGTACAATGCATACTCGAACCACAACTCCACGGTTTTTATTTGAAGAATCACCTGTTCACTGATATTTTCCTAGTAAGACTAGCCATCCTGCATTGATCCTGATGTGCATAGATGACACATTTAGAATAATGGGGTACCGATGGGCCAACAGCAAAAAAATGCCATCTCACGACAAATCACTATTAGTTATGTTATGCAGTGAAATACTAATGGGTGTCTGCTTTATCATGATTGATGTAACACATATCCAGGTAACGTACAGGAGTGCATATTCACAGTAGTTAGGAAATGTTTATTGTTCTTTTTTCCCTTTAAGGCAATCCCCAATATATGCAAGATTCATGTAATGATAAAAGGAAAATATAGAATCCTAATATTATTTTTACAGGTAACTGGAATGACGTGCATCTGTCAGATTTTAGCTATTGATTTGTATGATGGGTCTTCCTATTAATTTAATAGTTACTGTTATTCCAGCTTATTGCTAATTGCAGCTCAACTGTTACCTTAAATACATTTCTATTTGTTTATGCACAACTAAGAAATTATTGCCATAAATAATCGAGTCATGCACCAAGTACCTTGTCTTTTTTTGTACTTCAATGCACCCTTCAACCTCCTTTCTAAGTGCATTTGTACCTTTTCCCCACCTTCGTCTTGAATGCTTTAAATCTTTCTTAAAATTTGACGAATATCACACAACAACAAAACCTCTCATCCGTGCATCTTCATGCTTCATTGATCTTTGCATGTTCTTTAAGATAATTCAGTTTTATTCCAAGGGGCTGCCGTGGGTGAGAAGATTGTCAATTATGCAATGGACACCCCTCTACAATTATACCCTTTGCAGTGGGGCAAGAAGCCAGAGGACATCCATCTAAGTCATTGCCCCACCAGTTCAAACTGTTCTCTAGTCCTAGGAATAAATAGATCAAGACAGCCATGAATGCCAAACCAGCATCAAGGGCACCTGAAAGCAGATAATTGTGTCTCTCCCACCAATCGCGCCGGTACTTATAGACCACATGACCCGACAAAGACGCAACAAATATCCATGCCGTGTAGTTGACTGCAGTGGCAGGAGGCATCTGGCTGATTCCACTAAGCAGCACAGGCATGTTGACAAGTAGGATCCATTTTTGTCCTGGGAATGCCTTGTGTGCAAGCCAGACAAGGAGGGGAGCAATGGCACCACCCAAGAAGAACCAGTTCACAGCAGAGTAAGTGCCTAAATCACCAAATATTCTGCGTGGGCTAATAAGGCCCCATATGACTGATGCATCGTAGAATAAATGATCATAAGGGCAGGTCCAAGGGCTGCCTGCTGGGAGAAGCTCGGTGTTGCATATATTGGGGATTGTGTCCATGAGCCACCATGCTGTTCCAAGGTATACAAATGCTGCTATCAAAGTGCCAACAACCTGTTATTTTCAGTAACTGACTTTTAGGGACACAATTAATACAATGAGAAAATGTGCCTGTTCTCATTTTGTACAAGTAATGGCTAGTATTCATGTGGCTAGTGTAGCTGACCTGAGCCATAAACATAGTCCTTGGGGGAATCTTCATGTAGTGGCCCAGCTTAAAATCTTGCAAAAACGCTAGAGCTTGACGTGGACCAATGTAGCCATATACCTTGAAACACATGTTTGCAACAGGTCGTCCAGGATATAAGTACCCCATGGTGTACTCCGTGATGATATTCAAGCCTGGAGTCTGTCACATATGATATAATGAGCTGAATTGCTGCTTCTACAGCTGTAAGCCGTAGTATGCATATCTATTCATGTTTGAAGCCCATACCTGGTTGGTTGTTGCTGTGATAATTCCAATTGGAAGGGTGTAGAAAATGGCAAGGGCACATGCCAGCAGTACCCCCCACCAGGGTAACTGCAGTTGCTCAATGTAGTACTCACAAGCAAACATGGTGATTGCAACACTGGCGAAAAGGATGCAGATGAACCACCATTCAGGGACAGGCTTGTATCTTCTCATAAGCTTTGTATGTATGTCCATCTTTTTCTCCTGGAAAGCTGATTTGCTTAACTGCCAGATTTCACTGGGCACAAGCGTTGCAATTTTAGCTGCATATCTAGTTTTGCACAATAGACCAAGAGGGCACATAGTTAGCAAAAATTACCTTCCATGGAAAAGGAGAACGTGGACAAGCGTTGCGGTAAGGCATGCAAAACCAAGACCATAGCTGACAGCAAAGAACGTGCTGATGTGTAGTGGCCCATTCTTCTCATAGGCCTTTGTATCAAATTGGAAATGGGAGTCCATAATGCTAGAGATGTTGTACTTCTGACCGGTCACCGTGAAGAGACCATCTGAAAAGATGGGGAAGTTCTGTGCCTTGTAGATATTAAACCAGTAGGAGATGGGTGTGATTATGTACATGTAGATGAAGTAGCCGGCGGCAATGTTGGCAGTGGCAAACCAGGGGCTAGCGAGAGGGCTTCCGAGGTATGAGCAGATGGATGACCAGTCGAGTCCAATTGCACCAATGCCAAGGCCGTGGAGACCTGAGCCAAGCTGTTGGGCGAGCACAGAGTTGGGAAAGACCCAACAGATCCAGGAGAGGGAAGTGAGCATCTGGAATAGGTAGCCTGGGATGATGTAATAGGCGAAGCTGCACACGAAAGCCACCATGAAGAACTGATTGCGCGTCATGCCACCTTTGCTCCTTCGTTCCTTTTCATGAAGTGCCCTGATGAGCAGCATACGCATTACGAATCTGTAAGTTATTTCACTATTTTATGGAAAGTTATATATCTGTCTTATGATTCAGGGAGGAAAAAAGGTAGTATACTGCCAACTTGATATGTGTAAGGCAAGCAGGTCCAGTGTGTCTGTTGGGCCCACTCATCAGTGTGCATTATAAAAAAAATCGAGATGAATTTGTTCATCAGCATATCAAAACTCATTTTATTGTCTGATGACTTAAAAGTTGTCATTCCAACAAATTGTTTCCATGATTTCATGTACTAACATTTCCGGAAAAAAAATTGCTAAATTTGCTGAGGCAGTATATATGGTTATATTTGATAAACATGTACGGTTTCTGTTCTTATGGACATGCTTGCTAATTTCTAAAGTCACCACTTTATCCCTGCATTTACTAACTGTGGTCCTTAGTTCACGAGGAACTGGTAAAAGCACAAGATTGCATTTTGGTCTGACAACATGTGCAGGCTCAAAGCCGTCGGTTGTCAGAGCCTTGAGGCCTAGGCTACAATCCACTGGCTACCGCGTCTTCGGGTCGTTATCACCTATCAATCATCTCGCCGAGCACTTAGCGACATGGATTAAGTCTTAAATCAACATAAGGTATTACTAAATGTCTCTCGATTATTTCAATTATTTAAGCAAATGGATTGCATTTATGAGTTATAATTTAAATGTTATGGTTGTTAGTTGGTTTTGTCAAATTGTAGGGTCCGAAATTAGCGGTTCAATTTGAGTTTTTAGAAATTAAAATAACAACCACCTTCGTTGCAAATTGAAGGCAAAATTATACATGTAATTATGGGGTGTTCTTTTGGGCCGTGACTAATAGCTTTTGTCTGTACTTTTTGATATGATAGCGGATGATAGAAACGCCGACGTAGATGGCGCATATGGTTCTGTGCTTGTAAAGCTGTTTGAAGAATCTGCTTTAAGAGGTTGCTATATTTCAACATTTGGTTTTTTGACCTTCAGAAAAGTAAAAGAAGGAAGAGCCAAAAGTAGAAATCAAAAATATATTAAAAAAACACGTCTTATATATATAGTGAAACGGTAAATCCTGTTCATTTTCGTTCTGATTGTGGCCCTGATCACACATGAGGATTGTTAGAGTACAATATATGGTAGGATAGAGTCCATTGGGATTACAATCCCTTGTACCATCTTGTCCCCCAAGTCTTGTACCTCTGTATATACCGCCCAAGAGGCTCAATGCAATACATCCAATTCCACCCAACTATATCTCCCTTCATGGTATCAGACGTCTAGGTTTAGATCCTAACCCTAGCCGCCGCTCGCTTCAGCACCGCGCGCCCCCGGGGAGATCTATCTCCGCCGGGGCGCCCGTTAAGCGGCGGATCCTATTGACCCGCCGCCATCGCCGTCAAGCGCCAGATCGGCTGCGTCGCGACTCACCGCGCGGTGTAGATGGTGGAGACCGGATGACGCTGGGCTCGGACGGCTCCACGGCGCAAGACGCGACCGACTGACCGCTGGCGACCTCCTCCGCGGCGGTGCGCTCCGGCGTCACCGGGAGCCCACCTTCCTCAAGATCGATGGCGCCGCGCTCGCGACGGGATCTCGCTGCTCTGCCGGGCGGCGCGAGATCCATCTCTCCATCGACGGCGCCGACGAAGCGGTCCCCGGCGCTCTCGATCTGGACCACCTGCCGCTCCTCCTCCTGCGCCGCTCCTCCGCCGGGTCCCTACTCGCCGACCGCCGCCTGCAACTCCTCCGCTTGGACGTAGCCGCCTCTGCACCGACATCGCCCCGGCCTCCCCGCGCCAGATCGGGCTTCCCCGCCACCGGATCGCCACCCTCCGGATCTTCCCCAGTCGGACGCCACCCTCACGCCACCCTCCGGATCCGCCGCCGCTCCCGTGCTCCCGCCGACGCTGCTCTCCGCTCGGGCCGACGTTGCTCCGCTCGGGGCGCTTTGGTCGGTCCTCCCGAAGCCGCCCGGATCCGTCGCCGGTGTCGCCGATCTCCACCGCTGCCGGATCTGCGCCCGACGCTCCGCCGCTCGGCGCCGTCGCCCGTCGGCCTCCGTGCCGGATCTGCGTGCCCGCTGCTCGCCGCCGCCGCCCACCGACCGTGGAGCTGGCCGCGCGCCGCCGGATCGGCGCCGCCCCGCCTGCCGCTGGCCGGGCGCCGCCGCTTACGCCTCTGCCGCCAGCGCCGGCCGCGCCCATCGCTACGCTCGATTGGATATCTCGGTGCCGAGTGGAACGGGGCAGCAGTGCTTTTAAAGAAAAAAAGGATCAGGCTAGGTGTACTGGTGAGTTGCACACGGAGTATCCCACTGCTGCTGCTGCTATTGTATTTTTTTTTCCATTTTTCTCGATCACTGATCGGGGTTGAGTCGCCCATTGCCCGTCGACCACTCACGTATCTACTCCGACATCGGCGTCGACTACACCGGCCTCTACCTCTTCGACTGTGCGGCCAGGCCGGGCACGCGATGTCGAGGGGACGCCTTCGCGCGTCGCGTCTCGGTCATCCCGTCCGCACGTCTTCATCGCCGGCTTGTCATCGCCACCACGATCGGACGCCCACCGACTTCTTCCATCGCCGCCTCGCGCGTGCATTTGGTCCGACACCGACATTGTGCGCGATCCACCCGGCCCCGTGGACGTCGCCGCCGAGTACTACGTGCATCTTCTCCGAGCAATGGCCGCTCGCGTGTCGCCTCCTCGCCGCAGCACCACCGCGCGCGTGTGTCCTCGCCGTTGCATCTACATCGCCGCCCCCGTGCATCGACGCATCGTGGTGCGCGCAACCTCTTGTGCGCCATCTGCATCGCACATGGTCTTCGTCATCTTGATCGGGCCTTCATCGCCGACATCGAAGCGCTACCGCCGCGCCGTACCTTGCGTCGGGATCGCCGCCGCCGCCAGAGCGCTCGCTCGATCGCCGCCGGGTAGTAGCGTCGCTCCCGCATCGCTTCTTCTTCTTCCAAAGACAACCACGCTGGTTGGGGCCTCTCCTTGTATGTCCGTGATCGCAACACCGGTGCGTGCTTTCGTCCCTGACGCGTTGCCGGGTCTGGCAAACCTAGCACGTGCCTCGGCTCTAGCGGCTTGACTGCATCGACTTCGGCATCGACCCTCCCGTTCCCGTCTCGTCTGCCTCGATTGCATCGCCGTTTTTTACCTACATCCTCGACGGCCCTGACTGCGTCGACCTCGGCATTGCCCCCCTTCCACGACGACTGCCTCGACGCGTCTCTGTCATCACCATGGCGCCTCTTTTGCGCCTGCGGCTTCATGCGCGACCGTCTCGACATCGGTAACCCGACCACGACTACGTCGACCACGGCCATCTCCAGCACGGCATCCTCGACCACGGCTACTCCGCCCTCGCGCTCGGCTACCTCGACATCGGCACAAAGGGCTACCGCCTTACTTGAGCTACTTGCCGGTTCTGCTCGATCCACACAAGATACGCGCGCATCAACGGTTATGGATGCGGGGATGTTAGCTCTTCGGCTTCTTCTCCGTCTCACTCACTGCTGCGACGCTCCGTTAGATTGCGGGGATGTTAGAGTACAATATATGGTAGGATAGAGTCCATTGGGATTACAATCCCTTGTACCATCTTGTCCCCCAAGTCTTGTACCTCTATATATACCGCCCAAGAGGCTCAATGCAATACATCCAATTCCACCTAACTATATCTTCCTTCAAGGATAAAGTCGCTGTTGGTTTTTATCCTGGCAAGCCATTTCTTCCCGCTTTATAGTGTGATGCAGAAGTTAGTGTCGTGTGGGACATGCATGCTAACATCTACTTTTTGCGACAATATATCATGTCAATATATCTTCTTGTTACGCATGAAAATGATGGAACCAGCACTCAGGACGGAGTCCTTACCGACTTGCAACTTTGGCACTTGCTATACTCATTCTGTGTTGTCGTACCTTGGTCAATATTCAAAGAAGTGCTGGCACATGACTCACCACCACACAAAATCGTTTGCTGGAATAACTCGGCATGATAATATGTCTTTAGTGGGTGTCATGGGTATCCTATAAGAAACTATATCCATGTAATGATACGCACTTTTTATTAAATAAGAATGCAACAGCGTATGGTAGTTTGAGAATGTTTTTTAATATGTGTCACTTCATATCGTCTTTTACTTGTTTATTAAGGCTAGTCGTACAAATCCATTAATTATAATTTATAAGCAATAAGCTGTTCGCTTGTTGAACATAAGGAAAAACTGGAGACATATTACTGGTGAGGAGTTACTTACCCGCTCATTTCAGCTTTAGCTTTTGACTTCTAGCTTATTTTTTATTATTTATAAATTTCGTCTTTTTTTGAACTTTTAGTTTTTAGCTTTTTCGCTGGTTCTTTTTCTCGTATTCGTTTGTGTTGTCCGTATTGAGCTAACATATTTTTTCTATTTAAATTTTTTAGATTTAATTACACCAAATAAATCACCTTCAGCTACAGTGAAATTTCAATCATTACAATGCAATTTCAGTCATAAACCATAGTTTTTCAGCCTAACCGAGCAGGGATGCCAACCCTCTCTTTTAGCTAAGCTACCTAAATAATCAAAGATAGATTACTGGTCGAAAGTTACAAGTGAGTTACAAGTGCCAATTCTACCCCTCTAAACTAATCAAAGATAAGCAAAGCTAACCTGTAAATAATCAAAGATGTATTGCTGGCGGAAAGTTACTTATTGCAGATTTGGACATACGTACCTGAACAGGGAGACCTGCACAAGGTTGGACGGCCACCACATCGCCGCCGGCTCCACCAGATACCGCCGGAATATCCCCGCCCAACCGAAACCCAGCACCTACATGATGGAGTAGCAATTCATGCACACGCCGTCTTGAACGGCGTAGTCCAGTACGTGCATGAATACCACCTACCTGGCTGGTGAGGACGACGAGGAGGGAGACGAAGAAGGAGATGTGCTTGCCGTAGAAGACGCGGACGGCGGTGATGACGTTAATGGCGAAGACGCTGCCGGCGCCGGCGTTGGCGAAGATGGTGATGAGCACGTGCTCCTTGACGTTGAAGGGGCCCGGGTTGAGTGTGAACTCCCACGGCCGGCCGCGGAAGAAGACGCGCTCCGGCAGCGCGGCGGCCATGAGGCGGCCGAGCGGCACGACGGCGATCTGCGCCGAGATGGCCGTGATCTCGAGCGGCTCCTTGCGGTACCAGAAGAAGGTGTTGAGGAAGGACAGCAAGACGCAGGAGGCCGTGCCGAGCACCCACATCCGGAACGTCAGCACCGGCGTCGTCGGGTCGTCCCCCACCGGCACCGTCAGCGCCACCTGCTCGACCGGCGAGTTCTCCTCCACCGCATCCTCTCCTCCTTCCTCCGGCGAGCTGCGCGACATCGATTGCTGCACTGCATTCGTGAGAGAAATTAAGCAACGGAACTGTGATTGCTGCAATCTTTAGCCATCTTCCAGCACTGACGAACTGCTCCACAGCTAGAAAACAATTGAGATGATGAGTTCTTTGCTGCACTTACAAAGCGGAGAGGTGATTTGGTTGTCATGGTGGTGGTGGTCGTGTTCGTCTTCTCGGCCCTGTTCTTGTAGTTCTCGGTGGGAGGACGCCATGTTTGGGACTTGGGAGGTGTCGGGTCGTGTGCCTTGACTCTTGGCCTCCCTAAACCACTATCAAACCAATTAGCTTTTTCTATCCATTATGGGCTTGTTTAGCAAGCAACAAGCTAGCCGACTTTTAGCTTTTGCTATAGTACCTAACTTTCAAACGGAGTATTTTTTCAAAACGGGGTCTACAAGTTAAACGTTGTACACGTTAAAAGCCTAACATCTGTATCAGCTAAAATTGTAAGGGTGTGTTTGATTGCCTGAATCTCCTTCGTCCTGGATGGGTGGATCCGTATAATCTGAGAAAGAGCCTGTATGAGCGGATACAGCCTGTATGAGCGGATGCAAAATACGCCCTCATCCTGGATGGGTGGATACGCTCAAAATGAGCTTCACTAGCCATCTGGATGAGTGGATGCGATGTATCTTATGCGGTCCCACGTGTCGACCTCTCGGGTTTGGTAGATCGCATCCGCTCATACAGCAACCAAACAAAGATCTCGCTTTTTGTATCCGCTCATACAGCCTCACCAAACATCTTCTTTTTCTGAAATACGATTCCACTCAGCCTGCATCTACTCATTCAGGATATACGATGCAACCTCCATCCATGAACCAAACACACCCTAAATGAGTATCGGTCTCTCCGTAATCTATACCGTAAACAGCTAAAATTTAAAAATTTCAGCTAAAAAACATAAATCACAGCTAAAACAAACAGGCCTATGATATGCCATCCAAATAGTGGGCGGCGGATTTGTCACTCATCACTGCCACATTGTTTTATTCGTTTGCCTTCTACGCTATGTAAGCATCTTCTCACTAGGATGGGACCCAGCTATGTAAGCATATTCTTCTCTCACCGAATTAAATAAAAGGTCGCACCATTTCCTTCCACCGCACTCTCTCTTCCTCCCTATTTTTCGCTTACAGCTGGGTTTATGATTTTTCCGTAGAATATCTCTAATAGTGTTATCTTGATTGTTATTTAGTTATATTAAAATAAATAGAATACTATATAAAGGAGAGAGAATGTGAGAAGAGATAATATGCTCCCTCATACAAGAGATGACTTGAACCTATAAACCAATACAAATAGTGAGAAGTTATGGTGACAATAGTATAAAATAGTTAGGGAAATAATTTATTGTTGGAGGTGTTGTCCCTGATGTTGTCTTTAGGTGAGGTGAAATGATTGGAGATAACCTTAAGAGACAGACTATTGCACATGCCCTTATCTAGCATCGGTTTCCTAGATAACTTTTTGAAGCGGTTTATCGGTATTCGGTTATTTCATACAAACGCTATCAATTTTTCAATTTCCTAGATAGCTTTTTGAAGCGATTTATTAGCTTATTGGTATTCGGCTCGTTTGCATAAACGCTCGCACTAGAACTAAGAGCATCTCCAATAGTGACTTATGAGCTAGCTCTAAGCATATTATTTCATATTTTAATAGAAGAGAGAGAAAAGCTAGCTCTTGATCAAGAGCTAGTCTCATACACACATTCCAAGATTATGTGAGAGTGTCATGTGAGGCTATTTATGTTATGAGCTATGTGCTAAAAGTTAGTACTATTGAAGAAGTTGTCTTAGAGTTAGTAACTAGCTCATACTGTTGGAGATGCTCTAAAAACCATAAACAACATTCATAAGTCCTAAGTCGTAACAAAAAATGAACACACCCATAGTGCACTTGTTCTAGGAAATTGTGATCTAGCATTGGTTAGTGTGGTGGCTGGCACCTAAGCTAAAGACCAAAAAGCAAAAGTTGTCACTGGTTTGGATGAACATTGTAGATGATCTTACTCTAGTAGTGTTCCAAATAGCTTAAAAGTTATGGCTTTAGTTTCTACCATAGATTTTTTTTTTGTTACAATTGCATTGTAGCAATTGTTAGTTTTTCTAAATTAAAAATAAGAAATAATAATAATAAAATGAGAAATATTGGAAGCCAAAAGCTGAAACCATTTAAAGCGGGATCTCTATATGAAAGTGTAAAATCTGCAAATTTTTGGTACACCTGAGTCCTGACCCCTTAGCCCCGACTACTACCAATGTCGGCTGCTGTCTACCTTGTATATTCGTACTTGTGCAGTCTAGCTCCAAGAAGGTTGAAGCCGTTGTGAACAAGTTAGCTTTTTAATATGGTTTTTTTCCCTTTTTTCTGCAATTTCTGTGTCATTTACTCAATATAAGATTTTAGTCCTTACTCTTTCCAAGTGAGGCAACCAATCACAAACTGTTGACACCAATTTTATCCGGAATTTTTACAGCATGTTACCTTCCAAGATTTTTTGCGTGCTGTACATATTACATTTGAGTGGCGAATTTTTACGGTATAATTGTAGGGCAAGTGAAAAGTTCACGTCAAATTTTCAGCTCATTCGGAGCACATATATTCACTCGAATAGGATAATACGGCCGGATGACGTACGCAAAGCACAAATCCGCCTTCCAAGATTTTTGTGTGTGCTACATATTACATTTGAGTGGCGAATTTCTACAGTATGATTGTAGGGCAAGTGAAAAGTTCACGTCAAATTTTCAGCTCATTCGGAGCACATATACTCACTCAAATAGGATAATACGACCGGATGACGTACGCAAAGCACAAATCCGCCTTCCAAGATTTTTTATGTGTGCTACATATTACAATTGAGTGGCGAAATTTTATGGCATGTTCGTGGTGCAAGTGAAAGTCTCGTGTTTAATTTTTAAGTCATTCGGAGAACAAATGCTGCTCGAATAAACTGATATAGTCAGATGACATACCTAAAAAAAATTCCATGCCAATAGCCATATACGCTCACGTGCTATATGCATGCATAAAGGCAAATCAAAATATTTATAAGACTTAATTGCCCTCTCCATAAATTAAAAAAAAGAGAAGTTGCCACTACCAAACTGAGGCCACACGCACGCACAAGAAAAGACTCAGTCTAAATTAAGAGCTCGTATGCATGCATGATCAAGCCAAATACGTTTGCATGAAGGAACTAATGGCCCACATGGCCGTCAAAGAGTACTTTCCCCACGTAGTAAAGAAAGTGGTTGCATGCATGAATTAGGAGGAGTCAGGAGCCCACGTCCAGCACGTTAGCCTACTCACTTGCATGCTTGTGCGTGTGTAGAGGCTTGTAGCAATAGCAAAAAATAATAATAGGAAAAGAAAATCAAAGTAAGAAGTTACCATAACTTCTCTTTATGAACCACCCCTTATCCTTGCTCTATAAATAGGGGGTAATGGTATAGAAAAGTGGGGAATCTGAGGGGACTTTTGGAGAAAGAAAGAGGGGATAGGCTGGCCATTTGGAGAGAAAAGAAAGGCTTCGGCAAACACTTGAGAGCAGGATAAAGATCTTTAGAGAAAGATAGAGGGAGAATAGGCAGGTGTTTTGAAGAAAAGGTGAGACACTCGCCCCCTCTCTTCATCCTTAGATGTAGCCATGGTGGTATGAATTAAGAAGCTTTCTTCCTCCTCTATCCCTTTGCTTTTTTCTTTCTTTTATACTTTTTGCCCCCTTGGTTCGGTCCCGTTAGGCGGATACAAACCCAAAGAACGAGGGCCTGATCCCTCGTCTCTTAGGTTCGGTCCCCTACAAATGGATACAAATCGAGTCGAGGCATGAAGACCTCATCTTCTTGGTTCGGTCCCGTTAGGTGGATACAAACCCAAAGAATAAGGGCTCGATCCCTCGTCTCCTAGGTTCGGTCCCCCTACAAATGGATACAAACCGAGAGTGAGGAGATTAAAACCTCCATCCCTCAATTCGGTCCCCTAAAATGGATACAAATTAGGGGTGGGTTTATGCTGCAAAATAAATAAATAAATATAAATGCATGAACAATTATAAAAAAATAAACTTCGCCCTGGTTACGCTACATGCAAGCGTTCAACATTTGTAAGCGCTATGCAATGCTAGTAGTAATACAAGGTGGGGCAAAATAATAAAAAAATATAAAATGATGACATGCTTCTAATACGCTACATGCCTAAAATATATGGCATGTAGCAATACAAATGTTAAAGAAATAAACTTCGCCTCAGTTACGCTACGTGCAAGCGCTTAATATTTGCAAGTACTATGCAATACTAGTAGTAATACAAGGCGGAGCAAAATAAAAGTAAAACAAAATAATGAAACACTCAAATTACACTACGTGCCTAAAATTTGTGTCACGCTAGCAATAATAAAATATTAAAAAAAAGCTAAACTCTAATCAGGCTACCCTCATAAGTTCATCAAAATTAAAAGCTATGACGTGTTAGCCAAAATAATATGAATATAACTGAAATACTTAGAAGACATAGGGGTCAATATCCAAATGAGGCCTTTTTATAGCTTAAATCAATAAAAAAAATCGAGTTTGGCATACATATTCCCCACGTAAAAAAAGGAGACAAATGTATGGCTTCCTTAAGCTAGCTTACGTATGCACGCAAGAGTTAAAATCTTTTAGCAAAATAAGTTGCAGCATTCATGAAGGGATTAATTATCTTCTCAAATTATTGAAATTAATTATTAAAATGGTGATAATACACAGAAAAGCTAAAAATAAATTCCATGCAAACAACCAGGTACGCCCACATGACCTGCATGCTCGTGTGTTGTAGTCCAGGAAATAGAGGTTTCGGCAGTCTCTGATAGCAAAGAAAAAATGCTAAAGAAATGAAAACTATTAAGCACACGTCTATACTAAGGTTGCATGCATGCATGGTCCATTAATTGGTTACCTTGCTTGTTGATTAGCCTGGTAAAGATCAAGACAAATAACACTCGCATGGAGGTTCTCCGCTGCCAGAACCAATCACAATGCTTCAATTGTTCACCCACAATAATATAAATATAATTGAAATAACCCCCTGAGCAAGCATCCATCAGCAACACCAAGATTGAAGACCTTTTCTTTTATATTTTTTTTTGTAATAGCCATATGTTGTAATTTGTTGTAATGTTTATGTTGGAATTCTTAATCAGGGTTTTCTCGCAAAGAGATGTAATTAACAGAATTTTTATGCAAATGTATTAATTCTGGAAGTAATGGACCCGCAATATCTGATTCCTTTGTCTCATTTTTCAATTAAATTTAATTAACTTGTCTCTAATGACGCGGACGTGGGTTCACGTCCATTTTCCCGTCATCACAAACCTAGTGGTGGAACATACCAAAACCTTCACTCTAGAATAAGGTCATGGACTCTAATCATCTAGTAGTTTTCCATGAGTCATTCTTAACCTTAGTACCATTTTAAAATCTATCGGCAAAACACCGAAACAACTTAGTAGTGTAAAATATTTAATTGTCTAATCTACTAATAATTAATTATACAATAATTTATTATTATTAAGGTTGTCAAGGTGAATATAGCCTTCAAGTAAAGCATAACTTTTCAATGGTAGAACTTAAGTAATTATCATGTCATTCTAAATAATTGTTTTAAATAAATAACAATGCATAATAATAATAATAATAATAATAATAATAAGTAATGATAATTAAATAATATAGGATCAGCATAATTAAAAACATATGACCTTTTTATCCAGAGTCTTTGATTATTTCTCTGTAGCCTTTAGATTTACACCATCCACCTTAATTGTTCAAGTAGCTTCTTCGTTGGCCAACTAGTCAAATTCAGATGCAAGCATAAAAGAACGAATACAAATAATTTTCTGCTTTACAGAATGCAAGTTAGGAACAAAAACGATAAAATATCCAGAAATAGTTATAAAAGAAGGTGAGTTTGGGTGGATGGGGCTTAAACTAAGTTTGGTTGGGTCGAACGAAGTTGAAAATGGGTTAGACGGGCTCGAAACAATTAAAATAGATATAAATATGATTTACGGATTTTTGGTAAATAGTAACATGTTAGGTAAATAGTAACAGGTTGATACTATTCCTAATGGGTTGTGTTGAGTGAATAGTAATGGATTTGTGTGGGCTAATTGAGCTAAACAATGTTGGGCTTAGGTGATGAACATAATGAATTGGGTCAGAGCAATCTTGGGTGCTACTATTGGGCCTAGCCCAATTGGTTAACTAGGCTTGCGTTGGCCTTGGGTTGACTTGGCTGACCCAAGCGTGTGGCTTGCCAGGCTTAAAGCCTGGTCGGCCCTGTTGGTGCCATGAATGCCCGAGCTAGGGCGCATGACGATGGCAACAATTATGTGCAAGTGGTAGTCAACAGCAGCAAGCGGTGGTGCCGACAGGGTCAAGAAAGTCTAGGGGTTTTATTTCTGGTATTAACAAGGACGAAGAGATGGATTGGGTTGAAACAGTGTTGGGCTACTACTATTGGGCCTACCCCCAACTACCTGACTACGCTTGCATTGGCCTTGGACTGACTCAGCCAGCCAAGGCGCATGGCTTACCAGGCTTAAAGCCTAGTCAACTTTGTTGGTGCCATGGATGCTCAAGCATGGGTGCACAACGATGATGGCAATTGCACATCGACGGTAGTCAACAGCGGTGAGTGGTGGTGCGGACAGGGTCAGAGAAGTCTAAGGGTTCCCTTTTTGATATGGGCAAGGCTAGAGGGACACTAGAGACAGCATATGACGAAAGGAGTTCACCAGAGCTGGGCCATGGCACATCTATGGTGAATGAGGGAGCTAATGGCAGCGATGGTTTGGGTTGGCTTGGCCAACGCATGGCTATCCACACCGGCCTAGCTTGGACAACGATGGTGCACGACGCCAACGATCTAGAGGCCATGGGAGGGCTCGATGAGGTTTGGGTTAGGTTTGCAGTGGCCAAATGGTGCTAAGATGTCGAGGAATTGGATTTTGGTTGACGCAGCAGAGAATTCGAGTTGGGGGCTCACCAGTGTAGGGCACGACGTTGGCAGTGGTTGTCTGCCAGAGTTGGGAGAGGAGAGGCTTGGGCGTGTGATTGGTCACTAGTGTGGGCTAGCTAAGGCTTGGATTGGCTTTATAGGTCGTGAGAGGTGATGGCAGCAGTGGAGCGGTCATGGCGGAGGCAGCGTGTGTATGGCGGTGCTAACAAATGAGGAGCTTCAACGGCGTTGCTGGCAACAGCGCTAGTGTCTTGGGCAAACTGCGTCTCTCTAGCGTAGGTGTAAATGCTAGCAGGGCACATAATGGTCTTGGGCGCGTGTCGACCAAGCAACAGTCGAGATGGTGGTGGTGAAGTCGGCAGTGGCAGAGCGCGACGTGTGGCCAAAAGGTGAGGTGATGGGCATTCAAGGCACGGTCGAAGAGGTGGCAGCGTTGTGCAGGCATTGACGGATTGTGGCAGCAGTGAACGAGTGGCGAGCTGGCGATGTGCGTGGCTGGCAACGGCGAAGGGCAAGCAGGTGGGTTGCAGCGAGCATAAGGGAGAAAGCAGGAAGAAAAACGGCACCAAAGCAAGGGGTAGCGGAACAACCGAAAGGGAAAGAAGAAATCCCAAGAAAATTTCTCAATTTTGCAATTTTTTGAATTCAAATAAAATCCAAGAAAATTTAAAATTTTTGAATTTTTTGGGTTATTTCAGAAGCTTCTTAAATTTATTAGCCATGTTCTTTTGTGATGCAGCCGATGACTTTCACCTGCGACTAATGGCTTTTGTCTGCGTTTTTTAGGCTGCAGTGGATCATCTCATTTATTTTAATTTTAGGAGAAATTAAAAAGACAAAAGGACAGGCCTAGTAGGAAGCATATATGCCAACGGAGGCGGACGCCATCCGGGGAGCCTTGCGTGGCCCACAGTAGTTGATAATAACCCTAATGGCCGAGGCCTCACGCAGAGGCACAGCTGCTCTCTTCAACCATCCGTCCATCCCCTCAAAGCACAGGGGACAAGCAAGTAAGGGGGAAAAATGGCGCCTTGGTCGTCGCCCGCCGCCGCCACCGCCTCATCCCAGACCCAATTCGTGTCGTCCTGCCTCTTCCCCACCCGGTGGCAGGCGCAGCCACGACAGGCCCTCCTCCTACCACCACTCGCGCGCAAAATCCCCATCTCCCAGCTCGCCCTCACGCCCCAGCTCCACCACCGTGGCCATGGCGTCCTCGAGAAGAGCAGCTCCTCCTGGAGGTGTCACGCCGTCGCCGCCGAGGTAGAGGGCCTCAACATCGCCGGCGACGTCACCCAGGTAACACTACTACAGGCTCCAGATAATCGTAGATTTTTTCCCTGCAAAAATTTATGTCATCATAGTCTCTCTCTCTCTCTCACACTCGCTGACAAAATCATAACAAGAACAAAAATGAAATCGACACAACAACGTTTGGAGACAATACATCGCCTCTCAGGAGTTGAGCAACGAATGCACTCTACTGTACTCAGCACCTGTTTGAGGATTTATTATCTAATCGCAGCTCATCGGCAAGACACCAATGGTATATCTCAACAACATCGTCAAGGGCTGTGTCGCCAATGTCGCTGCTAAGCTCGAGATTATGGAGCCCTGTTGCAGTGTCAAGGACAGGTTAACACTTCACTTCTTCTTCCATCCCTTCCCTTCCCTTCCCTTGATGGATCGACCGACTTTATCGTACGAGCTAAACAGTTCCCAACCGATTTCGTTTCAGGATAGGATACAGTATGATATCTGATGCTGAACAGAAGGGCTTGATAACTCCCGGAAAGGTGAATCACAATTTCTTTTGTTTGTATGCATAAGCACTTGTTGACTTCTTTCATATTTTACGTCTCCTTCCTAATTATTACTAAGAGAGGAAGGGACAGACTGCCTGCACTTATATGATAACAGTGTATGCTTAGTAATTCCCCCACAGACTTGTTCGTTCACCTAGACAGACACCAATACATATCCAAGGATCCCAAATGCCACGCCATGCCCAAAAACTAGGATGACATAGGCTAGGATGCTGAAGGATAGTTTTTGTCATCTTTGAGCATATTCTAATCCCAGCATTCGATATTTTAAGCAAGTGTGCTTTAACTCTACAATAGCTTCCATAGTATTCCCATCCACAATACTTGCATTTGAATCACACATTTCGTCCACCACCTGTAAATCTCTCCAGAATATCAACATGCTTCCACAGTAGCTTGGTGATTAGATCAATTGGATCCATCTCCTAAAATAGCAAGAGGCACAGTTTCAAAATAATCAGATGCCATTATTGGTTTTTGCAAATTGCAACATACATGGGACTCACCAACTACTTAAAGGACCCATAATGGCATTTATAAATGATAAGAGAAGTGTATGTGTCAACAGCAGTAGAACAAAAATAATATAAGTTTCAACTTCCTAGTGAGAGCAACTAGCAAAAAGCCTAGAATAGTAACAATATTGCCTACTGATCCACATATGCACATTCTGATACGAAGATTGGTCTGGAAATGTGAAGACACCAATGTGCTTGCCTATGTGATTGATCTCAACTTCTGAACTGTTGAATCTACAGTCTTAATGCACAAAGCAGGCAAATATGAAATCAATGGTTCAGAGAAACAAATTAGACAAGTGAGGAGCACTTCTCTTTTCTACTTCTCATAAAGAGTTAGACCTAACAAGTTCGCTGTGACCAAGCCATTTGCTAGACGAAAAGAAGAGTACAACTTTTAGACCATATTTTCCGAGACAATCTTGGTGAGTCATAAGTGTGTATATGCACATGCAAAGTGCAGACTGAGCTTCAAAGAAATGGTAATAGTCATAAACTAGAAATTGAATTGCCATCAGAGGTGGTGGTGGTAGACCTGGAGGGGCTGGAGAGGTGGCGGTTGCAGACCTGAAGGGGCCGGAGAGGTGGCGAGCGGCGGGAGAGGCGGTGGACCTGGAGGGGCCGAAGAGGTGGCAAGCGGCGGGAGAGGTGGCAGACCTAGAGGGACCGGAGAGGTGGCGAGCGGCGAGGGAGCGACGGGAGAGGCGACAACGAGGGAGCGGCGGGAGAGGCGGCGGATGTCCAGGCGGTGCGAGCGGAGGACCTCTAGGTAGCAACTGGCCGGTGGCCTCTGGGCAGTGGCGGCGAGCGAGGAGGACGACGTGAGCAAGAAGGAGGATTAGGGTTCGGTGGCTCGGACGGCTGGGCGTGAGATATATTGTCACCGCTCCTCCTCTGTTGGACTAGCCGGCTGGGCCGTCTCCTCTGTTTGGGCTGGATTCAATTGGGCCATATGTATAACTCGCGTATCGTGCCATATCGGAAATGTATCGGAGGTATTTTCTTCTTTTTTTGTCTGGAATTCACCGATACTCCGCCGATACCATATCGCCATGTATCGGAACGTATCGCCGTATCAGATACGCATGGACATGTGTACGGCAGTTTGGAGCCGTATCGGTGCTTCCTAGGGCATAGGCGGACACATGTTATTTATGGATGTTTGATAAAATAGGGGAGAAGTGCAAATATTATGCCAAAACTCCCGATCATCCTAAAGGTAAATCCATTTATATCCTTTTAAATTTTGGTAGGAGTGCAATCCTATATGTTTTCACCTCATCACTGAAACAAGTCCTAAGCAAATGTGAGGACATGTGTCCAACATGGCACTGGCAAATTGAGGTGAGCACAAGTGCACAAGTAACACCGATGGTCACTGGTTTAAACTAAAATTTTGACAACAGCATGCCATTCTTTATTTGCCCTCATTTTATTGCTTTAGCTCAGTGCCCATACGGACCATACCTTGCATGACATATTATTTTCTGTTCTATGCTCAGAGTGTTTTGGTGGAACCAACAAGTGGAAATACAGGCATTGGTCTTGCCTTCATTGCTGCTTCAAGAGGATATAAGTTGATATTGACAATGCCTGCATCAATGAGCATGGAGAGAAGAGTTCTGCTCAAAGCTTTTGGCGCTGAACTCGTCCTAACGGAGGCTGCAAAAGGGATGAAAGGGGCTGTAGATAAGGCTACGGAGATTTTACGTAAGACACCCAATGCATACATGCTTCAGCAGTTTGACAATCCTGCCAACCCAAAGGTAACAAAGAGAGCTAGCTGCATGTCTATCTTTATGCGCACTCATTTTCTGACCTACTTGCCCAATGGTGGTCTTTATTCATATCGATCAGGTACATTATGAGACTACTGGACCAGAAATCTGGGAGGATTCAAAAGGGAAGGTGGATATATTCATTGGTGGAATTGGAACAGGTGGAACAATATCTGGTGCTGGCCGTTTCCTGAAGGAGAATAATCCTGAAATTAAGGTTTCTTTAAATTGCGTCCAAACAAAATCTGCTCTGTTGTATGCATCTTATAGTCCTTACACAGTTATCTTTTTATAGGTTATTGGTATTGAGCCTTCTGAAAGTAACATACTCTCTGGTGGAAAACCTGGTATGTTTGCGATCAGACTACCTTACGAGTTTGTCAAACTTTTGTTTTTTCCCTTACAACTGTTACCCCACTTGTGTAGGCCCACATAAGATTCAAGGCATTGGGGCAGGATTTGTTCCAAGGAATTTGGATAGCGAGGTTCTCGATGAAGTAATTGAGGTCTGTGCTTTTTCCAGTCTTATCTATTCTTCAGTATAATATGACTTTTTTAGAACAAAAGCAAGAAAGAAAGGAAGGATGTATATTTTCTTCAAATCAGCTGAACTGTGGCAGTTATTTGACAATACTTTGCATAGAGCAATTGCATTTGCTGGTTCTATTATAGTAACGGCTTCGGTTTTGTGGATGGGATCCTTGCTTGGGCCAATCATCACAACCTTTTGCTCTGCGCCTCTGCCTGATACAGTAGAGTTGTTAGGATTGTCGTGGACTTGTGGGGTTCTGTTTTCGTATGTTTAACTCTGATTATGTGCTGTTTATGTTGCAGATATCAAGTGGTGAGGCTGTTGAGACAGCAAAACAGTTGGCTCTTCAGGAAGGATTGCTGGTATTCAATTTCACATCTTGATGCATTTTTTGTGTCTACTGCATCATATTGATGTGTCATTCTTTTTGGGATATTGTACTTGAGTTGCAAGTGTTCTTATGTTAATGAAAGCAGGCAAATCATGAGTCACAACATGCTAGTAGCTTGCTATTTAAGTGAAAGAACCAGACTTCTTTATAGATCTAGATAGAATCAGTTTATAGGCACCATCTTTGAGCTAGTTTTCTTCAGTTTATAGGCACCATCTTTGAGCTAGTTTTCTTCTTTCTTTTCCCTAACAATAGTGGGTCAGTGGTTAAGTACTAAAAGCCTTCTCTTTTGTGTGTGAGACCATAGGCTTCTCTTAGTCTATCTAACTTGATATCAGAAGTACAGGGGCGGAGCCAGAAATTGGGCATAGGGGGCCGAGGTCAAGTAAACAACAAAGGCATAAAAAAATTATAACATAACAATGTTATTAGTTTCCAACATAGTATGGAGTATGGACAAAACAACATAGGAACATATATGGACAAAACAACATAGGAACATATGTTGAGCCAATACAAAAGAAATTAAACTACAAATATACTAACTTAAATTTATCTCTACGACTATTAGGCAAATCATGTTTGTTAAATTTTAATTAGAACTAAACTTCACTGCAATTTCATTTCAAAAGCCAATACCTCACCCCTGCGCTTTAGTTCCTTGCCACGACGCCATGACATGGATTTCTTGCCTGTTGGTTGCAGCTGTAGCTCAATTCAAGTTACTGTGATTCAAGAAAAAGACACGAAGAGGAATGCAAATAATCGAAACATCATGCTGTTGTTTAATCAATGGCATTATCTACAGCTTAAAATTAAATATGGAAATATTTATATTAAAGTATCAGTACGCATGCTCAAGGCTATATTAACTTGGAGTCATGTGAATTGTTACTGTCAGATTTCATTAAAAGGTCCCTAATATGCGCGTACTTAGCAACTTAATCTAATACACTCATTAGTACTCAATAGGGGTATACACATGATTGACAGCCCCTCTTGTCTCCGCCCCTGCAGAAGTATATACACAAAGTATTGCAGTTGGAAATGCCTAGCAAAATGTGTGATGGAATGAATGTATAGAAAGTTAGGAACTAATAAAATCTGTCTTCCATGAATGTCACACTAGGTAATTTTAGATCTGCAGGCAAGCTCATCGTTGTTTTCGAAATGAAACCGAGAATCTTGTTCCTGTGTCATTTGAAGCTATGTGGATATTGTGCAGGTCGGGATCTCATCTGGGGCAGCTGCTGCTGCTGCCATAAAGGTTGCCAAGAGACCAGAAAATGCTGGAAAGCTGGTAGTGGTAAGTACTAAGTACGGCGTTGCTATCTCTGTTAGAAGTAGAACTCTTTGGAAACATCTTTTTTTTGTCACAAATGACAATAGTGGTTTCGCATATCATTACATGAAGTATGGATGCCGAATGCACCTAGATAATTGGTATACATACGTATGGTTACATTCTTTTGGCACGTTTCTCCAGGTTGTGTTTCCGAGCTTTGGCGAGAGGTACCTTTCGTCCATCCTCTTTGAGTCGATAAGAGAGGAATGTGAGAAGATGCAGCCTGAACCATGAGGCAGCCTTCAGTGTTCATTCACAGCATGCACCAGAATTGTTTCTGAGATACATGGTCATACCACCCCCCACTTGAGAACCGTTTGTTCAATAAATAAGGCAGTTGGCAACCAAAGGTGCCTGCCCTTGTTGTTGCGTGACGCCCAACTTGTATAACATATAAAGGCAAATTTGGATATATATGCAACTTCAGAACCTTGCAATTAGAGAGATGCCACTCATGAGTGCATGATACGATTGATTACGGTACACATAACTTAAGCGAGCGAGCATATGATATATAATCGATGATACTCTGCTCCTCTTGGCTCCAAATGACAAAACAATATAAATACGAGGGCATGATGATCACAGGACAGGATGTCACTCAAATTAACAAGCTCAATATTTTATTGATAGATGAATGGATGGGTGTGATCGATCGATGATTCAGGCGAGAGCCGCTGCTGCTTCCTGGTGTGATCGATGAATGGATGGGTTTGGTTTTGAGCAGAGTCGCACGTACGCGTACCACGAAACATTGCATGCACAGAACTGCAAAAACCAATGCCACAGGCAAATGCAATGCAGTGTCATCGCACGCTAAGATGATACCCCACTAGCATCACTAGTCACTACACTAGCTAAGCTTGAAATTTTCACCAGGCCGAGCTCTCAGGCACGCTGCTTCACCATGTTCAAAGGGTTTCCTTTTTTCGGATCATGAAAACCTAAGATGAACATCCGGTACTTCGAAGAAACCATTCGTCATTTTCCGAAGTATTACCACAATAGCTACACAATTTGAGCTGTCAACTCATATAGACATCAAACTAGATATCATCTTTTCGATGCACTATGCCTATCATCTAACTCACCTAATCAATAATGTAATTTAATATTTATTTCTAATTTCCTCTCCAATGCATCATCGTTTAATGCAGTGGCACAACCTTGTAATATAGTTCATCCCTTCTCTCCCTAATAAATATCTTAGCTAATGTCTTCATGTTGAATTGTGTACCCAAGCAACTGTGAGTGCCCTGAGCAACTGTGCCTGTAAAGCAGCCTGCTAATTAAAGTACACGCAAAACTACATTTGCATGCTAAATATGCATCAAATACGTACTTACAAGGTATAAAAACCATCATGCAACGACGGGGAATATGTAAGTTCTAAATGTACGATGCCGATCAAAATTCCGTACTCAAACATGCATTAATCGGCAAAACTGTCTCGACATACAATTCACTATGTTTCAAACATAGCCTGCCATAGACATCACCGTCTGCAGGAAGCCTTTTCAGCTTTCATGTTTAACAAGTTCATCGGTCAGAAAAAAACCAACTTGCAAGACCAAGGTACCAAAGGTGGAACAACAGAAGGCACAAGCTAGCGGTTCTAGTACTATGGGGAAATATATCTGGAACGACAATCAAACTAACATCATCTCACTTGGACGTTCGATGTGATTGGGCCTACAAGAAGGTGATAAAAAATCAATTAATTATCATTATCATAGGCTCATAGCCCAAGAACTTGTGGTCAAGTGAATCCAACGAATGTGTATAGCGAGCAGATTCGTGAATCACCTGGCAACAAAACAACAACTTAACGCCTAATACGACCACCACCTGGTCCAGAAGCCCCCCTTGGACCCGTAAAACGAGCAAACTGCAGCCGCAAATGGGGCGAATTGCGATCATGTTCATCAAACTTATAGCCTGCAAAATCAACCATGCATTTTTATGATTTATTACGTGACAATGCTGCGTGCAAACATTGGCGTCTAGACAATAAACAAATTAACGAACAGCTCGACACAGGTAGGAACAACACCCCGTTGAAGATGTGTCTAAGTAATTCCAACCAGGTGGCCAAAAGACAGCAACACCTTGTCTCAGAATGGCCACTATATAATGCATAATAGCATACTGAAAAATAGTTTGTTTACCGTCTTCTTGTAAGAGACCTTCAGAACTACCATGTAATTTAAATGTCTCTGCAAGACACCACGGCAGACTCCTCGCAGGCGTACATTTCATACATTACTTTAACATATTTGACATGTAGACTAACTGGATTACTTCTATCATTCTCAAGAAATTGGTAACGAATGCCTGGAGAGATCATGGACAACGATCCCTTTTACAAGACCTAAGTGGCTGCCTATCAGACACATATCTAGAATAAGGCAATCAGAATAGGGTGGCAAGCATGATTAATGGACCATACTCATCAGGGCTTGGTATAGCTTGCTAAAATGGTGATCAGATGAAGGGCAATTTACTATCCAAGAGTACCGGTGAGCCACGATCTTGTTGTAACGACAGATGGTGAATGTCCACACCATTTTCTGTCGTAGAGTATTTAGGCACAGGCCTAGTTCCTAGTCAACGTAATATAATCTAGGGGAGCATTATCACATGAACATCATCTACCACCAAGTGAATCACCAATGACCACTAGGCTGACTATGCGAAGCAAAAGATTCAGATAATAAAAAAAATGTACACAAAAGTGTTCCAGAACTCACTTTCAATTGGTTGGCCAATACCTCCAGAACAAAATAAAGGATAGCGACTTTCGTAAAGAATTATATTCTGCTGTTCTACCACACAAACTGGTAGTGCTGGCTTTTGTCTAAAGGATCCAAACTAACATTCCTCACAAACAACCATGTGGATCTTGAAACGCAAAGGATCCGAATTTATGCATGTAGAACTAAGAGATAACTAGCATTCCAGGGAAAAGGAATGAAAAAACGCTAGTTCAGAACAATACAGGATATAACATGAGAAACTCATGGAAATTGGATGCTGATAAGGCCAACACCAGCACATAGTGTAGTCACAGTTGTCAACTTGAGGAACAAGAAAAGAGCTACATTGACTCATGCAACCAAAAGTAGTTCCAGAACTAAAACTGATAAAAGATTTAGTGTCACTGTCAACAGGCTATAATTAAGAAAGTATCTATACATGTCAAGTTCATCGATTTCACCTTGCAAAGCATCCATGGCAATAGCAGCTTGAGCAGCATTAGCAAAATCGACAAAACAGAGGAGAATTGGATCACCACCAGGCTGTAAAGAGAAAAGAAGTTAGAAGGTTGAATGGAAATCAAATGAGAGGCAAGGCCTGACAAACATCAAATAGTTCACTTACATGTCTTGGTTCCTTGTTTACAAGCCTCACCTCACGAAAACCAACAAATGGTCGGAAGATATCTGGGGAACAAAGTGAAGGACCAACGGCTAAAGGATGGGGGGATATTATGAATGACCACACACGCAGCTTAAGAAAATGAAGGTTTAAAATCAGAGTGACAGGAAAGGTATAGGGTTTAAGGATACGAGAAACTTCTCGGCATGCACAATCAGTAGGAATGCCTTCAATGAATAAGGTGTTTGAGGCATCTGGGGGAAGGGGAGGCTCTGGCATTCCACTACCAAAACCAATATTTCTGCCATCCATACCCCCCATAGCCATCATTGGGCGATCATCAACTGGGTAGCCAGCATTGCCTCCTGCGGCAGGCCTAATAGATTCACCAGCAGGTCCAGCACCATAGGATTGAATTTGCTGAAGTTCAACTAAAATGTTAGCTGGGATTGTTGTTTAAAAATGATTATCCAAAAAACGAGTGGTTGATACCCCAGTACGTAGAAAGCGTTCATAGGAAGCATTAAGAGCCTCGGTATCTCTGGCAGCACGATATCCTGCCCTTTCTTCAGCACGAGGGTAATAGCCAGCCATCTCAGGAGCACCAGGCACATCTATGCAAGGAAAAGAAACTAGCAGTAAATATGGGCCTCAATGCATCACAGGTTTTCGCGGAACGTTTATATGCAGCTAAGGAATTACGGAGAATGCTGTCTCAAGCTGTGTGTTTTGTATACCGGGCTCAGATATTAGTTGCAGAGATATACTACAGCCAGTGAGACATAGAAAACTCCCATGCCTCCTATTGCAACACGACTAATCAATATAATGTCCACTAGAGTACAGCTTGCTATCACAATTAACACCAAGCAATCGAATCTAAACTCTGCACACTGCATCGTATATCATTTAACAACTAAATTAGACATGTCCGATGATATAGGGAAAACGTAAGTATTAATTGATGCACACTAAATCGAAAAGGAGTACGCAAAATCCCACACTAGCCCTCACGCGGAAGCACCAGTAAATTGGGAGATCGATGCAATTTACCATGTGAGCCCACTCCGATGTTACAGAAATCAGCTCGAAGGAGAGCAACGAGACGTAAACCTATGCTCGCGTGATCTCAGCCTCAGCGTAAGCCAGGCCGTAGCAAACCATACGCGCATTGCGACAGCACGCGCTAAAACCCTAAACCGCCGCGCCCGAGCAGGAACTGAAACCCGCGCCCACGCACGGATCGAACGAGCAGAGCAACGCAAAGGACGAGAGGACATCGAATCGAGGGAGTTGCGAGAGGGGGAGACGAACCGGAGAAGTCTGCAGGGCGGGGGCGCTTGAGGGGCTGCCCGGAGGCCGCGCCCGCCGCCACCTGCGAGGCGGCCGGCGGGGCCGCCATGGGGGCGGGCGCCCCGGCGGCCGCGGCGGAGGGAGGCAGCGGCTGGCGCGCGTCGGCGTACCTCCAGTACGCGTCGGCCATGGCTCCGGAAGGTTCTGGATTCGTCTAGGAGGGGAAGCGAGGGGGAGAGAGTGTGTGTGGCGCAGTGGAGGTGGAGGTGGAATGGCGTGTGGGAGGGGGAAGGAATCCGGCGACCTTTTTGCCCTTTTTGGATGGTTGGATCACACCACCGCTCCTGTCAACATTGCACAAGGTGTGAACGGCCCTGATTGATTCCACGAGCCATCCGGCTATGTGTACGAACCTTTAGGGCATGTTTGGTTGCTGCATCAGCTCATGCACCTGTATGCGCGTGGTCAGACTGAAAAGAGAAGCTCCTCAGCCGCGTACGAGCTCAGCCTGGCTCCAATTACTTTTTTGCATCCACTCGTGCAGGCTCTCACCCCGATGCAGCTAACCAAACACCATCTCCCTGCATGAGCGGATGCGAGCTACCCTGATGCAGGCAACCAAACAGACCCTTAACAAACCCTTAGGGTTTTTTTTCCTTGGGTTTATGAATTATGACTACAGTTTATAGTTTTTAGGCTATTTATAAAAGTACAAGTAATAGAAGTTTACATATGATTTTGACCGATATAAATAAAGTCGCTACAATGTGTGATACAATTAATTTATAGACTCCACCTTAAAAATACACTCCATTTGAAAGCTAGTTACTGTAGAAAACCAAAAAACAACTTCTAATTTTTAGAAGCTATAAGTCAGAAGCCAAAAACTGAGTTGAATGGATCTTAATTTGAGAAATATTATAGCACTCGATTGCATTATGATTCATATGAAACCCTAAAAACTCCCTTCCCTCTCCACATCTCCACTGCCCCAGTTATCCTTCCTGTGTGCTCCTGTTGTCTTGTTGAACCACAATCAATCGCCACCCACCCTCAGTTAGACCTGGGTTGACTGAAATATATAGCTAGGGCTTATTGAACCTCAAAAATCTAGGGTGGGTGCTTTTTTACTTTGCCTCTATCTTTAGTTTCTGTTACTACATTAACTAGTTTTAAATTGTGTGTTTTTTTAAAGTAGAGTCTATATGTAGATTATAGTATATATTGTACTGAGTTCAGCTGCATTGGTAGAAATCACATGCAGTTTTTTTTCTATTCGTACTGTTTCTCACGAATAATCAAAATTAAAAAAAACTATAAATCAAAAGTTAAACCTACAGTCTAAAAAAACCCACTCCTAATCTAGTGGCAATGTCAACGCTATCGCTTGCCGCATGGACTTCAATCATACGCACACCCAAATGTCCTCCAGCTTCAACTAGTGCAAAAGTTGCTGAAAATATCTGTAAGCAATGTATTACCTGCCCTCACCTTACACTACGATTGGAACGTAGGAACTCATATAATTATACTGTTTTATATTCCTCCCGGTTCCAAATATAGGTTATTTCGAACACTGGCACAATCTCCGGGTAACATTTTGATCATCATTTTTTTATAAGAATATGTTGTTTAAAATAAAATAATTATACATTATGAATGTATATTTCATGATGGATCTAGTAATATCAATTTTATATTATCAGTCTTACCGGTTCTTTATATATTGGTGGTCAAACCTAAACATGTTTGACAGACACATTTTAAAATGACCTACACTTGAAATCAGAGGGAGTATAAATTTCTTTGAAATTCATGCGTTCCAGATATGCCTTTGCTTTTTACTGATTAGTTTTTCATCATGAAATTGTTCCCGGTGAATTTCATACGTGTTCCGTGGAATAACACTCTTACCAGAACACAAGGGTCGTTACTTTTTTTATAAAGTATCGTATGCTGTTTCTACTATAATTTTAATGGGATTAGTGAGGAATCACTGGGCTTCTGCGTCGCCAGTGGTATAGGGTAGTGGCGAGAACAGTGTAAAGTATCGGCTATGCTATACGATTTGTTTGAACAAAAAATTTCCACGTATACACAGCGCAATTGCTTACTCCATAAGAGAAAGAAACTCAACTTTTTCAAGCAGCTTAACGCCCCGCTCGATTAGACTGAAAATTAGTGGCTTATGGCTGAAATTGCACTGTAGTTTACTAAAATTATACTGTACCTAAAGGTGACTTTTTTGGTATAATTAAATTAAAAAAATTAAAACTAGAAAAAATATGTTAGCTCAACATGGACAAGGCAAACGAATGCGGAAAAAAGAACCGGCAAAAAAGCTAAAAAATCCGAAAGTTCAAAAAAAGACGAAATTTATGAATAATGAAAAATATGCTAGAAGCTCAAGGTAAAATGAGCGGGGCGTAAGAAGTAGGGTGATCACTCAGATGATGCCAATTTTTTCCCGCGCATGGAATGCCTCGTGGGTTTGAGGTATTATTCTTTTCAAGTTTTCAGCATTTTTTCAATTTTAATTTTTTTATAATCACTATTTATTATATTAATAAGTTAAATCTAAAAAAACAGACCCTAAAGCGTTCTGCTAGTGGCATGGCTGGTGCTGAGCAACGCACCCTGGCTCCCAGATTCTGTTAGGGTGTGTTTGGTTGCTTGAATCTCCTTCGTTCTGGCTGGGTGGATCCGTATAATATGAGAAAGAGCCTGTTTGGTTGCCTGTATGAGTGGATGCAATCTGCACGAGCGGATGCAAAATACGCCTCATCCTGGATGGGTGGATACGCTCAAAATGAGCTTCACCGCCATCTGGATAGGTTGATGCAGATGTATCTTATGCGGTCCCACGTGTCGACCTCTCGGAGTTTGGTAGAGTGCATCCGCTCATACAGCAACCAAAACAAAGATCTCGGTTTTTGCATCCGCTCATGCAACCTCACCAAACATCTTCTTTTTTGAAATACGATTCCACTCAGCCTGCATCCACTCAATCAGGATATACGATACAACATCCATCCACGAACCAAACACACCCTAAGAAATCGCTAATTATGTTGCTCCGCTTTGAATCCCGACCAACACGTCCGGGATCTCAACGATAGCATCATCGCCGTCGACCAAACTGTTCTCCACGAAGAACAAGTGCCAGTAACACGGAAACTATTCGCAAGATGCAACTCGACCACGTAACAAGGTTTGAGTATAGTGTTACGATTAGCTATGGCAAAAAGCTAATGTGGACATTTTTACCCGTGTAAGCGATCAAACCGCACGAACTCCAAACACAACATAGCATTGCTAATTAAGTTTACTAAAGATTTAAGTGTCTCGACAAGTTCTATCCGTCGACAAATAGTAGCGAGGCACATGAGGGAGACCGGAAAGAAAAGTTTTAATTTTTGCAGTACAAGGCCAGATTTTCGAAATTAGTTCACCTGAAACGCTGTGCAAACCTGTCAAAAAATAAAAAAGGGGTCATGTTGCCAGCTCGGACAGGGAGTATTTGGGCCTGTTTGGCAAGCAACAAGCCAGTCGGCTTTTGGCTTTTGCTACAGTACCTAACTTTCAAACGGAGTATTTTTTCAAAACGGGGTCTACAAGTTAAACGTTGTGCACGTTAAAAGCTCAATATCTGTACCAGCCAAAATTGTAAGTGAGTATCGATCTATCCGTAATCTGTACCGTAAACAACCAAAATTCAAAAATTTCAGCCAAAAGCCATAACAGCCAAAACAAACAGGCTTACCTATTCGTTCTGAGACCGCAATGTCCGCAGGCTCAGCTCAGATGGCGAGCAAAGCAAACGAGCGATCTCATCGTAGGGATGGCGACGGCCGGGATGGCGGGGCAGTCCCGCATCGCGGTTCATGGAAATATAGCTTCAAAGTATAAACTATAATATATAAATACATATTTTATTTAAATCTATGTGAAAGTACACAATGTTTATTAAAAATCTGTATTATATAAATAAAATAGTATACATTGTTATATTTATTGAGTTCTCTGTGACCGTGTCTTTAGCCCCATCTCCGCCCCGTCAACTAACAGCCCATTCCTGCAACTCTATGGAGGGGTTTCCCCTCCCCCTACGGTGATTATCACCGCAAACATGCCCCACAAGAAAAAATTGCCATACATTTTCATAAAAATATAGCTTTAAAATATAAAGCATAATATATAAATACATATTTTATCTAAATCTATATAAAAGTACACATTCTATATTAAAATTCTACTTTATATAAATAAAATAATATATTTTGTTATTTTTATTGAGTTCTCCGTGGCCCATGAGGAGTCTTCATCCCCTTTTCTCTGCCCCATTAACTAAGGATGAATTGATTATTTACCCTATTTTTTATGGAAATGACAAGTGATGTCTTATTGATATGCGAATCCTGTCCCCGCATGTCAGTGAGACATCACGAGGCATTTTATCAAGTGACAAAGAAAGATGATGCAAATAATCAAATCTCCCATCAACTAATGGCCGTCCCCACGACTCCGCGGAGGGGGTTTCCCCCACCCCTATGGAGATTATCACTGTAGGCCCACCCTCACAAGAAAAATTGCCATCCCTAACCGCATCCACATCTTGAAGCCCCACTAGAGGCGCAACTTGTAGTGCATCTTAAACCAATCCATCAAAGATGCCAATCAACACACACACACTAGCATCGCCATCTTCTTTCATGTTAATATCTCTGAAGCTAATTGCTTTAGCATAAACGGAAAAGGCATAAAGCTTAAAAGATTCCGTGTGCATATATATATATATATATATATATATATATATATATATATATATATATATATATATATATATAGGACGAGTGTTTCATGCACCATGGTGCCTAGGCACCAATATCAATACCCGTTGATTTGCTTTGAGATTCGCAACGTTTGATGTGGGTATCTTCATATACCCATAAAAAAGTATATTTGAGATATCAAACTCCGAAAAAATTTAAATTCAACTTCAGTTTAATTAGTTTGAACTATTTTTATGGTATATACTCACTGTAGTTGCATTGAACTCAAAAGTAGTTCAAACTAATTTGAACTGTGTTCAAAACTAACTTACCATAAATATATCAAGGGTATAAAACATTTTCATACCCAAACTCAAAAAAATTATCAATCATACACGTGTATCGGATGTTGGTGCCTAGGCACCATGGTGCATTATGTAATTTTTTATATATATATATATATATATATATATATATATATATATATATATATATATATATATATATATGTGTGTGTGTGTGTGTGTGTGTGTGTGTGTGTGTGTGTGTGTGTGTGTGTGAAGAAGTGATCACTGTTCAGTATTCACTAGCATCAACGCCTGACGCCTGCAAAAATATGCAAACAACAAATTTAAATCAAACTTGATTCGCACTGTCGTATTAGCACACAAAGGTTTTGTAAAGTTTTCGCATTCCACATTTTGAAAAAAGAATACGAAGTTTCTAATAAATCGTAGTGTTCGATATATAAATAAAATAATCGGATAAGGATTCAAATGATAACTCCTTGATCAAACAGTTTTATATCTCCAGGTTAGATACTATTTAGAACGCTGCAATTTTACAAAAAAAAATTCATAAAAATCAGTTTATTTTTCACATAAACAGAATTTTCCCCCATGTTCCACCCGCGGCCTTAAGGTGCCCCTCGGTTGGACTGAAATAAACTGTCTTATGACTAAAATTATACTGTAGCTGACTAAAATTACACTATAACTGATGGTTGCTTATTTAACGTAACTAAATTTTAAAATTTTAAAAATAAAAAATAGGTTAGCCCATCAAAAACAATGTAAAATGAATACGAGAAAAAAGAACTAGCAAAAAAGCTTAAAAAACAAAAAAATAGGAAAAAACAAAAATTTAAAAATAGTAAAAGAATAAATCAGAAGCTAGAAATTTCAACCGAAATAAGCGGGAGCTAAAAGGCCTGTTCTTTTTTGTTTTGGCTTTTGGCTGCAGCTTATGACTTTTAGATTGATAATGTTCGTGCGAGAGATTACGGAGTAACAGAAACTCACAGCGGTTTTTGCCGATATAAATGAAGTCAGTACAATATGTATTACAATTAATAGACTCTATCTTGAAAAGATATTTCGTTTAAAAATTAGTTACTGTAGAAAAACCAAAAACAGCTTTTAGAAGAATATATAAATAAAATAATATATTTTGTTAATTTTATTGAGTTCTCCATGGCCCCATGAGGTGTCTTCATCCCACCCTCCTGCCCCGTCAACTAATGGCCGTCCCCGCGACTCCACGCAGGGGTTTCCCCACCCCTATGGAGATTATCACTGTAGACCCACCCTCACAAGAAAAATTGTCATTATCTGCTCGTTTCGGCTTGAGCTTCTGACTTCTGGCTTATTTTGCACTATTCATAAATTTCATCTTTTTCTATGCTTGTGGCTTTTTTAGCTTTTTTGCCGGTTCTTTTTTTCTCGTATTTGTTTGCATTATACGTGATGGGCTAACATATTTTTCTATTTTAAATTTTTTTAAATTTAATTATGTTAAATAAACATCTGTCAACTACCGTGCTTTTCAGTCATAAACCACTAAAAAAATCTCTTTTGAACAGGGCTGTCTCATCCGCGTCAGAAACAATGCAATGCACTTTCGGCCTCCTCTCGCCTTTTCCCATTTAGGTGCCTGAAAAACCCCAAAAATTCAAACCAGAAAATTTCCAAAATTTTTGTGGATTTTTGTTTGATTTTCTGGAGACTTTTCCTTTTTGGAAAGTTTCCCCGGAATGCGCTTTCCTCTTTTGGCGATTCCGCTTTCCCTTTTCCTTTGGCGCCTCAGCCCATTCCCGCTTTTCCCCTTCCCCTGGCGCCCGCGCCCGCTTTCTTCCTCCCTCTCCGCTGGCGCCTCTCCCTCACCCACCTTCTCCTCGCGCCCGCGCCTGCGTTGCGGGTGTGCCCGCCGCGCGTCCTGCTGCCGGCTCTGCGTCGCGGCCGTCACCCCAACCGCTTTGACCCGACCTCGCCTCCTGTTCGGGCCCCACCGCCCGCCTCCCGCCTCCTCTGGCTGGCGGCGTTGCGCGCCCCGCACCGCTCTCGCTCCTCCTCGCGCGCACGCGCTGGCTCCGCCGCCGAGCAGCCTGTCCCAACGGCGGATGCCCTCGCGCCACGCCGCCGCTCTCTGTGCCGACCCCACCGCCGGGGCCGCCTTCTCCCTCTCCGCGCGCGCGCTCCGCCATACCCGCCGCCCACTGCTCCCCGCGTCGCCCCTCTCGCACCGAGCCTTGCGTCACCGTCCCTTCCATCATGCAGGAGACGTCCTCACCGCTCCCTACCTTCCCGCCGGCCCGAGCCGAACCTCTGCCTTCTCCCGGGATTCTCTCCCGCTCGGGTATAAAACCCGCTCCCGGTGCCGTCCGATCCTTTGCTCCCCAAACCTCCCAAACGCCTCCATTCACATCCCGCCACTCCCTAGTACCTCCAGGAGCTCCCGATTGGATCCTCTTCGCCAAGCTCCGCCGCCATCGTCCCCGCGCGCAGCAACCCCGTAGCTCGATCTTCCGCTCCCTTCCCATTCCCAATTGCTTGCTCCCGAACTTCTCCTCGCCACGACCATGTTTGTACTCTCCTCCCACTGTGGAACCCATCGTGGAGCGCCGCCACCGGCTCGCCGTCGACTTCAACCGTGCGCCGTGGCCGCCTCCTCGACGCTCCCGGCCTCCACCTCTTCGCCATTGTGAGCGCCACACCCCGTGACCGTAATCGCCCCAATCGACCCTCTCGGCTCCGGTGACCTTCTTCGCCGCCGGAAGCCGTTTCTTCCTTCGCCTCCGGCCTCCATCGACCCCGAGCTCCACTAAGCCCAAAATGGACTTACCTTGTCGCCCGCCACCCTTGGTACCTCCACTACCGCCGACGAGCCCTCGGCGCCTGTGCCGCCATCGCCACCGTATCCCGCCGCGGGTATCAGAGCGGTGGAGGAGGAAGACGACTCCTCTCCCCGCGACGTGGACGCATCCCGCCCTCGCATCCAATCGTTGCCGTCTGTTTTGAGCGCCGGATGATCGCCGCCTCCGCCGTCCGATCCTCTTAACGACCCGCCTCTCCTCCGCTTGATCCGCCCGATCGCCTCGCTACCCCGCATCCTTGCCGTCCGATCGCCACCCGCAGATCCAGCCGCCCGCTCCCACGTCATCCGGATCGCTGCCGGAAGCGACGTCGGCCATCATCCGGCCGCGGACACGCTGCGCAGCTGGCGTGGGCCGACTTTCCCGCCGCTCCTCTTCCTCGCGTGGCTGCGTTGCGTTAGCGCGCGCGCCTCCGCCCCGCGCGGGCGTTCCCAGGCAGCCGCATGTAGCAAGCGACCTGGCGGTTCATCGTTCATCCGATTTTTCCCGATTTATCAATTTCCAAAAATCCGAAAAATCCAAATAAATCCTAGAAAATCACAGAAAATCCCAAAATTCCCAAATTTCACCACTTTGCTCCAAATGATATTCCAGACCCATTGGTGATCTCCATTTCCACAAATTCCTCCCAGATAAATTCCTAAAATTCCATTTGAAGGATTTATGCATTTTACTCCTTTTAAATAGATTATTTTTCCTCGCTTGATTAGTCTCAAGCTGGATTTATGTTATTTTCAGTGTTTGCGCTAGTGTCGGAGATTCCGAAGCTCAAGTGCGATTGCGAGAATCCAGAGCTTCTACGCTCGAGCTAGCCGAGTTCGTCGGTTCTGACAAGTCACAAGTCTTTGATCATGTTGCAACCCATGTTATATATTAATGCTAATATGTTATTTGCATTGAGCTAATTCTGAAATGTTAATTCGAAAGTAAAATAAAAGGTTTAGAATGACATGTTATGTAGTTAAACCTACCACCGATGATTGCCATGTTAAACTTGTAACCATGCCATTGTAACCCTAGGATTAATTACCTGTTAATCTAGATAATTGTAGGATATTATTATCATGCAAAATGTTATACTAATAAGGCTGTGGCTGTGGAGCCAATAGAATTTAGAAAACCCGACTCTAAGGTAGGGTGGTATGGGACACCGTATCTTAGAGCGGAGAGTGCCGGCGTGCACAAGGTAGGGTAAGGGGGAGTGGAAACCGCAAGACGGTCCTCGCCAATCTTTTACCCTAGGTTTGGAGAAGGGTAAGGGTGAGTGGGAAACCGCGGGACGGTCTACGCCCACCGCTTACCTTAGTTTGGGTCGCGGGCCTGGCGAGGTTGCGGACCATGTGAAAATATAAGGACTGAACCCCTTACACTGAGCAAATGTCACAGTGATCGCTCAACCACAGGAGTTGACTTGTCAACACTTGTCGAATAGCTGCTCAACTCGATTGAAACTCTACAGGAGGTTTAGCAGTGAGGTTAGGCAAGTCGTGTTATGGGTGCCTAACAACGGTAGAGTTCACTCGAAGCGGATACTGTTTTCTTTTGTGTGAGTGTGTGTGTGTGTGTGGAATCCGGACTGAGTGAATTCTACTGGGTAGAGCCTATATAAAGAGTGAGCGGTGAAACGACCGGCTTTCTTAACTCGTCGCGGAGTTAAGGGATCGTGTGGGTAAAGTCGAGCAAACTCGCAGAGTCAAATAAATGGTATTCGAATACGCCGTGCTCCGGTTATTGGAGCCGTGTCACGTGGGTGAATCCAAGAAATAAGCTTAAGTAGTTTTGTACATGCTTTAACTTGATTAGTTGGTTAATGAACTCTTCGTGAAAACCCCGAGTTCTTGAGAAGTAGTTTTGGGTCGTTTTATAAAATATTTGCAAATAAAGCGCATCCACTCAAAGTAATAAACCAAGTATACTCCCTCCCTTTGTTGATCCATGCAAGTAGTAAGTTAGGGTTTCTTGTGATTTCTTGAGTACGGTCCGAGTACTCAAAGCTTGCTAAATGCCGCAGATACCGAAGGAAAAGAAGGCAATTCAAGATTTCGTGTTGGAAGGGTCTTCCGTCGAGGACCCGTGGCTTTAGGTCTTGGCCGCTCAAGCGGATTCGAGTTCTTGTAATGTAAGTATACTTTGGGCTTGCACGCCCATTGTAGAAAATGGATGTTAATCCTTATGTAAATTATATTTGGACCTTTGTTGTAAGCATGCAATGGTATACTCTTGCGCGACACTTCACAACTGTTCATGCGTGAATAGTTGCGAGGTGTCAGTGTCGTCTGACGCTACCGAAACGGGCGTTATAAGAAGTGGTATCGAGAGCGTGCTCTTGACCGTAGGTTGAGACATAAGGCAAATTAGGAAGCGATTTTGTCGCAAAACTTAATTTAAGCCATAAAAGGGTTTACTGAAAAATATAAGTATTATTGTCTGTCTTTTCCTCTCTTGCTGCTATCTTATCTATCTTAGTTTATCGCTAAGTCTTACTTTGGCAAAATGTTTACTGTCTTACTTGTCTAGCTTCAAAATTTCGTTTCTCGACAGCTGGAAGAGTAGTCGTCGTTCGCTAGACTAGACTGACCCTGAGTAGTAGTTGTACTTTTGTAATGTAAAGCAGGTGTATTCATGAACCCTAAGTGGTTTATGTACCACTTGCATATTATAAATTTATGTTTGTTATCCTTATATGTTGCTTGCTTAATTATCAGTAATTCCCCTGTGTTCAAAGCTTTCTCCTGTCCCCTTTCGCTCTCGTTCTTACCTTTTTCGCCCTATACTTACCTTGAAATTCAAAGTCTTACTTATCCCCTCTTATTCTCCAAAAGCCGCTGCAAAACTGATCTCCAGTTCCCAATTGACAGATGGATCCAACACAGCAGAGTGGTCAGACCAACGGCGGTGCACCGCCACGATCAAGTCCGGATGTCGAACGGCCCAGAGAATCACTGCCACAGTTCATTGTCAGGGTGTCACCCAAAGAACCAATGTTGACATCGAGTGCAATCGCATTGAAGTTTACAACATTCTGCAAACTCAACCCCAAAATTTCCTTCAACCACGAGTCGCTGAATGCGTATAATCGGTTACAAGATATTGAGAGAAGAGTGAATACTATCCAATTGTACAAATAAGGAGAAGGTTCTTTTCGCCACCTATCGCTTGTCCGAGCCGTAATTACTTGGTGGAATGCTATCCAATGGATGCACCTAAAGAGAAAGATATTTCATGGGAAGACTTTGTGAAGAGATTTCGTAAAGCCTATATTCCTCTGAAGTTATCACAAGAAAATATCGAACTTTCTTAATCTTCAACAAGGAGAAAACTCCATCACAACAGATTTAGAACAATTTCATCGCTTATCCCAAGATGCTCAAGAGGAAACTAACACTGAAGCTAAAAGGATGGAGTACTTTATGAAAGGTCTACAACCCAATATGAGACAACGCCTTCGTGCCATGAACCTTTAAGCTGTTGAGCACGGTTGATCGAGCTCTACGATAGAAGAAAGACCAAAGTTACGTGAAAGTCATGAAACGAAAGAAGCCTTCGCCTCCATCACCAACGGCTTGTTTTCATCGCCAACAGGATGGGCATTATCGTGACAAATGCCCACCAAGTCCTTACCAAGAAGAAGCAAGGAGCAAGCAAAGAGGCGACATCATCATCCCGCCTACCACCGATGGAAGAAGATGAATTCCATCCTAAGAGGACCAGAATGGAGGATTACAGAAAGCGTGAAGCAAAGACACCGGCCTCGGCCTTCACACGGTGCTCGTGGCTGGACCACGGATCATCCTCATTTCGATCCCAACCCTTCCGTCAGTTTGTGACGATACCGAAGACCCAGTTCGAACAGTCTCAGCAGTATGCCACTCCCTCGCCACTCGCCATCAAGTGCCTCACCTGCAGTGGCAAGCATCTTACTAGCAGCTGTCCACGAAGGACAGATGCATGTTTCCATTGTGGAGAGATTGGACACTACAAGCATCAGTGTCCCAGGAGGAGTTTGTCATCAGAAGCAGCTAAACTCCAAGCCCAAAACCAGCAGTTAGACAAGAAAATATGAGCTATGCAGAATAAGAAATGAGATGATGTACTTTTGGTTATCCTTTTGTAAACCAGTTGGAAGAACTTAATGGTTTGTCTGTAAATTACTTTAACTAAGACTTGTGGCAAAATTATGAAGATGTATGCAGACCATTTGTGTAAAGTGAACTGGGTGTGATGGTTATGTTGTAATAGAGTTGATTCCAGCAGACCCAATCATATCCAACCTTGGTACGACATAATTCATCCAAGCGGGGACCTGCACCACACACGCAAGGATGATATACAGGTACAAACGAAGAGGAGTCAAAGTCAATCCAGAGAAGGTTAAGGCAGATTTGTTGCAGCCAGATACACAAGGGTTAGATGTCATTTGGGCATGAACTGGCTAGCCCAGAACAAAGGCAAAGTCGATTATGAGATCAAAACAGTATCATTGGTAACCCTTGAGGGTCAGAAAGTGGTAAAAAAAACAAAGAAGTATTGAAGGATGCAAGAAAACGCATGATCAACATGCTAGCAGTTACACCAGATCAAGTACCAGTAGTACAAGAATACCCTGATGTGTTTCCAGAAGAATTACAGATTGGACCTCGACCGACAAGTAGAACTTGTCATAGAGTTGATTTCAGACACAAAGCTAATTGCCAAGCATCAATACAGAATGTCAGCCAGCGAATTGAAAGAACTCAAGAGACAGTTAGGTGAACTGCAAGAGAAAGAGTTTATTCGACCAAGTGTTTCGCTTGGTCGGCACAAAGATCATTTGTGAAAAGAAGAATGGAAAGCTAAGAATGTGTGTTCATTACAGAGAATTGAATGTCATATAATCAAAAACGAGTACCCATTGCTCGAATTGATGACTTGTTTGATCAGCTTAAGGGTGCCAAAGTATTTTTTTCAAGATCGATTTGCGCCGGGTTATCATCAACTCAAGATCGAGAGCAAGATCGAGAGAAGACAACCTTCATCGCCAGATATGGATTATTTGAGTTTACGGTCGTGCCCTTTGGTTTAACCAATGCGCCAGTTTATTTCATGAACCTTATGAATCTAGTGCATATGGACCAATTGGACAGATTCGTGATAGTCTTCATTGATGATATTTTGAGATATTCAAAGAATGAAGAAGAGCACAAACAACATTTGCACATGGCACTGATCAGATTGAGAGAGCATTAGTTGCATGCCAAGTTTCACAAAAGCAGCTTTTGACTGAAGAAAGTCGCTTTCTGGGGTCACATTATATATATATGAAGATGGAGTGAAGGTCGATCCAGAAAAGATTTCAGCAGTTATGAAATGGAAACAGCCCAAGACCGTGACTGGAGTGAGAAGCTTTCTTGGATTGGCGGGTTATTATCGCCGGTTCATAGAAGGATTCTCACAAATTTCTCGTCCACTCACTCAGCTTCTGAAGAAAGACAGACCATTCACCTGCACAGATGCATGTGAGGAAAGTTTTCAATTGTGGAAGACCAAGTTGACAACAACGCCAGTCCTGATCTTACCCAATCCAGAGGAGTTTCAGATTTACTGCGATGCCTCAAAGCAAGGTTTGGGTTGTGTGCTTATGCAAGACGGAAAAGTTGTTGCCTATGCGTCAAGACAGTTGAAGTCACATGAAGAAAACTACCCGACCCACAATTTAGAACTAGCAGCTGTAGTGCATACACTCAAAATTTGGCGATGCTACCTGCTAGGGAATCATTGTGAGATATTCCCAGATCACAAGAGTTTGAAGTACCTATTCACCCAAACGAGTTGAACATGAGACAACGAAGATGGCTAGAGCTGATAAAAGACTATGATATTGAGCTTCAATATCACCCGGGCAAAGCAAATGTAATTGCCGATGCCCTTAGCCGCAAAGTTTATCCAAGCAAAGTCAGTCGATCGAGTACCCACCGAGTTACAGAGAGATATATTACGGTGAACTTGGTGATCACGAGCGAGGATGAAGAAGCGAGATTAAAGATTCAATCGCATCGATGGATCGATTAAAGCAAAGACAAGATGAAGAAGAAGAGATTCAAAAACTGAAAAAGGACATTCAAGAAGGAAATTCATCAGAGTATGCGGTAGACGAGCATGGAATCCTTATCTTCCGTGATCGCTATTGTATACCCGACAAGGAGTTGAGAGAGTTGATCTTACCTGAGGCCCACTCCTCTCAATTCTCAATTCATCCAGGAGGCACAAAGATGTATCAAGATTGGAAGAAGAGGTATTGGTGGAACCAGATGAAGAAAGAAGTGGCAGACTATGTAGCTAAATGTGATGTCTGCCAGCAGATCAAGATAGACAAAAGAAAAAAAAAACCATCGAGATTGTTGCAGCCTTGGCCAATACCCGAATGGAAATGGGATAGTATCAGCATGGATTTCATTACAGGACTTCCAAAGACTCGTGAGGGATATGATGCTATCTAGGTCATTGTCGACAGATTGACCAAGGTGGCTCATTTCCTCCCAATCAAACAAACTTATGGGAAGGATAAACTCGCCGAGTTGTATTTGACAAGAATTGTGACACTCCATAGAGTTTCTAAGAAAATTGTGTTAGATAGAAGAGCACCGTTTACGTCCAAGTTCTGGAAGAAATTACGTGAAGTCAGTGTAAGACCTTGCACCTCAGCTCAGTGTACCACCCTCAGACAGATGAACAGACAGAGAAAACAAACCAGATCTTGGAGGATATGCTGAGAGCCTGTGCTATTGTGTATGGAGCAGCGTGGAACACTTGCCTCCCGTTCGCTCAGTTCTCATACACAATAGCTATCAAGCCAGTATTCAAATGGCCCCCTTTGAAGCACTTTATGATAGAAAATACAGAACTCCACTGAATTGGTCGGAAATAGGTAAACAACAACTGATTGGCCCTCAGATTGCTCAAGACGCAGAGAAACATGTTGAGATCACGAGAGAAAGACTCAAGATTGTCAAGAAGTTTCAAGTTAAGGGCAAATTAGCATCGAGATATGTGGGACCGTCCCAAGTTACCGGAAAAGTTGGAGAGGTAGCTTATCAAGTACAGCTACCGCCCAATCTGTCAAGAATATACAATGTGTTCCATGTGTCTCAGCTTCGAAAGTGTCTACGACAGCCAACAGATGAAATGCTATTGTCAGATATTGAGTTACAGGATTATTGCACGTATGCTGAAGAACCACTACAAATACTTGAAACATCAGAGAGGCAGCTCAGAAGCAAGAATGTCAGATTTTGCAGTGCAGTGGAAGAATCACACAGCGGATGAGTCCACCTGGGAAAGAGAGTCAGACTTGCAGCGTGATTTCCCCAACTTACTCCCTAGACCAAGTTAATCTCGGGGTCGAGATTCTTTTAAGGGGGGTAGGTTGAAAAACCCCAAAAATTCAAACCAGAAAATTTCCAAAATTTTTGTGGATTTTTGTTTGATTTTCTGGAAACTTTTCCTTTTTGGAAAGTTTCCCCGGAATGCGCTTTCCTCTTTTGGCGATTCCGCTTTCCCTTTTCCTTTGGCGCCTCAGCCCATTCCCTTTTCCCCTTCCTGGCGCGCGCGCCGCTTCTTCCTCCTCTCGTGGCGCCTCTCCTCACCCACCTTCTCCTCGCGCGCGCTGCGTGCTGCTGTGTTTGTGCCCGCCGTCGTCCTCGCTGCCGGCTCGCCGCCGCGGCGGCCCACCCCAACCGCTTTGACCCCGACTCCGCCTCCTGTTGCCGGGCCCCACCGCCGCCTCTCCCGCCTCCTCCCGCTGGCGGCGTTGCGCGCGCTCCCGCACCGCCTCTGCTCCTCGCAAGACGCGCGCCAGCTCGCGCCGCCCGGCAGCCTGTCCAAGCGGCGGATGCCCTCGCGCCACGTCGCCGCTCTCTGTGCCGACCCCACCGCCGGGGCCGCCTTCTCCCTCTCCGCGCGACGCGCTCCGCCATACCGCCGCCCACTGCTCCCGTCGCGTCGCCCCCTCGCACCGAGCCTTGCGTCACCGTCCCTTCCATCATGCGGAGGAGACGTCCTCACCGCTCCCTACCTTCCTGTCGGCCCGAGCCGAACCTCTCGCCTTCTCCCGAAGGATTCTCCTCCCGCCGGGTATAAAACCCGCTCCCGGTGCCGTCCGATCCTTTGCTCCCAAACCTCCCAAACGCCTCCATTCACATCCCGCCACTCCTAGTACCTCCGGGAGCTCCCGATTGGATCCTCTTCGCCAAGCTCCGCCGCCATCGTCCTCGCGCGGCAACCCCGTAGCTCGATCTTCCGCCCCTTCCCATTCCCAATTGCTTGCTCCCGAACTTCTCCTCGGCTCGCCGACCATGTTTGTACTCTCCTCCGACCGTGGAACCCATCGTGGAGCGCCGCCACCGGCTCGCGTCGACTTCAACCGTGCGCCGTGGCGACCTCCTCGACGCTCCCGGCCTCCACCCTCTTCGCCATTGTGAGCGCCACACCCCGTGACCGTAATCGCCCCCAATCGACCCCTCGGCCCGGTGACCTTCTTCGCCGCCGGAAGCCGTTCTTCCCTTCGCCTCCGGCCCCTCCATCGACCCCGAGCTCCACTAAGCCCAAAATGGACTTACCTTGTCGCCCGCCACCCTTGGTACCTCCACTACCGCCGACGAGCCGGCGCCTGTGCCGCCATCGCCACCGTATCCTCGCCGCGGTATCAGAAGCGGCCGGAGGAGGAAGACGACTCTCCTCCTCCCGCGACGTGGACGCATCCCACCCTCGCATCCAATCGTTGCCGTCTGTTTTTGAGCGTCGGATGATCGCCGCCTCCGCCGTCCGATCCTCTTAACGACCCGCCTCTCCTCCGCTTGATCCGCCCGATCGCCTCGCTTACCCGCATCCTGCCGTCCGATCGCCACCGCACAGATCCAGCCGCGCTCCCACGCCATTCGGATCGCCGCCGAAGCGACGCGTCGGCCATCCGGCCGTCGCGGACACGCTACGCTGGCGTGGCCGACTTTCCCGCCGCTCCTCTTCCGCGTAGCGTGGCGCTAGCGTTCAGGCACGGCGCGCCGCCTCCGCCGTGCAGCGTTCCGCCAGCCGCATCAGAGTAAGCGACCTGGCGGTTCATCGTTCATCCGATTTTTCCCGATTTATCAATTTCCAAAAATCCAGAAAAATCCAAATAAATCCTAGAAAATCACAGAAAATCCCAAAAATTCCCAAATTTCACCACTTTGCTCCAAATGATATTCCAGACCCATTGGTGATCTCCATTTCCACAAATTCCTCCCAGATAAATTCCTAAAATTCCATTTGAAGGATTTATGCATTTTACTCCTTTTTAAATAGATTATTTTTCCTCGCTTGATTAGTCTCAAGCTGGATTTATGTTATTTTCAGTGTTTGCGCTAGTGTCGGAGATTCCGGAAGCTCAAGTGCAGTTGCAGAATCCAGGAGCTTCTACGTTCGAGCTAGCCGAGTTCGTCCGGTTCTGACAAGTCACAAGTCTTTGATCATGTTGCAACCCATGTTATCTATTAATGCTAATATGTTATTTGCATTGAGCTAATTCTGAAATGTTAATTCGAAAGTAAAATAAAAGGTTTAGAATGACATGTTATGTAGTTAAACCTACCACCGATGATTGCCATGTTAAACTTGTAACCATGCCATTGTAACCCTAGGATTAATTACCTGTTAATCTAGATAATTGTAGGATATTATTATCATGCAAAATGTTATACTAATAAGGCTGTGGCTGTGGAGCCAATAGAATTTAGAAAACCCGACTCTAAGGTAGGGTGGTATGGGACACCGTATCTTAGAGCGGAGAGTGCCGGCGTGCACAAGGTAGGGTAAGGGGGAGTGGAAACCGCAAGACGGTCCTCGCCAATCTTTTACCCTAGGTTTGGAGAAGGGTAAGGGTGAGTGGGAAACCGCGGGACGGTCTCACGCCACCGCTACCTTAGTTTGGGTCGCGGGCCCGCGAGGTTGCGGACCATGTGAAAATATAAGGATCGAACCCCTTACACCGAGCAAATGTCACGGTGATCGCTCAACCACGTGGAGTTGACTTGTCAACACTTGTCGAATAGTCGCTCAACTCGATTGAAACTCTACAGGAGGTTTAGCGGTGAGGTTAGGCAAGTCGTGTTATGGGTGCCTAACAACGGTAGAGTTCACTCGAAGCGGATCTCGTTTTCTTTTTGTGTGTGTGTGTGTGTGTGTGGAATCCGGACTGAGTGAATTCTCTGGGTAGAGCCTATATAAAGAGTGAGCGGTGAAACGACGGCTTTCTTAACTCGTCGCGGAGTTAAGGGATCGTGTGGGTAAAGTCGAGCAAACTCTGCAGAGTCAAATAAATGGTATTCGAATACGCCGTGCTCCGGTTATTGGAGCCGTGTCACGTGGGTGAATCCAAGAATGAAGCTTAAGTAGTTTTGTACATGCTTTAACTTGATTAGTTGGTTAATGAACTCTTCGTGAAAACCCCGAGTTCTTGAGAAGTAGTTTTGGGTCGTTTTATAAAATATTTGCAAATAAAGCGCATCCACTCAAAGTAATAAACCAAGTATACTCCTCCCTTTGTTGATCCATGCAAGTAGTAAGTTAGGGTTTCCCTTGTGATTTCTCGAGTACGGTCGAGTACTCGGGCTTGCTAAATGCCGCAGATACCGAAGGAAAAGAAGGCAATTCAAGATTTCGTGTTGGAAGGGTCTTCCCGTCGAGGACCCGTGGCTTTAGGTCTTGGCCGCGCTCAAGCGGATTCTGGAGTTCTTGTAATGTAAGTATACTTTGGGCTTGCACGCCCCGCTGTAGAAAATGGATGTTAATCCTTATGTAAATTATATGCTGGACCTTTGTTGTAAGCATACAATGGTATACTCTTGCGCGACACTTCACAACTGTTCATGCGTGAATAGTTGCGAGGTGCCGTGTCCGTACGCGCCCCTGGAAACGGGGGCGTTACAGTGCCAACCACAGATTTGCATATCATCTCTAGGAATCACTTGTTTGCCACACAAAACACACAATGACAGACTTAGGGAAAGCAGGCCATGACGTCGCTTAGTTAGGAACAACAATCTGAAGCCCCACTAGAGGCGCAACTTGTAGTGCATCTTACACCAATCCATCAAAGATGCCAATCAACACACACACACACACTAGCATCGCCATCTTCTTTCATGCTAATAAATTAATCAAGGACATTTCAAAATCTTTTCTGGTTCCACTTTGCATTTGCATCATTTGGGGGACTCTTTTTGTGCCATAACTGTGCTTTAAAACATTTCATTACAGGTCTTTTTAAAAAACAGCATTAACATGCTTGGAGGGGTTGGTACACAATCATATAAGGTAATTGAAAAGAAGTACAAGGCGCATGTGCAGTAATTAACGGTAAGTATCACAAAAACCAAATCCAAAAACATACAGATTAGTCTGAACAAAAAAAAAATGGAATGCAAGACCCTGCTCCAACCGCTACACCTAATTTGAAACCAACCAACCAGCTCGTTTCAGCTTCAGCTTCTGGATTATTTTTCACTATTCACAAATTTCGTTTTTTCAGATTTTTTTCGCTTTTTGAGCTATTTTGCCGGTTCATTTTTTCCTGTATTCATTTGCGTTATCCGAGATGAGTTAACAAATTTTTTCTATTTTTAAATTTTTTAAATTTAATTACGCCAAATAAGCCACCTTCAGCTATATTAAAATTTCAATCAGCTACAACGCATTTTCAGCCATAAGCCACATCTTTTTAGCCCAACCAAGCAGAGTCTAGAACAATCCAAACCCCTCCCCCTCCTAATTAACCAAATTAGAACAATGCAAAACCAAGCAAGAGCAAGCCTCCAAACCTACCACCAAAAGGCAAAAAAAAAACCTAAAATACAAAATCAAAACCAAACCATATGATTAGCAATATATTGTTTTTCTGAGAGTAATTAATGACCTAATTATCGGGTACTAACTCGACTCCCTTTCTACCACTCCTACCAAAGCTTGGGGATCCCCACCAACGGAACAAAACAACGCGGTGAGCTCGCTCGCTCTCTCTGCGCGGCCGAATGCGACGAGTTGGGGGGAGCTGACCTCGCCGCCGGCAACTCCGCTCGGCATCCTCCGCCGCCGGAGCAACGTGGGTGAGTCGCTCCCTCCCCTCCCTGCTTCCTCGAGGCAAAACACGGCGTTTTCTTCTGCCGTTTTGACTTTTGAGGCTGTTTCGAGCGAGCGCGGCTCGATCTGCGCGGTCTCTTGCCCGATCGAGCTCGCTCGCTCCTTGCTCGGGAGCTCGCTTGCTTTCCTTTCTTACTTTGTTCGTCGCCGCAGATTCAGTTGCCGAGGGAATGACCATGGAGGAACGGCACTAAGGCCGCAAGATTTGGGAGGCTACAGCCTCGCTTAGGGCGGGGTGATTTAGCGGAGGTTTCGTCGGATTCCAGCGTGTGGGACCTCCGGGCGATGGCCGCCGGTGCTGGCGGCGGCGACGACTGTGCCGACGCCAAGTACAACTCGTACAAGGCGCCGGGGCTGCGCGGCGCCATACTGGAGGCGGCGCACGTCTCGTGCCTCGAGAACCGCTACGCGCTGGGGCCCCAGCTCGGGTGGGGCCAGTTCGGCGTCATCCGGTCGTGCTCCGACATGGTCACCGGCGAGGCGCTGGCCTGCAAGTCCATCGCCAAGGACCGCCTTGTGTCCTCCGACGACGTACGGGGCGTCAAGCTCGAGATCGAGGTTATGGCACGCCTCTCGGGCCACCCGAACGTCGTCGACCTCAAGGCGGTGTACGAGGACGAGGAGTTTGTGCACCTGGTCATGGAGCTATGTGCCGGCGGGGAGCTCTTCCACCGACTTGAGGAGCGCTGGCGCTTCTCAGAGCACGAGGCCGCCATGCTCTTCAGGTACCTTATGGAGATTGTGGCACACTGTCATAGCAAAGGGATTGTGCACCGGGACCTGAAGCCGGAGAACATCCTCCTTGTCAGCAAATCACCCTCCTCGCCGATCAAACTTGCGGACTTTGGCCTCGCCACCTATATCCCGCCTGGTATAGCTGGAATCTGATCAGTTCTGTGGCTGCAATTTGTCAAGACTAGTCTTTGGAAGCTAAATTGGGGTTTGGGTTTTGTCAGGTCGAAGCTTGAGTGGCACTGTGGGAAGCCCATTTTACATTGCGCCAGAGGTGCTTTCCGGTGGGTACAATGAGGCTGCTGATGTGTGGAGCGCCGGGGTTATACTTTACATCCTTCTGAGTGGCATCCCGCCGTTTTGGGGGAAAACCAAGTCGAAGATTTTTGAGTGTATCAGGTCGACAGAGCTGCGGTTCCCTTCTGATCCCTGGGATAGGGTTTCTGATTCAGCCAAGGAGCTGATCACCGGGATGCTGCGGCGTGATCCTAGACAGAGGCTCACAGCCAAGCAAGTTCTAGGTGAGACATGAGTTCATCTTTGATTCATATATCATTAGCATCATGTGAAGACTTAGAATTGATCTTCGATTCCTAATTATACATTCATGCAACTGAATTGTCAGCCAGATGTAGAGATCAATCAAAATGTGCCTGGCAAGTTTAGCCTTGTTCAACAATTGAATAAATTAATAAAGCTTCGCTGCTAAGTAGTGAGCTAGCGCCAGCTCAGGTTGGTGGTATTCCTAATTTAAATTTGCATGGCTGGGGGAAAAAAAAGCTGAGTTGCACCACATTTGTAGGGTCATGTTCTGGTAGATCCACTAAGGTACAGATAAATTTTAAATGCTTCTGGCTTTTCGTGGTTCCTTGGTGTGTATTGTAGGTTTGTCATTTTAGTTTTGCTGGTTCATTCGGTCACCCTTCGTGGAATCTTGTTTGGCTGTCATTGCATTGCATCATTTCTAGACCTTATTGTTCAGATCAGCTGTTAATGATTCCTCCCCCCTATTGGATAGCGGCGCAACTTCTCTGACTTTACGAAGTAAAGTAACAGCGTGACTTTGCTTCGTAAAGTCCATCCGATCGGCGATCAACGGCCCAAATTAATCTAGCGTTTTTTGATTTGTTTTACTTCTAGCTTTTAGCTTTTTATTTTTATCTTTTTCTAGCTTTTTATTTTTTTATATTTCTTTATATTATCTGTGTTAAAATAACCTATTTTTTAAAAATAAAAAATAGGTTGTTTTAACACAGATAATATAAAGAAATATAAAAAAGAAAAAGCTAGAAAAAGATAAAAATAAAAAGCTAAAAGCTAGAAGTAAAACAAATCAAAAAACGCTAGATTAATCTGGGCCGTTGATCGCCGATCGGATGGACTTTACGAAGAAAGTCAGAGAATCCCGTGCGATTGGATAGTTGGTCACCATGTGGAGTTTATTAGCTAAACAACTGCTCATGTGCAGAGCATTCCTGGATACAAGAACACGCGGACCAATTGCAAGATTGCTGTGGCCATTGCCATGAGATCAGCCTCAGAAGAGAGGACCCTGGCTCATGCTCCTTCTCCACGCCGCTGGCATCACGCAGCCGCGATGTGAGCTTCAACACCGGTCGCCCGATCGCCTGCGAAAGCCTGTCGGAAGACGTGTGCTCTCCCACATTCGCTTGCAGATCTTCCTTCTCTGCATTTGTCGCCGACGACGCTCCATCTTGCGCGACCTCTGGGTTCTCATTCGGTGGCATCTTCGAACCCAGCAACGTCGTCTTTCCATCGCCCATCGCATCGATGCCGAGCTTTTCCTTCTTCTGCGCACAAGAATCTAATGGCGCTGAGCCATCGGCGTCAGGTGACACCTTGGGCGAGAAGGCTCCCTGCGATGCGGTGGCGGGTATTGTTTCTTCCTCGGTTCCGAGGATGGCAGAGGCCCTAAGGGCGACGAGGGCAAACCCGTTGCGGGCCACCGGCGGCATCAGCAGCAGAAGGAACCACACCATCGGGGCCGGCGAGCGGGAGCGCCTGGACGCGGCGGTCGCCGAGTCCGTGATACGCTGGGCGTCGTGCACGCATCTGTCCGCGACGCACTCCCTCCGAGCCTCGCTCGTCTGCTAGTGCTGTTCGTTCGCGCGATGCGATTGCGAGCCTGTGGGAATGTCGCGGTGGTCTCTGCCTGCCTGCGTTGCGCTGCGATGCAAGCCGCCGATGAGGTGATCGGGTGAGTGTCAGTGGTAGAATGTAACTTGGACCTGATATATATGTCTTGCTGTTATGGTATATCAATGGAAAATGTTTGTCCTTGGTGCGCCTGTCAGTGTCATTGGAAGATGTTCTACGACTTTTAGCTTAAAACTTTAAATATAGATCTTTGTAAGAAAGAGTACAGAGAGAAAAAAAAATACTTGTGTGTGATTTTGGATAAGATAAATAAATTAGGTATAGTGTCTATTACCATCAAATTGTAGATTTGAGTTTATTTTGAATGAAAAAAAATACTTTACTGACTTCATTTATATTGACAAAACCTGTTACTCTGTAATCTCTCATATAAACAGCTAAAAAGCCACAAAGCGCAGTTATAAAGAACAGACCCTAAAATCCGCAGCTTCACTGGACGACCAACGACGGCCCACCCTACACCCTGCAACTGCAGGATACTGAAGCCTCAAAGGGTCAAGGCAGGCGGCGTGTGGTAGGCACACACGCTTCAGATGCAAGCACGGTCCATTAGCTCATCCCAGGAGGCATCTTTACCATCGATTAAAACATCTGATTATGCATGGTTCACGTATGAAAAAGGGCAGCACAGCAACAAGTAAAAGGTAAATGTGCAGTGCTTCGAAAACGGCCAAAGTGTCAATCCCATATGAAATGCTCTTATTTGTTGACAAGCACTGCACCAAAAACTACAACTTTAGTAGTCCCCTTGATCTTACAACCACAAAGTATATAATCAAGTCAAGAAAAATCAATAAAGCGGTACGATGACCATAGGTAACGCCAGCTCGCAGGATAGTCCAGTTTTATGCTACACGGGCAGTTTTGTCCAGTTTTTTTTCTTTTCGGCCACGATGAGATCAATAGCAACTGCCAGCTGATGCACCGGCTGCCTTGAGGTAGATCACTTGGATTTGGCTGGGGCTGGAAGCAACTGTCAACGAAATAAAGAACAGAAATTCAAGTTTCGGGTTTTGGGAGGCTCTAAACAAATTACAAAGACAAACCTGATAACAAGCGATGAGTGAGCTAGCAAATCCAAAAGCCCCTGTGACACGAGGAGTGACTTTTTTCGGGGCCAGTTGCAGTAGCCCCACGGCAACAACTATGTCAAGGCTCGATTTGATGAGAGCGAGAAGCCTCTCGTTGGACTTCTGCAGTTTCAGCCGATATTGCTCGTTCTGGCATTATCAATGCAGTAGAATGCATCAAAGAAAAGAAATATGGAAAATGGTCGCATTACAGACCCTATAATCGTATAAATAGTACCTTATACAGCTCTTGATGTTTAAGCTCCTTCTCTAACTTCTTCATTGATATGGATAGCCGTTGAAGCTCAGCTAGCTAGGATATAGCACGAATCAAATGTTATTTCCTCATAGTAAAAAAAGCATAAACATGTACAAAACCATATAGACACCAGAACAGAGTAGCTTTTACATGGCTAAGACAGAAAACATCATACCTCAATAATGGTAGTACAGGTGTTAGAGCCTAGGAAGCAATAAAATGCTATCCTGCCGAGGAACTCTGCTCGCTCCTTGTTCTGCATAAACAATAGGAATATTGTCCATATTTTGTTTTTCACCTCGTAACTAATGCATTTTATTGTATGGTTTTCTTTTTAGCAGAGACAGTAGTGCAACACTCTAATGAATTGTTTTTTCTTGTACGGTGACGTGAAAAGAAATTGAAACCTTGTATATTCCTGTCCTCCCAGCCCACACAATTTGGTCAAGAAAGAGGAAAGTTGATAGCAGTGCATTCTTCGACTGAGGAGGACATAAAGCAAAGTTAGAAAATTAGAAACCTTTCTTCAGCTGATTGAGCTCCCAGTATAATACAAGCTTCAGCATACCTTTCCAAGTAAAATCAGTGGAAGTGGAGTTCCTTTGGCAGGAGGACTAATCAAAGCATGCAGATCATTAACAAACTGCAAAACATTTTATACCGATGCCATAGATCATGTCAAGACATAAGGGGCTAATAGCTTCCAATTTGCAAACTATACTACACAAAAGATTAAACACTACCTTAAAAAGTCGGAAAACTTTCCGAGCAAGACTAGTTGACTTGTCAACATTCTGTGCAGGTCCTGGTTCTCCATTACTCAGAAACTTCGATCCATATTGTATAGCTCTACAAATCTTATCTCTGGCTTCAGCCTTGTTTAAGTATAAAATAACCAGAGCAAGATCTCCCCTCACGCTCTCCAGCGAGCTCATAATGTATATTCAGTAACTGCATAAGTGAAATTATAGCAGTAAATCGATGGACATTATCATGAAAAAAGCAGGCATGCAATTGAAGCATAAACAAAGAACTTAAATCCGAAATCAATCTGGGCTCAATGATCTCTGCTGCATATTGATACAGGGAGAAAATGCCCATTAAAACTTTACACAATTGTGGCTTAACAACTATTGACTAAATCGTTACTTGCAGTTGCGTTAACAAAATGTTACTTGCATAATAAGGGGTTTTATGTTTGGGGATTTGCAGAATACGGTTGCTCATTTGACTGTTGACACTTGACAAACAACAGGTTCTACTCAGCAAGACGTAAGAGTTCATATTTCCTTTACCAAATACATTCATAGATTCCATGTGATTTCACTCACATATGTTGTTGAAATGAGCGCAAAGATTAACTCAATGACATGCGTTTGAAATTTGGCTGAATGGAGTAAGTCAATTTAGTAGAATGCAAGGTCCAGCAGACTGCTGTAGCTGGCATTTTTAGATGCATGTAAAAGATGACAATTTGGAGAATGCGACTCAAAAAGATGAAAGTACACGAATGCCACTCCCAGCCAGACATGATCCTTTATTCGGAGGATATTGCCCTTTTTTCTTCCACCGGCCCGCCATCAGGGCCGGCCCTGGAGGGGGGCGAGAGGGGCGGCCGCCCCGGGCCCCCAAAATCCAGGGGCCCCCATATACTATGTAAAGTATATACATGCTTTGAAGATTTATCTTGGACCTTTTAGCCACCGTAGTTGGTCCACATACGAATTATTATTTTTGTTATGGTTGATATGGCAATCAATTGATTGAAAAGTAGATTTCAAGAACTCCAAACATTTGGAAGTATATTTGGATTTTTAATGAGTTCAACAACATTAAAGTCATTGGATCGAACTGAATTAAAAGAATGTTGTATAAAATTTGCAGAAACTTTCTCTCTAGATGGTTAAATCGATGTTGAGTTAAATGATCGAATTTCGAGTTAAGTGTTATGCATTTGACTTTATCGATAAACCAATGTCTACTATGGAGATCTTTGAGATTGTCGAGAAGCGGATTGTTATCCTAATATTTCTATTACTTATCGGATTTTTACTATGCTGTGGATGTGGCATCACTGAAAGAAGCTTTTCAAAGTTGAAATTGTTGAAGAATTATTTAAGGTCAACAATGTCTCAAGAGAGGTTAAACGGTTTGGCAACTTTATGTATTGAGAAGAAATTATTAGATGAAATTGATATCAATACCATCATCAATGACTTCGCATCTAGAAATGTTAAAAGAAAATTTTAAGGTAATATCTATAAACTCTTTGATATGAATTTTTTTAATACATAACGCATTTTAAGTGTTTGTTGGTAAAATTATACACACTCACACACAGGGGCGGAGCTAGAGAAAAATTGAGGGGGTGCGGCACTTTCTTTATGCCATGTATATGTATACATACGGTAGCAGAAGAGGTGCAAAAGAGGTGAAAGTTTAGAGGTTAACACTGATTTTCCGATTTTGACGTGGGTGCGGCTGCACCCACAGTCTCCTACGTAGTTCGCCATATATATATATATATATATATATATATATATATATATATATATATATATATATATATATATATATATATATGTGTGTGTGTGTGTGTGTCTTGTAGCGTGTATGTAGATTTATATTTAGATATTTATGTTAGGGCCTCTATTTCTAGTTTCGCCCTGGGCCCATAAAATCCTAGGACCGGCCCTGCCCGCCATCATCTCAAGTACACCCTGGGCAGTGATGGCCGTAGCCGTCTATGGTGGAGCTACCTGGCCCTCTCTTTCTCCGACGCCCTTCACTTCCCAGGCTTGGCGCAGGCTAGAGTTGAGGAAGACCGAGGCAGCAGCTAGACTGGAGAAGAGGAGTTCAGGGTAATTGGCGATTGGCGTTAGCGGCGGTCACCAGAGATGAGCAGGGTGAGGGGAGAAGTGGTCGTCAACGGCGACGACACGTCTGGGAGGAAGCAGGGGAGCTCGGTCGCGGCGACTCTGTTGGAGCCAAGGAGACAGAAATCGGCTAGACAAGAGCTCACAGGCAGCAGTGTCTTCGCAGGGTTTGCCGGCAGGATCAGATGTGACAAGAGGGGCGCCACTCGGCCTCGGCGGGAGAGGACAGAAAGGTGTCCGTTTCACAGGCGGTGGGAACGCTCGTCTGGGTCACCAAAGCTTAGGGCGGAGGCGGCGAGGCGGTGCGGTGGCGATGGAAGGTTCGTCAGTGGGGCACGACGGTGACCGGAGATGACAGGGACAAAGGGCAAAATCGGACCTTTCCCCCCAAATACAACCCCAACTCCCAAAAAAATCACTACTACAATCGCGTCGCACATCAACCACGTCAACAGAACAAATCAAGCAGAGAGAAAGGAATCCCAGGAGAAGATCTCTGTTGTCCTACGGACTCGACAATTATTTGGGCAGGAAGTTGGCAAGAAACGCGCAGGCTAACCGCGGCCAGGAAGAAGAAGATTTAGCTGATGAACGAAAAATCGGGTCCGTCCTCGTACCTGCTGCGGATGGGAGAGGGGGGCGATTCGCGCTTTAGATCGGCTTCGACGCCGGCGGCGGCGGCTGCTGCTGCTGCTGCTTGGATCAAGAAAATCGCCGCCAACCCACACGAGTTTTTGTTTTACGGGCGATCGGTCGATTGGGACAGGGAACAGCAGAGCACCTCAGCACGTCTTCCTTCGAGTACAGCGCTGCGCGGATAAAACGCTAGGCGCACCGGGAAACGTGTTGGGCTTTGTGGCAGTGCAGGACTTCTCTCCACAGTTCATGCTATGCTAGGGTGGCAAGCTCTCCAACTGCACGAACCAGCCTAAGGACGTATTTATATTGATTTTTACTTTTAATTTTAGTTTACAAATAGTAATAGCTTAGAGGGAGACTCACATGCGACTTAAAACGATATAAATGAAGTTATTACAGTATCTACTATAATTCATAAAAAAATATTTCATTTAAAAGATAAGTACTATAAAATAATTATTTATGGTAGAAAAATAACTTTTAGGAATCAATACAAACAGAGTCTTATATTACCTTATATAAAACGGATGGAATTAAGGAGGCCGGAGAGGCCTGTATCATCGGTTTTGTGAAAAGCCTCTTGATGTGATTCCCAAAATCACGGCGAAGCGCTGGCCGAACCAGCGGGCGGAGAGTTTAGATGTGTCTTTTTTTATATATAAAAAGCTCTTTATGATTTTTAGAATTACATTAGGAGCTTTTGACCGTCTGATCATGCCAATGTACCTCATGTCAGGAAAAAAAACAAAAGTTGGGTTGCCTGGATATATTTATTTTGGGCTTCAAATATTGCATCGCAAACGACTAAGTGAGACGAACACGGATAGTAACAAAATATACTATTAACAGATGCTTTGAATCATTTTGGGTAGTTTAGATATATGTATAGTAAGATCCTGGCTACGTAGAACCGAAACAATTTTAGAGGTGATACGAGGTGACACGGAGCGCTACCTGCTCAGTTTAGCACAATACAAAACACTTTGGTCATGTTCTAAAGTATTATGGTTTTTGGCTGAAATAGTATTGTAGTAATTGTCTGTTTTTCTAAGTTATATCTCCACGGATAATGCAAAGAAAAAGGAAAAAAAAAGAGAAAAAAAATCATATTAAGAAATCAATGTGTTTCAAACGACTTTTGATTTGATTTATAAAAGTGAGAAACATTATTATTTGGAACAGAACCTTTATGTCATAGGAGGAAGGCAATATTAAAATCTAAGGCGAGAGGTTATTTAGACGCTATACGTGGTTTGGCTAATGTATCTTCCAACCGCTCAGTTAATTCAAAGCAAGACGCGACGCAGCAGGAGGGGCAAGGGGTGTAGGGAGGTGAAGCGGAGAGGGAGCGGAAGTAAGCGGAGCAGGATGGGAGGGAGGTAATAGAGGCCGGGTAGAAGAGGAGGTGGGAGATGGTAAATATTGGTGGAAGTGGAGAGGAGGGGTAGTTAGATATGAGAGAGAGGGAGAGAGATTTTAGATAGATAGTCAAGATTTCAGTATTCAGATCGGACGGTTGAGAAAGGAGGAAGGAGAATGTATCAATCACCAACTCAAATTTATTAAATAGTAAAGATTAGGAGCTTTTGGCAGTCTGATCGTGCCAATGGACTGCATGACAGGGAAAAAACAAAGTTGGGTTCCTGGATATATGTATTTTGGGCTTCAAATATTGCCTCGCAAATGAATAGGTGAGACGAATTCAGATAGTATCAGAATATACTATTACCCATTTCCCCAACGGGTAGAACTTTGTGTCCGTGAGTATGCCTACTGGCACTAAAATACGAACATACGCACTTTTATTAGGGTATTTATCATGGGTAATTGGGTAGATGGGCGAAACTATCATCCCTAATCCATGCTCTATGCATTTGCACATATTTACGGCAGAGATTAGATAGGCGATTGGTGAATCTGGAACTAATATCTAAACATGAGGTAACGTAACTTTTATTAACAAATGCTTTGAATCATTTTGGGTAGTTTAGATATATGTATAGTATGACCCTGGATCTTAAAGAGGCTACGGAGAACCGAAACAATTTTAGAGGTTATACGAGGTGACGCGGAGCGCTACTTGCTCAGTCCAGCACAATGCAAAACACTTCGGTCATATTTTAAAGTATTGTGGATTTTAGCTGAAATGGTACTGTAATAACTGTTAGTTTTTCTAAGTTATATCTCCACGGATAATGCAAAGAAAAAATGAGAAAAAATCATGTTAAAAAAGTAATACGTTTCAAACAACTTTTAATTTCTAAAAGTGAGAAACCATTATTATTTGGAACAGAGCCTTTATGTCATACAGTCATAGGAAGAAGGCAATATGAAAATCTAATGCGAGAGGTTATTTAGATGCTATACGTGGTTTGGCTAATGTATCTTCCAACCGCTCAGTTAATTCAAGGACGCGGTTTATTGGTACATGCTACCACCTGTGGGGCCGTGTGAGTTTTGGATGTAGCAAATCCGGGTAGGTTTCAACGTGACACAAACCCGGCCGGAAGGAAGCACTTGGTGGGCCCAGATGACATAAACAACAACTCAAAGGCCGACCAAGACGAGAACGCGTGGGAAGATAATTGCACGCCAGAATGAGCAAACCACGGCCTCAATGTGTAAAACGGCTCAGTTTATGCATCTTCCCGTGGGATTACGGCCCAGATGCTGCCGTTCGTCGCCGATTCTCTAATCCTCTCTCCTAACCGGGCCATGGTCCGACCTATGTCCCTGTCTCTCCCTCGAAGTCGACAGTCGAACGAGGAACAGGGGTTAACGACTTGACACAACCCAGTTTGCCATGGAGAAAGGATCGGACCTCTCACCTTTGATTCACTCGTTCATCCTAGGCCATCGAAGAACAGAAGCATCTGATAGCCACAGTACTAGCTTGCGGTAGCAATTCGAACTCCTGAAGTCTGGAACACGATGCATGGCGAATTACAGGGCGTTTGCCTGAGACCCGAGGTGCAGTGGTGCGCCAATAATTCCCGAGCACTGTGAGATCTAGATTTAGCGGCGAACGAACAGATCCGCGAAGCATGTTTGTTGATGAGCCATGCATATGCGCATTCCCTGGAGGTGCCTGCCTGCCTGCCTGCCGAGCATCTGGAACCCATGTCTCACTGCCACCGGCATCTTAGTAGAACATCTCCTTTTGGCATCAGATCGATCGGCTGTCCCCTGCAGCGGCGCAGCCCTTCGATGCATCGCTTTTTCGCTGCGCTGGGCGCTGCTTTCTGCTCCTCTGTTGCGTCGCGCTGCCGCCGATCGAGTGTCGCCGCTCGGAGCCCGGATCGATCTGCAGTTCAGCGACTGCCGCAAGACTGTTTCTAGGCTGCTATGGCAGTGTGGCGTCGTGTCTTGCTTTATCATGACGCTTTGTTGGTTCTGTGATTACTGTTCGTTCGGGAATCCTCCTCCCCTCTCTTGGCTTTCTGTAGCCCCTGCATTTGGCGATCGAGATTTGCCATGATTGTTAGGCACGAGATTAACAGTCGGTAGTCAAGAGTTAGGTGCCGTGCCAGCAGCAGGACACTGAGTGCACACTGTGGCGTCCATGGTCTCAAAACGGTTACTGCTACCTGTCTTCTCTGATCTCTCTGAATGCAGCAGCATGGATGGACTACTCACGAATCCGACGGGCACACGGGAATACGCACGCCTGAGCCTTTGCAAGCAACAGCGATGCGTCGGTCCGGAGGGTGGCTGTCCGGCCGGTTGCTTTCCGGAGAGCCGACCTTCTCCTTTGTTCTCAGCTGGACGGCGACCACGTAACCAACAGCGCCACGGGCTCGAGAGAGACCCGCCCGGCCCTGCTGTGGACGCGCCTCCTACGCTTCGCCAGCACCCGCCGGCCGCGCGCCTGCCCCGAGCGCACAGCAGCGGCGCGGCGTCGTGCTACGTACGGTCGGCCCTCCATTGGGGCGGCGACCTCAACAACCACGCAGCAACCGACGGCTCCACGCACGTTTTGCCCCTTGTTCATGCACAGAACGAAGGGCGCTTTGCAGTTGTCCACTCTATTAGAATTGTGTCGGTGGATTTCCATCGTGTTCATGCAGACACAATGGTGTAACGGCATAGTATGTCCTACCATATACGCCTGTTCTTCTCTCGAAATTCTTTTGGCCGGCTATCCCAAATAAATTCCAGCCTTTCGCGAGGTTCCACGCCATCCCGTGAAGCATGTATGGTTTCTCACCAATAATAATAATAACAATATTAACAAGGAAAGACGGATGGTCATGCCTTGAGAGAAACACGTGAACCTTTCTCTATTCGGCACCAACCGTGCATGCTAAATGGTATTACGTCGAGGTTACAAAAAGGAACGGTATTAGCATGTCATAACCTTTATAAAAAGAGGTTAACAGGAAAAGAAACAAAGGGTCTGTGGGCACCTAACTGTGACTGCTGGCTGATAATCTCGTGCCTGACAATCATGGCAAATCTCGATCGCCAAATGCAGGGGCTACAGAAAGCCAATGGAGGGGTATGAAGATTCCAGAACGAACAGTAATCACAGAACCAACAAAGTATCATGATAAAGCAAGACACGACGCGACACTGCCATAACAGCCTAGAAAAGCGAGAGGAGCAGTGAAGTGAAGCCACCTCAAAAAAACTACGTATTTAAATTAGAAGTAAAAATTGACATAAACATATCTAAAAGATCCATGCTGTTATTATAGATGCAAGCGCTGGATGGAGAAGAATCTCTAATTGGGCTTCTAATCGCCTAATTATGTACGCTCCATAGCAGCAGATTGGGAGGAGCTCGTGCGGCGGCGGCGGCGGCGGCGGACGGAAGGGAGGTCGAGAGTGGGTGCGGCGGCGGCGGCGGCTGGACGGAAGGGAGGTGCAGGGGTGATGGATCTCTGTTTGGTGGACGCATCCATGGCCTAGGTTCCATGTTGCTCGCCTGCTCGAGAGGAGATGGGAAACGCGTGCAACCTGCAGCTGCAGCCAAACAGCTGCATCCACTGGTCTGTTTGGCAACGGCTGCGGTTTATAATTTTTGATTAAAATTTTTGAATTTTGACTGTTTACGGTATAGATTACGGAGGGATAGTTACTCATTTGCGATTTTAGATGGTACATATGTTGAGTTTTTAACGTGTATATCGTTTAACTTGTAGACCACGTCTTGAGAAAATACTCCATTTAAAAGTTACATACTGTAGCAAAAGTTAAAAGCCGCCAGCTTCGAAGAAAAAGAAATACATGGGCAAATACAGGGTGCCTATTTAGCGGAAATACTGGTCTACTAATCCTCCGTAATCGTATTCCTCAAAGCAACTTCACTTAGAAGTGACATATCTATAAAACACATACACTAAGCAATATCATATATCCAAATTTCCCTTATTATAGTCCGTGACATTAGGATTAGGAAGACATATCTCTCTAGCCAGCAAATGCGACAGGGAGGGGAGCGAGCATCCCATAATTCTCCACTCAACCACCAGAATGGTACACCGCACACATGCACTCCCTCATACCGACACTACAACAGCAACGAGCTAATTAATCAATCAATGCTCTCGTTTCATTGTAGCCAAGTTTATGGTCGGAATAGGATTGCAACAAAAATTCGACTCTATCGTATGTATAACACTATATAACACTGTCAACTTTTGTTTTTTCAAATCTAACTGTCAGACACACAATTTTACAAAATTTACACTGTCAACTTTTTTTTTTCAAATCTGATCGTCGGACACACGATTTTACAAAATTTGTCCTCTCCGTGATCGCAGCAACAGGGGGCAGATGATTAGATCTAAAAAAGTCGCTACAGTGTTATTTAAGCCAGCAGTTGCACTGTAGCGGTACGGAGGAGCTCCTAACAGCTCCAGTTTCTGACTATTTTAGCTTCCAGTTTATTTAAGCCAAAAACCACTTGGAACGCATTAGTTTTTAATTTCGATTTATTTTGGCTTTTTATACTTTTCTTTATTTCCTATATTTTTTTATTGTTCATAACAATATAATAGTTTTTTTAAATTTTTTAGAAAAAAAATTAATAGCTGTTACTATACAATTTTAGCTGAAAATCAAAAGCCGGAGCCGAATGCCACCTAAGATTGCTGATTTAGCTGATCATAGCACAAAAAATCTTTCTTTTCTCCCTTCTACCTAAACAAACAGCTCGGATTCGTATGCACAGATGGGACGCAATGCCACACCATGTGGCACGGCAATAAAGAATCGAAGTGCACACCAACCCTCCCCTATTCCTTTCCGAAAGGAATCAAACCTGACAGGTAGGCGCCAACCAACCAAACAAAAAAACATTTTTTTTATTATTATAACACAAAAAAAAAATCTTCATCCACAGTCTCCGGTCCCCTCATGAGAGAATGGTATGTATTGCAGTACTGGTTTATGTGTAGCCATGGGTAATTTTGATTTCCTTTCTTCGAACTCCAACTGGACACAACCCTTTTGACTTTATTCCCAATCTGAATACACTTGCTCCCCTAATCAACTCCCCACCCTCCCTCAGAATATGCACACAAAAAAAATCGAACATTTGATGAACAAGAAGAAAGAAGAAGAGAAAAAATAATGAAAAATACCCTCACATCGATGAACTAGAGGCGACAGTACCATGTAGTGTGGCCAACCAGACGGATTAAGCACATAACCCAACTCAATCATCATCTCATCACGGCACCCACATCCTATTAGATTTCTGGACAATGGGGTGCAATTCTTGGCGCACAGGCTTTGCTGCATTCGCCTTTTGCTTTTGCGTTTGCGTTGGTCATGTCTTCCTCAGAACAGCATCCAGTCGAGCCGGTTTGTTGTCGGCGCCGCGCCGGACGACGCCGTGGAGCTGACGGTGGTCGTCGAGGAGGCCGACGACGTCGACGGCAGCGACGACAGCAGGTCGAACATCTCCCACCGCGTCTGCGCCGGCTGCTGCTGATGCTGATGGTGATGATGAGATTGCTGCTGCTGCTGGTGCCTCGGCGGCGGCTCCTGCTTGGCGAGCTTCTCGCTGGATTTGCACGTGATGGCGGCGTTCTTGACTATCACGGCGTCGAGCGTCTCCACGTACTTCTGCACGCGCTTCACCTGCAGCAGGAATAGTCGGTCAGGTTCAATTAATCACGCCATTTAAAGAGCCTAAAATGTTTGATGAAACCAACCAAATTGATGGAGTGAACAGTGAAGTAGTAGTGGAGAAGGCAGTGCTGTGAATTAATGAATGGATGCTCACCTGCATCCGCCTCTGGGCCTTGACGTCGCCGTCGGCGACCACCGCGTCGAGCTTGAGCAGCTCGTTCATGAGCAGCTCCGTCATCTGCACCACGTCGTTCTCCGCCACCTTCTCCCCCTTCCGCACCGACGCGTCCAGCGCCGCCACCTGCCAATTGGAAGAACCGTCTGGTCAACTCCTCTGTTCCCTCGGCTCGGAAAAAAAGACCAGTCTTTGAAGCGCGCGCTACCAAGCTCGATAGCTCATCATGGATGGCATTATGGCAACGTATGATGTGCGTACCTTGGGGGCGAGCTTGTCGACCTCGGCGGCGACGGCGGCGACGGCCTTGGCGGCCTTCTCGAGGTGGCCGTTGCGGCGCTCCCCGATGAGGCGCCGCGCGCGGGCCTCGGGGTCCTCGATGACGACGAGCTTGGACCGGTCCTTGACGCCGGCCATGTCCAGGAACGCCTTGGAGTCCCTCTCCTTGTCCTTGTACATCACCTTCTGGTCGTCCGGGTGCAGCCCCGTCCGCTCCGCCACCATCTTCTTCAGCTCCCCTGCATCGGTCCAAACAGAGATATGCAATTCAGATACTAGCTGGCAGCCGCATTAGCGAATTGATCGAATTCTCTCGCCGCGGGCGGGCACTGACCGAACGACGCCTGCGAGTTGATGTAGATCTCGTGGGTGACGCCGGCGTGCTTCACCTTGACGCGGATGGTCGGCACCGGCTTCACATTGACGGGCTCGTCCTCCGCCGCCGCGCCCCTCTTCTGCACCAGCATGCCGCCGGGCCGGACCTCCCACACCTCCTCCGCCGGCGCCCTCCCTCCCGCCGGCGCGGTGGCACCGGCGCCGGCCACCGGAGGATTCTTCATCGATCCGACCTTGACCGTGGCGCCTTTCTTGGTCTTGGGGCTCGCTCCCAACATGCTTGGTGTCCCTGCCTAGCTACTGCTTTGCGCGCTTTGCAGCTGTAAAGGTTGGATCTTTGAGGGAGGCCGGCCGCGACGGCAAGGCAAGAACAATGCCGGAAAAGCAAACCCCCGGGGAGCAAAGCACAAAGCTTCTGCGCGCCCGAATATCAAGGCAGCGGGGATCGGAGACGAGGAGGAGGAGGAGGAGGAGGAGATGGACGGCGAAGAGGAGAGGAGAGGAGAGGAGGAAGAAATAATAATGGTGAGGTTGATGAGGGAACAAACGCGTGGACAAGGCGTATATATACGCCAAATAGAATAGAGGCCACTGGCCACATGACAAATACATTATCAAATCCAAAGGGAGATTTCGAAAAATGCAGACAATTATGTAATATATTTTTCATATTTTGCATTCATTCATGAGTGATGACAAGCTTGATTTGATGCAACTGTAGGAGGAGAAAGGAGAGGCCACATACATCGCACGTTGCGAGCTAGGGCCGTCTTGGCCCGTATGATGATGATCCGACGGCTCCGGCGAAACGAGCACTAAGGCTGCACCACCGCGTACACGTGGCGCTGACCGATTGGCCAAAGCCCGCAAAAAAAACATACGGAAGTAGCCCAGCTTAGGGCATCTCCAATGGTTATAGCTAGCAACTAACTATAAGACTTCCACATCATTTATATAGTACACACTAAAGCTAGCATTCTAAAAAACTATCTATAAGAGCAACTCCATCCCATTAGTCATTTCTCTCTCTCTATTTCCTAGGATGAAGATGCTAGCTATTATTTTCAGCTCTCTATTTGAGTTAGCATTCCAATGGCCTAACTATTTGAGAAGCGAGTGAGGAGGCGCTCGCCAAATCTAGCTAGCGGCCGGGAGAAAATAGCGACTCGATAAAAATGAAGAGGAGGATAAAGAACCGGTTGGAGTCCATTTCTTGAGTCATATTAGGTAAATATACAATGAAGAGCAGGATAAAGAACCGGTTGGAGTTTCTCTTAGGATAGCTATTTGATGCTTAGAGCAAGTACAATAATGGTCTTATAGCCAAGCTAGTCAGCATTTTTGCTGATGTGGAGGAGAGAAGAGAGGAGAGAGATGAGAGCTTGGCTCTCATGCAAGCAACAAGCTGGGCGCGGGAGCCTATGCAGTGATGGGCCAAGATAATAAATGTATGTGAGGAGGAATAGTAAAGAGAATATGAGACATGATACCACATAATAATAAAAAACCTTTTGTAGACAAATAGAAGATAAATTATTGTATAACTTGGCTCTTATAACTTGACTTAGGGCATGTACAATGGTATGAGCTAGTTACTAGCTCTAAGATGACTTCTCCAATAGTACTAACTTTTAGCACATAGCTCATAACATAAATAGCCTCACATGACACTCTCACATAATCTTGAAATGTGTGTATGAGATTAGCTCTTGATCAAGAGCTAGCTTTTCTCTCTCTTCTATTAAAATATGAAATAATATGTTTAGAGCTAGCTCATAAGTCACCATTGGACATGCCCTTATAGCCAAACACTTGGCTCTATTATTGGACTTGCTCTTACATGCACACACAGAATTTATAGAGGCTGCCTCGTTTGGCGTTATAGACTAGTGCTTAAGGAAGAGCTGGCTCGGTTTTTTTTGCATACTCTCTTTCCTTCACATAGGATATATGCTGATGTGTACATGCATATAGCTAGTTGACTCAGACCATTGGAGATGCCCTAAATCCTTCTGCTACAAGAAGGTTAATATTTGTTTATACATTTACGTGTATTTTTTCTAATATTTTTCTGCTTCCTCCTTGTCTCCGTTATAGGGCCTTTTCTGTTTAGTTCCGTTATAGGGTCTTTTCTGTTTGGTTTTTATAAATTTTTAAAGAGTGTCTTTTAAAATAAAGTCTATAAATTAATTATAATATATACTATAATAAATATATTTATATAGGCCGAAACCAAAAAAAGAGACTCCTATCTGCCTAAAATAAAACGATTGTTTGGGATTAAGAATTTGGAAGATGCATGTTCAGGCTTTGATTCGTTTTCGTTTGGTTAGATGGCACACGCATCTCCCTGTTTGATTCGCGATGCGTTGTGGTTGCCGACGTAACGTCTCAACCATCTCCTGTTAGATTTTTATTTAAGCCGGAGTACTTGTAAGGGGAAAAAAAAGAAAGAAAAGAAAAGAAAAGAAGAAAAAGAAAAGATGATCATGTAACGACCACTTTTAAAACAGTTACTAGTAGTATAGTCTAGTTCAGCAGCTGATCGACCAGATGGGAATACGCGACGCATGCAGCTGAAATAATCACGGGAACATAATTTGCGTTAGCTCCAACAACTCGAACCAAAATTTCTGTATTAATTTGACTTGTCCAACAATAATAGTGGTCAGCATAGAAAGGCTTCGCTTGCCAGGTGGGGAAATAAATAAGGAGATCAGAGGATGATAGAAAAAAAGCTCAAGTTAATTACTTGCACAGAGGAATAGATCGTGTGCGTGAAAATTCATCTTTTATCTGTCAAATTAAAGAGTGCTCTTCACCAGCTTCAGACTCCAGACTTAATCGCAGATTTGTTCAGGGAAAAATAGCTAGGATTGGAAAAACTTTCGCTAGGCAGTGAAAGGAACGAAAGCGACGAAATTTCGGATTAAATTTTCAAACATCGTTTGAATTTTGATGAAATTTGGATAAACTTTAAATAGGGCCAAATTTGACCGAATCATCCTTGTTTCGGAGGGTAATGAAAGGGGCAAAATTTCTGAAATTTCCCACCATTTCAGACGAAATTGTGAACCATGGATTTGTTGCTGCAGCAAAAGCTACACCAGGATGATTCAGACACCAGTAAGATTCTGAATCGTATGTGTAAAGTTCATGTTTTATGGGTCAAAAAGTGTAATGGTTCAGACACCAGATCAGAGCTGATCACAGATTGTTGTTGCAGCAAAACAATAGCAGTACTGGTACTAAGCTTTTGAAATTTTTTAATGGGTATATTGGTCAGTACCTGGACTACCTTCTATATTTTGGTTTTTGAGATTAGCCAGTATGCAGTCTGTAGTCCAGTTTTTTTGAACTTATGATTTATAGTTTATGATTTATGATTTTCTCTGAATAAATAAATAAGATAGTTTTTTCGTCATTTTTTCGAAGCGATTTACCAGAATAGCCTTTTTAAAACGATTATTTGGTACTTGATTTATTCGTACAAGCGCTCACGGAGAGACAACGTTAGCCAGTATGCAGCTGTACTCTAGTTTTTTTTTTAACTTATGGTTTATAGTTTATGACTTATAACTTTTTCAAATAAATAAATGAGACAGTTTTTTCGTCATCTTTTCGAAGCGATTTATCGGGATAGTCTTTTTGAAGTGATTTATTGGTATTCGGTTTATTCGTACAAACGCTCATGTTAGGACTAAAAGCTATCAGTCGTAGCCATAAGACGTAGCCGAAGAAAAACCGTGTGAGCTGATCGTCCTGTTGGTACTTGCTTTTATTACGAAAAATAATCATGGATTGAAGTTTCATGATAAAAGAAAATGCAAAATAATGATCTCCATGACCATTAATTCCCCAATAATAGAGCACGGAAAGTAAGCAGTGGGATCTAATATCTAATCAGAAAACAAGCCATTGCAACCAGGTCAGGTCAATCTTTAATGAATGGCCGCTACTCTCAACAGTACAAGTACATCTAAAGATTGTACCATAGTGCTATTAGACTGTTAGCAGCTGCTTTCAAGCCCTTGGGAAATCTATACAATACATTCATCTGACAAAAATATGCTCTTAGAAAACACAACCATTGTCATTTATTTTCATAGGAAAAAAAAGCAGCGCTTCTATGCTCCATCCAAACTGTTCGTCAGGATTCCCGCGGAACTCATACCGCGTCCTGTAAAATCCTTACGTTCCAAACAGTCACGAAGCATTTTGGAGGAAAAAAAATAAGCAGCATGTTATGCATCGTGCTGCCGATAGTCGTTACAACATGGACGCACTAGTTAAGTGGAGCAACCGCTACTCGTAAGTCATACTGATACATGTGCGTTCCACTGTTCCTAACCAAAAAAAAAAAAACAACCACTGACAGTATTTGAGAATCTAGATAAAGACCCTGATCAATTCGGCTTAAGCTTCTGGCTTCCGGTTTATTTTTCACTAGTCACAAATTTCGTCTTTTTCTGATTTTTTGTTTTTTTTGTGCTTTTTTGCCGGTTCTTTTTTTCCCGTATTTGTTTATATTATACGTAATAGGCTAGCATATTTTTTGATTTTTTAAAATTTAATTATGCTAAATAAGCCTCTGTCAGCTACAGTGTTTTTTTCAGCTAGCTGCAGTGCTTTCAGCCATAAGTCACAAAAAAAGCCCAACCGATCACCACCAAAAAGAGGACCGAGTGTAGCTCGAATCACAAGGGAGTTGTTGTACTCTCTGCTCGTCAGTGCTCGATCCCTAGATTAAGGTCTCGCTCGATTGGACTGAAAAATAATGGTTTATAACTGAAATTGTACTGTAATTAGTTGAAATTACACTGTAACTGAAGGTGGCTTATTTAGTGTAATTAAATTTAAAAAAAATAAAAATATGTTAGCTCATCATAGACAACACAAACGAATACATAAAAAAGAACAAAAAAAAGCTTTAAAAAGCCAAAAGTTCAGAAAAAAAAAGATAATTTATAAATAGTGAAAAATAAGCTAGAAGTCAGAAACTCAAGCTGAAATGAGCGGGACGTAAACTCTTGTATCTCGCTGAATAAATATGATTAGAGCATACCTGAGGGCTCATGTCTCTACAAAAATTCTTAGCGAATAGGAGATGAATGCCATTTACCTCAAAAAAAATTTAATGTAGATAAAACAAACAATGGTGCTCCTATTATTTTTTGGCGACTTGCAGCCTGAAACACGCAGGCAGGCGGCACAAGCTGACAGTCTGAGCCCCACCGACAGCCGGGAGTGTCGCGCGGTGGGTTCGCCATGCCATGCCACTAGAGCTGGGACTTGGGCCGTGCTTTTGGGCCACCGGCACGACGGCCAAGACGGCCAGCACGCCGGCCCGACACGTGGCGGGCCGTCTGCGGCCGGCTAACGAGCGGGCGGCGTCTTTGGGCTGGAGAACCGGCCGGTGGACGGCGCGCACGGCGGGCACGACGGCAGCACGGCCAAGACGGCGGCACGGCCAAGACGGCGGCGGCTCCCCGCCCCGATCCCATCGACATCCAAATCCCCACAATCACAATCATCACAGAGCGAGAGAAGAGAGAACGAGAGGAAGGAGGCACACGGAGCTTGGAGCCTTGGACGAGTAGACGACGGCCGCACCGCCGCAAGATCCCGCATCCCACGCGATGACAAACTCGTCGTCGCCGCCCCGCCATCCGCCGCCGGTGGCTTGCTCGGAGTAGTCGAGGTCGCCGCCGCCGCCGCTCGGAGCCGAGAGGAGGGGCGGCGGGAGAGAGAGGTGTCGGGCGCCGAGAAGGAGCCGGGGGAGGCGGCGGGGCGAGGGGAGGGAGGAGAGGCGGGCGGCGGCGTGGGAGGAGCGGGGGGGAGGCCGGCGGGGGGAGCGGGAGGAGCGGCGGGGAGGCGGCGGGGAGGGAGCGGATGGGGAGCGGCGGGGGGGAGCCGGCGGGGGGAGGGAGCCGGGGAGGCGGCGGGAGGGCCGCGGGGGAGGAGCGCGCGGGGAGGCGGCGGGAGGGCGGATGGGGGGCGGCGGGGAGGCCGGGGGGAGAGCGGCGGGGGAGGAGCCGGCCGGGAGGGGGAGGCGGGGGGGGAGCGGCCGGGAGGGGAGCGGCGGGAGGGGAGGCGGGGGAGGAGGCGGGAGGAGCGGATGGGGGGCGGCGGGGAGAGCCGCGGGGGGAGGAGAGGGGGGGGGGAGGCGAGCCGGGGGGGAAGGGGCGGCGGGGGGGCCGAGGGGTGGGGCGGAGGGGAGCCGGGAGGCGGCGTGGGAGGCGAGCGGAGAGACCGAGAGAGGAGCCGGGAGGAGGAGTACCGAGGAGGGCTTTTGGCGGACGGACGGCGACGGACGGAGTCACGGGAAAAAGTAAAGGATGGCCCTCCAGGCTCCACCGACGGGAAAAAGATGGAAAGAGACAACGTCAGATAACTTTAACACATAACGTTCGCAGACAAGAGGCAGCGTTCATCTAACTTTAGCAGATAACGTTCAGTAAACAACGTTCGATTTTATAGTTATAAATACACTCCCTTCGGCCTCCGCCAAAGCATCACAGATTCTTTCCAGCATTCAACTTCATTCTTCACTCTCTTGGTCTTCACTCTGCAATTTCTTTCCAGAACAACATAGAGGCTCCATTTATTCACTCGCATCATATTTATTTATTCTCATTTTACAAGTTTATTTCTTATATTTTCTGCATTTATACTCTTTATTTATTTATTACTTCTAATTTTATAAGCACATTTATTGTATTTATATTTCTTATTTATTAATTAATCACCATGTTACCAAGAAGCCGCAGTTCCAGGGAGCAATCAGGCAGTACGCAGAGAAATCGAAGCTCGAAAAGGACAGCGGGACGACTTAGTGTAAGCTCTCGCCGTCGCTCCCCTAGTCCTCCTCCGACCCCCATTGATGCTCGTCGGCTCTCGCCAAGCATGGGAGACTACGGCATGGATGACCGTCATATGGACTGCATGAGGGCTATGAGGAGTACCGGGCGCAACGGCACACACGAATTTTCTCCACCGTCCACGGACGCCAACATTGGCGGGTCTGCACGAAGGGCGGAATGCTGGAAGCATATGACCTGGAGCCAGGAAATCCGAGACGGTGAAACGGTAGATATCGCAACTTGTAATTATTGTAATGCTAAATTAAGTGCTCGTACAGCTGTAGGGACATGATAAAATTGCTTAGTTATAGAGTTTATTTGGTTAATTGCAGATAAAATTGCTAACTCTAGGGACGATGCTATTTTAGGCCATGCCGTCGTAGCAATGGAAGAAAAATTTGTTAAATATTTTGGTTCCCTTTCACACCTGTATTGTTTTGCTATTATTTTTGATCCTACAAAAAAGTTGGTAGGTTTACAGGAAGCTATGGAGGGGATAGGTGAATGTCTTGGCTTAGATTTTTCAGAAGCTTTTGAACATGTCAAACAGGAGCTTTTTCGTGTTTTTCGTTTGTATCATGATAAGTTTGCGCAAGCGGAAGATCTGAGGCCTCACACAGACGCAATGAGGAAGACAAGCTTCAAACACTTGTGGAAGAAACTAAAGGACAAGTCTACTTCTTCGTCCTCTCAGTCTCAGGCATCCTCCAAGTGGAATTCTACCTCGGAGTTGAACCACTATTTGGAGCATGATTTCGCAAACATTGATCCCGAGACATCGATGGACGCAAGATAGACTTGCTCGAGTGGTGGAAGAACAACAAGCGGATCTTTCTGTCTTTGTCACATTTCGCACGGATGTTCTCCCGGTACGGTGTCCACCGTCTCTTGAGCGACGTTCGAGACGGTAGGGAGAATAATAGAAGAGAGAAGATCATCCCTTACGCCCAGGATGGTGGAGGCAATCACATGTGCCAAAGACTGGGAATTAGCCAAAGAGCGGGAACAACATCAACTGGAGGATCCCGAAATCCTACAAGCATATGCTGACCTAGACATTGCCGAGTAGATATTATCTACGCATGTTGTAATATTTTGTATATACATATATTGTTACTGTACTCTTTTCCTTACTCGGGAAACCCCACTCTGGGCGTAAGGTTTTAACGAGGCAAGAACATTGTATTTCTAAAATATTAAAGAAATTTCATTTTTTCCCGAAATATTTATGTTTTTGCGTGTCTATGTTTTTATGCAATTAATTTAATTTCAACTAGTTTCAAAGGAGGCGGGTACGAGAGAAAGAAAGATGATGACCGTCGCCATCGCGTTCGCGTATAGTAATTTTGGGCTGGGCTTGGGCTGGCACGGCACGAACGCTGGCACGGTGGGCTTTGGGCCGGGCTTGGGCCTGGCCGGAGACGACGTGGGCCGGCACGGCACGGCACGGCGAGATGACTGGACCGAGCCGGCACGGCACGAAGCGGCACGAAGCGGCACGGCCCAAGTCCCAGCTCTACATGCCACTATGCCAGCCTCTCCTCTCGCCGTCCACCCACGGAGACGGAGCTTGCGTGCGTTGACCGCGGAAAAAGACGCTGCAACGAACCGCGTCTCCTCACTGGAGCAGTAGTAGTATTACAAAAAGACAGGCATCCGATTCCAACACAACCAACCAAACCACGTTTTAAATTCCCCATTTTGGCTTTTGCTTTCTCCTTTTCTGTTCCTTTCCTCGATCCCTTCCTTCCTTTCTTTTAGTTTCTGAAGCAAGAGGGAGAGGGAGAGAGAGAAAAAAGTATGTCAATAGAGTGTCTATTCTTTTAGACAGCGACTTTTGATCATTTGTAAGAGAGGATATGAAGAGATAGAGACTCGTGTGCGATTTTGATCGATATAAATAAATTTGTTGTAGTGTATACTATTATTGACTTACAAATCATGTCTTAAAAAGACATTCCGTTTGAAAACTAATTATAGGATTAGTTTGTGCCTTGTGTAACTTGTCAGGGCCAAACCTACCCTTTGTTTCCGAAATTAAATAATTTATCCTGGTATGCATTTTCCATCCAGATTATTTTGACACATTTTTGTTGGCTTTAATTTCGCATATGCAGACTGGATTTTCTGAAGTGAAGAAATTTGCCAGTAGTGCGCCTGTTAGCATGATGCTTCCATTCCATGTAGGTAATGCTAAATTTGTTGGAGCAATTCGGATCCTGCACGACCAAACGAACCATTAATTAATGTGGAATGCTGATACAATGCAAGTATATATATAACTTGATGCTATATCAAGCACATCAAAAGTTTGGAACTAGACAAGCAATTTTCCAATTTGAAGGCACGAAGGCAAAGGTTGTTGCAGTCCTGTTGCGTTTTCCTCTTCTTCTTCTTCTTCTTCTTCTTCTTCTTCCATGGCTTGTCATTTCATGTGTGTTTTGCATCATGGTTGAATATTCCCACCAGCTGCACCAACACACTCCAAGCTCAAAAACAAGACGAAACTACAACAAAAATGATTGGCGTTTACAACTTCACCTTATATATAACAATATATATAGTTTTCAAATAATATTGTACTAAATAGTAATATGTTCAGTAATTTTTATCATCAATACTTTAATGTAACTAATGACAATATATGATGATAATGAAGTAGTGATCAAAATACTTACCAAAATAAAAACCATGATAATAATATTGATTAGTTGTAGCAAACTGAAAAACTAAGGGCAAAATCACAGACAAAAGTTGATTAGCATTAATAAAAAATATATTATTAGATCTCAATGGCCTGTTTAAAAAGAACAAAATTACTTAAAGTTTTTTAGGAAAAATAGTAGAATGATCAAATATAAATTATTGCATTATTTTTTAGTATTTACGTTCTTTCAAGTTCATAAAATGACAAACTATAGCATCATTAGTAATTTTTGTCTATTCTTATTTCTCCACATAGCAAATAAATATATCATTCATGAAATTATCACCAATTGATTGAAAAGTTAGTTAGGTATTTGTATGCTCAATAGTTTAAAAACAATATAATAGAAAAATATGTTCAATAGTTTACTTACTTGACATTACGGTCAAATACTACAATTTCGCTTTCGATTTGCAACGAGCTCGGCTGGTAATCAAAAGAAAAATCAAAATTGAAACCCTAAGTCTAAACACGACAAATCAATAAAAATTAATCAGCAGTCATCGCATTGAAATTCTAACTCACAAATTCGAATAATTGAGAGAAATTTAGAACAAAGTACATACTGATCAGGTGGACCTAAACTTTCTTCGACCGGCGAGGGCGTGAGGAAATAGGGACCAAGCGATGTCACGGTAAGATGGTGGGCGAGGACAGTTGGTAGCGCCGATTCCTCCCATTCTTCAGCGACCAGTCATTGCCTAGTTGAGTGCAGTTGTGCAGCGGATGTGGTGCACATCTTCTAGCCCCATGCAAGACGAACAAGCGTTGAAGGCTACTGTGATGTGGCATGCTTCGGAATTATCAAATAGACGTCGTGGCCTGTTGCGGTCCTCTCTCTTACACTAGCTTAAGGGCTGGCTTTGCCTACTGCAGTTGCCTCATGGACTGAGGGAAGTAGATGTTTCTCATGAACTGCTACTAACTACTGAGAATTAGGGCTGTTAGTGCTTCCTTCATTGGGTCTTAAGGAAAAAAACTGGGTGCACTGAGTTTAGCTTGGGGATTCACACATAAACTAAAAGTACTAATCCCTGCGAAATTTTTTTTGAACCAGTGTCCTGTGACACCAGGACCCACTAAGTAGTTCCACGCTTGCTCAAAAGCATGTCATATCTGCTAACCAACACCAATGCAAATAGTATTATTGCCGTCGGAAATTAAAATTCCTAATAACGCAACTGTGTTCCCATAGAGAGTTCTCTCTAGTAGCGTATACAACGTGTTAGTTGATTTTCTAGCAAATCGGTAAAGTCGATGATAGGTAAATATTAACAAAAGTTGATCTTGTACGAAACGTCGATGTGAAACAATAGCAAACATGAATGAAATCTCGAAACATGGGATATGTGTAACTCACAGATTGATCAACATATCAATGTGAAGTATTATTTATCAAAGTCAAATTACGAAGATAACATCCTACTAGTTATGGCCAACTCTTAAGGTACAGAAAAAGTAGATGCAAAAAGTTAGTAAAGGTTAGTGAGTGTGTGTTTTTCCGTTAATCAGTATAGGGTTTTGATAGCCTATAACAACCGGCTCAATCTTGGATTGTGCTTAAGTCCCCCTCTTCGTGTCGGCTCAACCTTTCCTTGGATAAGTCTGTGTCTATCTTCAAATCTTCTCGCTTTCAATCTTCTGTTGACGATTCCCTTCTTCGCATCTACTTTTCCTTAGTCGGTATCTTCTAGAGGCTTCTTAGTGTGGCCAATGCTTGACACTGATTTTTGACAGATCCCGATCTTTCCTTATAATTATGTCATATGTCGAAAATATTTTTGGCAACTATGTTGCCTACCAAAACCTGGTGTCAACACATGCCCCCATTTTTTGTGAAAGTGAAATCTTTACAAAAATATCAAGTATCTTCAATCATAACCGATTTCTCAAACCAACTTAAACCTCCTGTCATAAAGTCTCTTGTTTTCGTAAATATGGCATTCATTCAGGATCATTTGCTCTTTGCTAGTAGATCTAGAGTGGTCCTAGATGGATGTCACATCGATGGAAACACGATGGGGAAAGAAAAAGAGAAGCAAGGAAGCCGCGTTCGCCGCTTCCCTATCATGCCACCCCCACCCCCAACGCGTCCGTCCAAACCGAGCGAACGCACGCAGGGATGACGAGAGTTTCTGAGAGAACGAAGCTTGCGCGCGCATAGAGCACCTGAGCATGCCGTCCATGCAAACACACCAAGCCTTTGTATTTCTTAAGAATCCGAATGGCTTAATTAGGGACAGGTTGGATGCCTAGTCCATATGGGAGGAAAAGCGAAAGAAAAGTAACACCATCATTTCGTATATACGCTATCATGTACTAATTAAATTGGAGAGATCTTGAATGATCTTGGAGAAGTTTGATCTGACCAGGAGTGTCGGTTTAAATCATTGCGAGAGCTTGTCCTATACTATCTGACGCGTACACGCATAAACCTGACAGAATTTCGCGGTTTCGTCATCATGATTCATGCATGATACTAGCAGCAGTTGGTGTGCGATCGTTGGAGTATACTACTAATTAATCATTGGCACAGTTGCTTGGAAGTGCCATTTGCATTATTATTATTAAGCAGCAAGGAAATTATAGTAGTACGTCTGGTAGTTCGTGTCATCTCTTTAATATAAAGCAGATCGATCAGGATCGGTTTAGTGAGTCCAGCCATGTGCTCTGCCTGCAGTTCAGTGTGTTTACAAGTGATCATGTGCAGGCCTGTACTGTTCCAAGTCTCTCTCTCTCTCGATCGAGTTGTTCTTTTTCTCTCTGAAGTGGTAGTGAAAACTGAAAAGAAGCATTCTAGTCAGAGATCATGGTGACCAACGAAAGCCTGGTTCATGGAATTAACCACTGGACGCACGAGTTTCAGGCACTAGAGTTGGCGTACAGCTTCAGCGTTAGACTTTGGAGCGCGGGTTAGTCAGAAGTCAGAAGTCTGAAGATCCAGAGCAAAAATCAAAGATTCAGCAGGAACTGGGCTCCGTTGTGGATTGTAAATTATGATAATCTCGTTTACAGTAGTTTTGATAAATAAGCATTGCACAACGATTGCAAACTGACTCTCAATTATCAGGTAGGGGAAAAAAGAGAGAATTTAAGGGCATAATAAGCTCATGGTATAATATAAGCCACTAAAAGATGTTAAAATGTGAGTCACAGTGGAAGTTAAAAACTGATGTTCACGTACCGGCCGAATTTCCACTTACAGGTAGGAATGAATGCAGAACAGTCAGTGTGGATCTAAACTCTAAAAGTGCACTTATGAACTTTCTAGTGGATCCCAAAACAACAAGCATGGCTGCGATTTGTCGACACCGCAGGGTGATCCATCCACCACAGAAGTTGCTTTTGAAACAGAAGATGGCTCCGGACCAGTGATCCGGATTCTGACTTAGACATTGTGTCCAAGGCTCCGTCTTTTTAGTTTTTTGACGTGGCTTTTAGTTACGATTTCTTCAAAAGTTGAAATAAACCAAATGACTTCTTCAAACGGCTTTTTAATCTCGTCTGTTTGTGGCAGTTTGCGTCAGTATCTATGTCGTTTACCACCGTTTTAAAAAGTATAGCTAAAAGTCATCAACCACAATCTAAAAGAACAGGGCCAAAAAATGACAAGGTCACTTCTTTTTGTTTTCCAGTGGCTTTTATTTCTCTAAATAATTGCTATTTATTAACTAATAAGCTAAGCTAAAAATTATAACCCGCAGCTAAAAACATGGTCTAAATTTAACACGACGACAGGACAGGCTTGACATTTTTGCCCACCGGATTTAGAAATGGGCCTGGCATGCAGACGGCCATCCTGGCCCAGCCAAGGCCCTCATCCCAAGAAAATGAAGAACTTCTGCAGCAATCCAGGCCGCCGATCGGTCCAGTTCGCTGCTTATACTGCAGCCTCCAACGACAGGCTGGGATTAATTCACGGATCATCCGAGCTGCGGATCCGAGTGGAAGGAACCCTACTCGGCCTAGTCCACGGCCCCATCTTGTCTTATGCCATGTACACCACGCAGTACACAAGACAATATAGAGAAGAAAGAATAAATATAAAGAATTAGATCATCTTCCGTACAATATTTAATTGTAACATGAGAAATAAGACATATTATGTTATAGAGAGACTATCTATAGACATATAAAAAGGTAATCTATTGTAGGGACTGTTTTTAGTGTCATCTATAGATGATATAGAAAGTATTATAGACAACAATTGTCTATACCATTGTACATATCTTTACTATGCTAGGTTCAGTTGCAATCATGTGTGCTGTCTTTATAACTAGCTAACTGACTGACAGACACATGCAACATCCTCGCACTCGCACACCACCACCGTAAACCACTTACTGTAGCACCACACGTCACGTATTGTCCGCATGTAATGGCTGAGGTGCTACTGGGCTCTAAGCAGCTATGGCCTCCCCACTCCACCGTTGCTGTCGGACAGCCTACTCGGCAGGCTCAGCCAGATCGTCCCATGGGTATATATGATCGATCATCACAGTACTGTTGATCGTCATGCGACGATGATATTGCGCGATTTTGTATAGTTTTTAATTTGGTCTGGATGTGTGTGCAGTTGCAGCAGGTGGAGGAGCAGCAATGGTCCTTGGCACTGTAGTACGATGATGGCTACTTCGTCGCCAACATCCGCCCCCACGCGCTGGCGCAACATCACCACACCAAGTCCCTGCCCTCGGTGCTCTAGCATGTCCACCTCAAGGGCACCCTCATGGACGGCCTCAACCTGCCTGAGTCCCACATCAGGCAGCTCAGCTGCGAGCTAGTCCGCGGCAGCACTGTGGGCGGCCGAGGATGTGGTGACCCGTGTCATTACCGAGGAGTAATAACACTAGTTAACGGATTGTTACTCTCTTATTCGGTAGAACACCGTTTTAACGAATAACAAACATATCAGAGTAATTGCAGCAGAACAATAATTAGAGACTAAAAGTACTTTATTAATTATAAGCCACGTAGGGCTTAAGGTCTGTACTTACGGATATCCTGGGTTATTACAATATTTACTGTCTATCACTGCACAAGATACTAAACAAAAGTTAGCACATAGACGTATATCATAGTACATGGTCGACCCTGTACTACGAGCTACAAGTTGTCTAGTCCTTTCATCTGTCGTATAAGGCCTCCACCTCATCGTATTCCCAGTCAGCCTTATCCTCATATCTCTGTGTGCCTTCATTACCAATCCCACCCTCATCAATTCCCAAGAATACCCCAGCTGAATATGGCTCCGAAATGGGGGAATTTAATAGCAAGAGTGAGTATAAAGTACTTAGCAAGTTTTTAAATAATGATGCACATTTGCCCTTATATTTATCTGCTTCTTACTTGATCTATTATCCAGAAAATCCATTATTATCATTTTGAAGAGTTTGCAAGATTTTAACTTCAGAAATTGCTCTAACAATCATTCTAGAGAAGAGAAAATCTAGTGGTTTCTGTAGACTCTTATCCAAGAGACTAGCATAAATTCATGATTTATTAAGGACTCCGCAGACTTGTATCACTTTATCAATATCTATTCTGAATTCTTATAGACATTAGGTCTTTCGTATTTCCTTTGATACGATCCCAAATTTAGAATACATAATGTTTTCTTGATTCTTATTACTAATCCCCACCTGACTATTAAAATAGCCCTTGGTCAAGTGGGTCTGAATACTCATACTCCACCTACGCTAATATAAGCACCTTGGAACTCCCGGGTTCTATTCCAGTCCTGAGTTCCTCTCCTAGTTTATATTACTTACCCATGATGGAGATATTAGCAACAAGAGAGTAACATATTCCGGCCGCCTAAGACGGGAAATATGGTTGATACTGTTTTGCGACTCATTCTAGAATGAAAATTCTTTTCTAATCATTATATTATATTCGTATGTAGAGGGTCTCACTTGCCTTTGAAATCTCTACCAGAACACCCTCTAGACTCCTTTACTATTTTCCTTTGCAGGCCACTGCTCCTTTTTCTTATCATATTTTCCTTTCTTCTGGTCATTTCTCTTTTATTTTTAGAAATTACTTTTGATGCAAGGTAATCATAGACAATAATCATAGCCAAAACAATTAATGTACCATATCATGCTTAAAAAGCCTGCTTCACTTGCCTGACTGTAGGGTAGCTGTCTCAGTGATGGTTTGGCTGGTCTTTTGCTGCATGGCTTAGTAATATTTATTAGGGGGATTTGCTCATGTGCCCCAAAGTTTAATGGCGTTTGCTCATTTGCCCCATGATGTCTCACTGACATGTAGGCCCTGGACCCGCATGTCAGTGAGACATCATGGGGCAAATGAGCAAACACCATTAAACTTTAGGGCAAGGGAGCAATTTTTCCTATTTATTAAGGTCATTTTTGTCAGTTTTTTGAGTGTATTATCTTTGTGAGGGCTTAGATTTATTTATACCTTTTTATTCATCTTTTCCTTTTGTTTTCGGTGTTGGTCCAATGGCCTATTTACTATGCACATCGCCTAGGCCCATCACTATGCATCGGCCATATGAAGCTGGCCGAACGGCCCAATTTCCTATCTCTTTCTTGTCCCCTTCCTTCTCTCGGCTCTTCGGCTGCTCCCGAATCGTCTCGCCTCTCCTTACTTCTTTGGGAAAATTGCTCTCATGCCTCAAAGTTTAGTGCCATCCTCTCATTTGCCACATAGTTAAATGACTTTGTTATTATGCCACAAACTTGAGTGTTTTGCCCTTTGTTTTGCCATTTTCTCCATTTAATAATTTCATTTTGACCCTTTTGCCCCCGCCGGCGTTATTGAGCCGGCCGCTGGCTTGTCCCGGCCGTGAGGAGGGCGGAGCCAACCGGCGGCGGAGGGGGCGCACGAGGCGGCAGCCGGCCAAACGGTCACACGACCGGCGCAGCGCCTGGGCGGAGGAGACGGCCGGATTAGGCTGGCGGCGCCGACAATGAGCACGGCGACGGCCGAGACAGAGAAAAAGGCGCCGCGGCTCAGCCACGGGGACCGATTGCTCGTCGAGAGCAACCTCGGGGTCTTGAGCCTACCTTGGGCGGGCGCGGCTGGAGTGGTGCCGGGTGAGCTGGCGGCGGGGAAGGGCTCGGCGGCGAGGAAGAAGGTGGCGGCGGTTCGCTGGGGAGGGAGGCGGGGTCCGGCGATGTGGGGGTGGTGATTGCGGGGTCCAGGCAATGCTCCATGCGCGGGGAATCGGCCCAAGATGCAGCGCTTCCCGGAGAAGACCCGGCGCCGGTGTTGGGGAAGAAACTGCCTCGCCGGCAGCCGGCTCAATAACTCCGCTGTCGAGGAGGTCGGCGGCGAGGCGATGTTGGCTCCATAGAGGGCGGAGCCAACCGGAGGCGGAGGAGGCGGCGAGGCGAGCCAACGGGAGAGGACGGGACTGCACCGGGAGGAGGCGGAGAGGGCCGCGAGGAGGCAGGCTTGGGGTGGGGCCGGGGGCAAAAGGGTCAAAATGGCAAAACAAAGGGCAAAATACTCAAGTTTGTGGTATAATAACAAAGTCATTTAACTATGTGGCAAATGAGAGGATGGCACTAAACTTTGTGGCATGAGAGCAATTTTCCCTACTTCTTTCGTTGCCTCTACCAAACTTGGCCTCGCCAGCCAGGGCACCACTGAACGTGCATCCCATTCACACCGGCCCTGGGTCTACCTTGCCTTCCCCTCGGTGATTTCCCTTCCTTTTCGGTGCTCTGTTTCACCGTATTTGCTTTATTCCTCCCTTCCACCACCGGTTGAAATCCAGCCATTCCCCTTGGTGATTTTGAGGGTTTAGCGCCATGGATCCAATCTTAGGTAAGTGGATCTTGGTTATTTCCCGGCTGGATTTGTTTTCTTCCCCTCCCCCTTTTCTCTACCGTGCATCTTGCCATGGTTCTTCTATGTACAATACCTCTCCGGTGTCTTGGTCTGCCGTATTATGTTGTTGGCTGTCATCGCCACCGCCTTCCTTCTTGCCACCACGCACCCCTACGGAGCCAAAACCACGTCGGTGTCATTCGGCTACGTCGGATCTTCCTCTACTGAGTGGTGTATCATGGCGGTGGTAAGCCATCGATGCTAGGCCTTTCTGATGGCCAGCTATAATAGAAATCTAAACATAAAACTGATGCTATAACGCAAATTACACTAGCAAAATACAGAAATTGCACATTATATCAACTTGTGATATCAGTTAAAAGAGTGTGCAAATTTCCACATGACCACATGTTTCATATATTTATGGCATAATTTTGGTGTAATTGTTACTGTGCTATTAATTGACTAAATAACAACTATATTTGACAACATTGTACATGTGAAAGCAAAAAAGCAAACGCAAACACAAACTAGGATGGCAGTAAAGGAATAGTAAAGGTGAGAAAACAAGATACAAGAGAAGAAAAAACCTGCTTAAGCTTTAGCATGCACTAGCAATCTGTTATGAGTCCATTCATTCACAAATTGTCCACACAGCATGCACAAGGCAAGGCAAGCACCATTCAAACACATGCAAAGGATTAACAGAGCAGACCAAGAGCAAGAAACGTTAACTCATACGTAAAATTTGAGATTTGGGCAGAAGACATCAAATTGTTGGCTAAAAGAGCTCAAATTGAAACCATTAAGGTTGCAGAAGGAAGATCAAAAGAAAACTACGACCTACTTACTTTGAAATTCAAACTACATAAATTACGACTAACTAAATAATACTAATTAACTAGGACTATGGGAATAATATCGAAAGCATGCGATAAAAATTATCTGCCTTTCGGGATAAGCAATCAGCACTGTTGTATCCTCATGCCATGTCCTTAATAAGCTATGCACTGGTTTCTCAAAAATAATGAGCTACACACTCTTAATTTTGAGCGACAATCACGAGGATGAGCTTCTGCGATAAGCGACTGAAATGAGTGATGACGAATTGCGAGATGTTCGTATTTATGGCCGAGGGAAAAGAGAACCCAGCGCACTAATCCCACAAACTAAGGACTCCTTGTCGATGAGCAACACTTTGGGCGAGGGGGACGGTATGGTAACACTGACAAATATGTAGACGAGAGAGCAGGCAAGGGGAGACGACATGGACATAACGACATTAGTGCAGACAACGGAGCACGCGAGGGGAGACGACGCGGACAGAGTGACAATGTCAGACCCGGATTTTTCAATCCGAATCTTATCAGTTTCACCGCACTAATCCTCGGATCGTGAGTTAGTGCACACAGTACATTCTTTGAATCATTTCATACATCGCATAATCATCCATTATATTACATTAATTGAAATACACCACATCGGGTGATAAAGTTTACAAAAGAGCCGATTAGGCCAAATGTCTTTATTACAAACGCGCACAGCGGAATCACAGCAAAAGCAAACCCAAATCCACAGGCAAGCGACTGGAAGGGTATTGTGTGCATTATATGTCACCAGCTAACTAGTAACATACGTGCACACAACGCCGGATGTCCACTTGTCCATGTCTAATAAACGAAACCTACGCCTTAGTCTCTTTCGTCATTCTTCTCCTCCGTAGCGGGAGCTTCCTCGCAGGCATAGTGGTTTTGGGTTCCTGTTTCTGAATTTTATGGGAAGCTGCCCACTTGCGGTGGGTCCCATCTGTGCGCGGGATGTTTCCCCCAGCCACTACGCAGCCGGGCCTTCTCTCTTCCCGCAGCGTAGGACAGCTGGGAAACTTCACCCTCCACTGGTGTCCCTTCAGGCCCCCTTGCCATAACGTAGCCCCTTCAATCCCCTACCAGTGAGATGAGTCTGGGGTTTTGACAAATTTACTTAGCCAAGTTGTATTTTACGGACTTGTGGTTGTACTGTTTTACACGGGTGACATGACAAGATTCAGTCCTTAGGGGTATCTGGGCGGTCCATCACTAACCCAATTTTGATCCATCACTAACTCAATGTTGTGCTTCCACTGCACCACACATACACACCCTCGAACCAATCCGCCCAGATATTTAAGCAAGTTGGGAATTTTGGGAGCATAAAATAATCATATCAAAATATGCCAGTCATTCGCATTCCCACTATGACTGCCCAAACCAGTTTCTCATGGTTATAAATGTCAATGATGCGTTGGGCATTTCAGCGCCCTGTGTGTATCTATGCAGTACTGAGCGTAGCATAACATTAGGGACTTATTTTCAAAATGTTACCGTTATAATTTTACTAGGGCGACAAGGTTCATTCATCCAAACATTTCAACAGAGGGTGTAATATGATTCAAGGTAAACAATGGCATATAACTAGAATATTAAATTAGACATGTATTTGTATATGAAATATCAGCATGCAATTTGCTAATCTTAAATCAAAGTAATTTGCAGAATGTAGGTTCAATATGATCAAAGTATTGACTCGCCTTAGTCACAGTGGTCGGGATCCAGATTCTCTGGTGCTTCTAGGGTTGCTGCCTCGATCTCCTCCTCTTGTGCCTCGTAAGCTATTTTAGCGTGCGCCAAATTTGAAATAAAAAGAAAAGCAGCAAATCAAACCAAATAACACAAGAAATTCAAATGAATTCTAAAAATTATGATTTCAGTTCCATTGGATAGATCTTGAATTTAGATGAATTTAGAAATTTGTCTCACTCAATTTGGAGTTAAAATGAGAAAGTTATGATCATTTGAATATTTCAGCTCAGTTAATTCCAAAAATTATTAAATTTCTGACAGTGGGTCCCACATGTCATTTTCTTTTTGTTTTAATTCCTTTCTTACTGTGCCGCTGACAAGTGGGTCCAGCTACTGTTCAGTGGGGTCCACATGTCAGTTTGGGCCCTATGTACATGTCCCACTGACCGGTGGAGCCCAGTGGTCAGCGGCTGCTCCGGTTACAGCGGCCGACAGGTGGGGCCTGCTTGTCAGTTCGCGAGAAAATAAAGAAAACTCGACCTCAGCACGCGGAGCCGGGGGCTCGAACGCGCGCCGAGGGAGTCGGGGGAAGGAGAGACGAGCGGCGGTAACCAAGTGAGCAGGGAGGCATTGCCTACCCTATATGGGTGATCAATCCTTTTGAGCCAGCTCGCGGAGGGGTCCGGTAGAGGAAGAACAAGGCGGTGGCGCCGGCGGCGAGCGGTGGTCGGAGGGGTCCGGAAGCTTCGTGGAATACAATCCTTGGGCGATGGGGAAGCTGCTGGCGAGGTCGGTGGAGACGGAGGGGCACGGTGGCGGGCCGGTGGCGGTTCAAGGAGGCAGTCGACGCCGGCGATGCTTGGGCGATTGGAGACCCAAGAAAGGAGGGGGTCGGCTTCGCCTTGCTGCCGCGAAGCTCTGGAAGCTTGGGATGCTTCGGGAGCGACCGGAATCAGCGGGGAGGGTGGCGCCGGAGTTCAGGAAGAAGGCGGGGGGGCAGCGAATTGGAACTCTCGGTTCAATTGCTTACGGGGGAGGGAAGAAGAGGGGAGTGCGGCGCGTTTGCAGCTCCCAAGCGGGGTTTTTATAGTTGGGAGAGGGGCGCACAGCGAGATCGACGGTTGGCTCCGCCCTGTTTACGCCGGCGGGGGGAATGGACCAAATCTACTCCGAGATTTTGTGGGGGAGAGAGGTGGCGGGATACTTTGAACCTGCCCGCGGGTGTGAGAGAGAATGGGAGAGGATTGGCTGCAGCTAGCGCAAGAGAGAGCGAGCGCGAGAGGGAAGTGGCGTTGCGGGCGCGTGGAGGAAGAAGAAGCCGGGGGGGGGGGGGAGAGGGAGAAGAAGAGAGCGCGGCGCGGGCCACCGGGCAAAGGAAGAAGGCGTGGATGGAGGCGGGGCCACCGGGCAGACACGGCCGAGACAACGCGGGCGACCGCGCGGACACGCGGCAGTGGGAGGAGAGGCGCGATTGGGGGCGCAGGCCCGCGTGGCAGTGAGGCGAGGGCGCGGGAGAGGGAATGGGGGTTGGGCTGGGCCGAGCGGCCTGGTCTGGCTCCCATCCCTTCTATATATTTTTTTCTTTTTATTTTCCTTTTTGCTCTTATTCTACTTAATGCCCTTATATTTTATTTCTCCACTTTTGTTCACCTACAATTGAATTTATATTTTTGGCACATATTTGTAGATACAGAAATTTAATATGTCTTGTCATATACATACATATACATACATACATACATACATACATATATATATACATATACATATATACATACATACATACATATATATATATATATATATATATACATATATATATATATATATATATATATATATATATATATATATATATATATATATATATATATATATATATATATATATATATATATATATATATGTATATATGTATATGTATATATATATGTATGTATGTATGTATATATATATATCTCCCCCTATAGGTTAGCGTTTTAATTGCTCATCTCCTTTAATTTGATTGCCATAATTTTTAGAGATAATATTTCATGCTTATTTACATTTCTCCCTTGGCATTTTATAGATCATCTTTTCAGATTCTTTATTTGATGCTCATGTTTTATCATTTTATGTGCTGATTTCTTCCCTCTTTTTTACTTTTGAAATTCCTTTATATTTACAAAAAGTTCATAAACTCCAAATTCAAATGGAAAACAAATAAAATAATCCAAAAACCTCATAATTTAATATTTATATTATTCAAGATGTTACAGACAATTATGTGAAGGACACAGCGGGAAAAAAGATAGCAGCAATGGGTCGACATATGTGCGAACGACAGAGGTCAGACACTGTAAAAGATACCTGAGCATTGCTAATTTCACGATTAAATTAACATAAATTAACGTGGAAAATTCAAAGCACATAAAATTCTCAAAAATTACATAATTATTATGACTGTGTTGGGAGGCTTCACATAAAATTTTCTAATTTTTGGAGCTCGTTTGCTATATGTAACAACTCCTACAAATATCAAAATTATATGAATTTTTGAGCAACATTCACAATGGATAAAATTACCAAAAAATTTCATTGTCAAGTACGTTATGTCGAGATACTGCACATAAACTTTTGTAATTTTTTGAGCCCATTTGCTATATTGAAAAATTCAAACAAATAAAATGCAAAAAATTAGGGTAGTTAATTAAGCCGATTTATTATCATCTGCTGTCTGGCCATGGGAAACCAGGCCATTTGGTGGGCCAGATGGTGGGGCAGGAGGCCTGCCGTTTGGTGGCAGGGCGGCAACCTCTCTGCCGCCGATGGCATGCCCCACACGTCAGCTTTGTGGGATTGCTGTTCGGCTATCGAACGGTAAAAAGCTATTTTTATCTGTACGCTCTGTCTACTGCTATTTTCATAAAATACAGATACAAACAGTATTTATGAACGCTGTACACGTAACTGGCTAACCAGGGGTGCCTTGGTTGGTCTAACAATGGTTACCCGGAATGTACTCGATCACGATTCCATTCGTAAGTTCTTTCTTCTTTGACCAGCAAGCGGCAACAATACTCATTTTGGTTAGGGAACATGTCATATACATCTTAAGTTAATTATTTAACAGGTCAAAAAGCCTAAAATTATTCTCTAGTGTTGCAAACTACAGTACTGTGTTATGGACAAAATCCACAGACAGCACTAATTGTAGTATCACGCGCGAATCTACAGATTAGCAATAGAGATGTAAATATATATGAACATACTTTCTCGTACCTATACATCCGGTTATCCATGTGTGATATATGCTGTTGGTCTATGAACAAAGGAGTAACATTACTCCGGAAAAAAAGAGTAACATCAAATAGTTCATATGCAGCACAGTAACAACACTAACTGTACACTGAAGTATTAACAATAAGACGGTGAATTTTAGTATTTTGGTCAAGATATATACTGAATATTTCCATAAATTAGGATACGTGAATTCCATCGATGTAGAAACATTTCGGTAAAATCGATATATCACCTTTGTTCCACGAAACAAAAAGAAAACACTTGTTCAATAATCATCAATTGCTATTGATTGCGAATATCCTTTTTTTCTTGCTTTTCACTTTCTTTATTAAAAAAAATCTGCCAATCCTATGATTATGTTTTCACTATCTAAACCACAATAATCAGCTAAAGGAAACCCTACAATAATCCAGCCTAGCATACTAGCCAAACTCAAGCGGCCTGCTGGCCCCACAGGAAGAAAAGCGAAGCTTGCTGCGTGTAGCTGTTCGCGTGCACGGAGCATATCTTCCCCTGGACAAACAGTGTGTACTAACTCGGGAAAAGGGCAGGGACTTCTCCAATCTTAGAAACACTGATCCTCATACCCGCTCGCAGGTTACTTGTGACCGACATGTGGGCCATGCAACTGCGTAACCCACCGGTCAGTAACAGTTCTCAAAGTATATGTGCCTTGCTTTCTCTGGAAAAGACCCCTCCTATTTCTCCACGCACTAACTCGCAGACCCGTTCGGCGCAACGCGTCGCTTACATGCGGGGCCCGCAGCACATGGAGGGCCCACTCCGCGCTACCCGCGTACGCGCAGCCGCGCCAGATCCTCAAGGCTTCCCCTCGCAGTTGGCCTCCCCGTCACTGACGTCCCGGCCCCACCGCCCCAGCTCACCATCTCGTGTACTCCCGCCGCGTGCGCGTAGCGAGGAGCCGGCCTCCCCTCTCCCGGTTTCCCGGCCCCACCCGCGACCAATCATACGCGTCCGCGTGTAAATGTCGACCTCACGATGCGATTCCGCCCCGATCGGACGGCTGGAGGCGCCCCCGCGGGATCCACGGTGACCGGTCAAGGGCAGTCAAAGCGGGCCGGGCGACGGCCTGCCTCCGGTCACGCCGCGAATCCCTTTAACCGGCCGCTCGTCGGCGACGCCGCCGCCTACACACAGAGCGCAAGGAGAGGAGAGGAGAAGGCCAGAAGGGGAGGAGGGGAATAAATAAATAAATAAGTAGAAGCGGTGGTAGTACGGGGAGGAGAAGGAGGAGCAAGGGGGAAGCGAGCGACTGAGTGGTCGAGCTCGCGAGGTGAGATTTTCGCAGGCGATTGATTGCTGGATTGCTTGGTTGCTCGGACGCTCCGAAGTAACCTGTCTTATTTTTCCCCCCATTTTTTGGGGATTTATGGTTGGGTTTGGGTTGGGAGTATTGAAGGATTTTTGGGAGTAGATGGGTGCCGATTCCTCCAATGCAGCGCCCGAATTCTGGGGTTTGAGGCGGAAATTCTGTTCTTGCTTGTGCTCTTGAATCTTTTTGCTCGGTTTCTCGATTTGGTTCCCGGTGCGTTTTGACTAGGGTTCTATCCGCTAGTGGAGAGCAAACATTTGGGGATTTTTATCTTGCTATTCTGCTGCTGCTGCTCCTCACGGCATCACCTAATCTTTTTTGTCTTGCGTCTTCCCCAAATTTACTCCCAGACACCACGTCATCCACCCAAATCTTCTTCACTCAGTCTTTGCGCTCGATTCCCCTGGTAGGGAAGCGAACCATCGCATGCTGCCCCGACCACCACCATTTCGTTAGTTTCTTAGAATTTATCTCCGTTATTTTCTTCCCGGGGGACATTGCTGAGCATGGATGGTCAACATTGGTGTTCGGCCCTCATCTGTAGCTATTCTATTATGGTAGGGGATTCTTATTCTAGGATTTTAATTGTTGGGGTGGTATTTGTAGGATCTGCCTTTTGTATTCTTTTGATTTCAGCTTCTCCTTGTTCTTGCTTTTTGGGGTGTTTAAATATTAGTTTTCATTCATGTGCATTTTGCCACAGGATATTATAAAGTTTGTCGTAATAACTTGCGAGTGTAAAGTTGGACGCAAAAGATTAGGGGCTTAAGAGTCACTTAACTGCTCCGATTAAGGAGGAAGGCTTGATCAAAGCTAAGATAGACCCAAAAAAAAAGATTCTATCTTGTGTTGGAAATTTATAGCCTTGGAGGAGTCCACCGGCTGTGGAAGCTAAAAAGTAGGAACTTTTTTACTTCCAAATTCAGTGCATCTTCGATGAGAGATGCGCTGTGTCTGTAGTTAGGGGTAGCTTTGATCAGCTATGGGACGGTCTGAATTTCTCGTTTTCTTGGGCTAAATGCTATTATAAGGTTTTATGATATGCAACTCTTCCTTTCTTGGTTTCTTGTTTTGGGCCTAATTTGTGTCTGCCTAGGGCTTGTGCTGTGAAGTTAGCTCATTTGTGGAAAAAAAGTAAATGGTTTTTATTTCCTGTTTATTGTTAGTTTGATCTGTTTGTGAAGATATTTGGGTCTATGGCTCTTTCTTGTTGAATTAGAATGCTATCACTCAGCTAATTTTAACAAAAAGAGGAATTTTGACTGATGAACCTAACTAGGTTTAATCAGTGTGTACCACATAAGTACAGCCTGCATGTTGAACCAAAAGGAAAATTAATTTCTGCTGGAGAAGGAGAATAAACACATGAAATGAAGCTACTAGCATAGGTTAATGTTCGATATCCAAATGGAGATTGGAGAATATTTTGCCTCCCTTTTGATGGATCTTCGTTTGTGTTTCAAACACCATGGTTCAAGTTTATGTATTTCACCAGTTGTAGATCAGATCCGCACTTGCATTTTGGTGTCTGTTATTTTGATCTTATAATGTGCTGAAAAACAAGGCTGTGCCTACCGTTGAGACATAGAATTAGGACATCGTTGGGCTGTTGGTTTATCAGCCGATTGCTTTGAGATATTTTATGACGACAAAGTTTCGAAGTCCCTTGCATATTTGGCTTGCATGGCCTCAAAGTCTTTACTGATAATTACCCACTATTTACAGTTCCCACCAAAAATATTTGAAGATTTTCATCAGTAATTTCCAGTAATGTTCTTTGCCTTTATACAGGATTCTTCTCAGGTGATGATTGGAACTCAACCCTGGTAACCTCCATGTCTGGGGCCCCACGCTCCAACCTTGGAATTGTTCCCAGGGACATGAATGGTAGTATTCCAATTAGCACTATGAATTCCTCTGGGCCGAGCATTGGTGTTAGCTCTTTGGTGACGGATGCTAACTCATCACTCTCCGGAGGTGCCCAGTTGCAGCCAAGTACAAGCATGAATGCTGATTCATTCATGCGCCTTCCTGCCTCCCCGATGTCATTTTCATCCAATAACATCTCTGGCTCGTCAGTCATTGATGGCTCCATCATGCAGCAAAGTCCACCCCAAGAGCAGCAGGTGCAGAAGCGGAGGTCATCTAGTGTAACATCACAACCTGTCACTGAGGCTGGCAGTGCATTGCACGCTCAGAAGAAGTCAAGGATTGATATTAGGCAAGATGATATCCTGCAACACCAGTTGATTCAGCAGCTGCTCCAAGGCCAGAGTTCTCATTATCTCCAGGGCCAACAGAATCCACAGCTTCAAGCCTTGATCCGGCAGCATAAACTGGCACAGATTCAACAACAGCAGCAGCATCAATTGTCGCAACCGTTTCCTCAGATTCAACAATCTCAAGTTGGCATACCTCGGCAACCACAGTTGAGGCCACCGCTAGCACAGCCTGGAATGCAGCTAGCTGGACCTGTAAGGACTCCTGTGGAGAGTGGGCTCTGTTCTCGAAGGTTAATGCAGTATTTGTATCACAAGCGTCATCGGCCAGAGGTGAGTTTCTTCATTGCATACACTGATTATTACAAGATACACATTCTTGGCAGTACAATTTACTCAAATAGTGTCTTGTAGAATAATCCCATAACATACTGGAGGAAGCTGATTGATGAATATTTTGCACCACGAGCAAGAGAAAGATGGTGTGTGTCATCATATGAGAAAAGAGGGAATTCCTCAGGTGCCATTCCACAGACAGCTCCGGTCAGTTCATCACACTTGCATTTTACCTGTGTTTGTACATTTTGGATATTCTTCACGTTCCTGGTCTAACATCGCTTTCAGCTTGATGTTTAAAACAATATTGATTAGGATCCCCTTAAAGTGCTGCTAGGATTATCAAGTATCTTTTGATGATATTGAGAAGCAAAATTTGTAGGTGTAGCTTCTGTAGGAAATTTTTGCTATTGTACCCTGCAATAGTTAATCTTGTATAGGGCCTGTTCTTTTTGGCTACGACTTGTGGCTTTTGGCTGCGGCTTGTGGCTTTTGGGCTGTTTGTACGAGAGATTACAGAGTAACAGAAACTCACGTGCGGTTTTTGCCAATATAAATGAAGCCAGTAAAATATGTACTACAATTAATTAGTAGACTCTATCTTGAAAAAAATACTCCGTTTAAAAGCTAGTTACTAGTAGACCCTACTAGCAAACAAGGGAGGGGAGGGGGGAGGGCAGGGGAGGGGTGAGCAGTGGCAGTCCCTCAGGCCATGGGGAGGAGGCTTGAAGCAGAGCAATGAGCACCATTGATGGCACAGAACTGCCGGAGTGCAGGGGAGAGGAGAGGAGCGGCCGCGTAGCTCCCTCTACAGGTTGTCGATGGCATGGAGGCGGGAAAGGCGGCAGCAAGCATATGCGGCCGGCGGCGACGTGGGCCCGGCCAGCGGCGATGGGGGTGAGGTGCATCGTGCCGCTGCGCTTGGCCACCGTGGCGTTTGGCCTCGTGAGCGAGGGAGAGGATAGGATAGGAGGTAGGGTAGGGTTTGCTTTCAGGGCAGCATCCCTTCTATTATAAATTGTTCGGTGCAGCCCATCTGGCCCATACTGCGCCAAATGAGTCCTTTGCAAATGAATTAGGGCAAGCCCATCTTCCTCTTCCTTCTCCTTCCTCTGATTCTTCCCAGCCAGCGCCGCCACCTCCTATGCTTCACACCCGGCGCCGCTGCCGCTTGCTCTGCTTCACAGCCGGTACCACCGCAACCCAGTGTTCGGATTACCGGCGGTTACCGGCCGGTAACCGTCGGTAACCGTTCTTCCCGGCGGCGAGCGGGATGAAAAAACCGGCCGGTAGTAAAATTTGAAAATTTTGAAAGTGCAGTTGCTGAAAATGGTTCCAGTTTTCATTGGATGCTTCAGCAACCATTTAGGGACATGTGGAGCCCATTTGCATGCGGTAACCGCCGGTAACCGTTCTTCCCGGCGGCGAGCGGGATGAAAAAACCGGCCGGTAGTAAAATTTGAAAATTTTGAAAGTGCAGTTGCTGAAAATGGTTCCAGTTTTCATTGGATGCTTCAGCAACCATTTAGGGACATGTGGAGCCCATTTGCATGTGAAGTATTTGGTTCTCTGCATGGGGGGGGGGGGAGAAAAGGTAGCTGCTGCATGTGCATTGCATTATTGAGTGTCTAGAGCAGCAAGAAAGCATCAGGAGCAGCAGGGAGCAGCAGCAAACTGCAGCAGCGAGCAAATGCATTCTCATTCCACCGGTTTTCCGGTTTTCTCGCCGGTAAAATCGGTAACCGGCCGGTTACCGGTCTCCTTCCGCCCCGCCAACTCAAATCCGTTTGACAAAATTCAACCGGTTTAAAACCGGGATTTCCGGTTACCGGGCGGTTACCGGTACCGCCCGGCGGCCGGGATTCATTCCGGTACCGGTTATTTGATCCTTGCCGCAACCTCCTCTGCCACTCCCTCGTCCTTCTTTGCATCCATCTTCACTTCCTCAGCTCCTCTCCTCCCCTCCTTTGTTTGCTCGACCTCACAAATCGACCGCCTAACCCGCTTAAATCCGCCGCGCCTAAGGGCGCCGAGGCTGCCTAGGACCAACTTTGACCGCCTAGACCGCCGTCTTCCACGAAATCGCGGTGGCCACCCACCGACAAGCGTCTAGGCTCCAATTAATCGCTGCCTAAACCTGATTTTTTAAGCACTAGTCGCATAATGTCTGTAAAATCATACTTACACTTCACATCATACTCACACTTCACACAATCTTATTTTCTCCATGTTACAGGATACATGGCGTTGTGACATTTGTAATACGCATGCTGGGAAAGGATTTGGTTAGTTGATTTCTGACAACCTGGGAATCTATGTCCATGATGCTTCTTTCATTCGTTAAAACATTAAATGCTTCTCAGTTCCTCTTCATGACTGCTTGTCGAAGATGATTTGCTTGAATTCTTTTAAGGTTACTCATATATTATCCAGACTCAATTTTCTTGGTACATGTCTTGTGCTTTACAGAATACCTTTTCATTGCAGGCTAGAACAAATATGCAAGTACGTAATATTGTAACATCACAAATCGCAATGTTACTTTGTGCATAAGCAAGTAAGCATTAAGAGTGCAAATAAAAATATCTTATGAAGTTATGTTACCCAAATAAAGTTCTACCCTCTGGACCAGTACAGAACACCTTATCATCAGGAATAATTGTTCAGACAGTCACAAATGAAGAATATTTTTTTGGAATAACTTGGTGGTATCTGAGTGATGCATGGTTTGGGCATTGCATTTCCTCCGCATCAAGCTTAGTTTATGTTATCCACTGTGCACTTTGCAAGTACTATTACTCTAAAATGGATGCATTCCTTGACATCTCTTTTTTTGGGAAGCTTTCCGATTTGCTCCTTGCCTTCTTGTAATATAAGTTGTTATTCTCATAAATCCTGGTTTATTTTTTCTTTTCTGTAATTTTATTTCAATGTATGTATTTGAGCTTACTCAGTAATTTCCATTTGACAGAGGCTACCTATGAAATACTTCCTAGACTCTGTCAAATTAGATTTGACCATGGTGTTATTGATGAATACCTATTCCTTGACATGCCCAATGAATTCCGGTTGCCCAATGGACTACTGCTGCTGGAGCATATGAAAGTTGTTCAAAAGAGCATTTATGAACATCTACATGTTACACATGAGGGGCAATTGAGAATCATATTCACACCAGAACTAAAGGTACGCTGCTTAGTTATAGCTTGCACATGCCAAAGCAATTTTTGGGTGTCCATATTTTTGGACCATTTGTGGAGGTCATTGAGAATCATTCTTATCTACTGATTGCCTGTGAAATTATGCAGATCATGTCCTGGGAGTTTTGTTCACGGCGACATGACGAGTATATCACTCGCAGGTTTCTAACACCACAGGTGGAGTTCTTAGACCAGCATGCTGTTCCTGTTTTATTTGATTAAACTTCGGTTAAAAGACTGAATAGTGGATTAGCTGTTGCCCACATAGATATAACATGCTTTGCACCTTTTAGGTGATAGTTGTCTATTTGTTATAAATCTAATTATTATAAGGGGTTCCTTGCAAAAAAAGTATTATAAGGGGTAACTTAGTTGGATGGACATTTGCTGATCCTGGGTAATTGGGGGTGTGAAAACCCTCGTGTTTTAACCATCTTACTCCTCTCAGAGCTGTTTGGTTTCTTGTCCATTTTCTGATCTATATGCTGGAGTTCCAGATAGCTGCACACAGATAACACTAGAGAAGATCAAATTTTAAGTCATGAATCATGACGGTCCTTGTCTAATTTGTATTTTTTAGGGCCAGTCCTCAAGTTCATATTCCCTGTAACCCTGTTTTACCTTAATATCGGTTAACACCTTGATATCTTATATTATATGCATGATCCCCCTTTTTTCAGGTTACTCATCTGTTGCAAGTTGCCCAGAAATACCACACAGCTGCCACTGAAAGTGGGCCTGCTGGGGTATCAAACAATGATGCACAAACCATTTGCAACATGTTAGTGAACCTATTATGCCACCAGTACTGTAATAATTGTTTTCTTGTGCTTTTTTGGCATGATAAATCATAAAAAACACATTTGACTAGAGTTAACCTGTTTTCCATTATTCTAATCGATGTGAGGACATTATTTTTTGTTGTACTGTTAGGTTTGTGACAGCATCACGACAGCTAGCAAAAAATCTAGAGCACAATACCTTAAATGAACATGGGCTCTCTAAAAGATATGTTCGCTGCTTGCAGGTAATTAAAGTTCCCCTTGTATTACTTACATTTTCTTCAATATTATCCAGAAACTCCTCCTGAGATATTCCTTAATTATTAGTTTCTGCTCTGTATGCTTCCATATATACTTGTGTATCCAGCGTGTTGATTGATTATGTGTCACTTGTAGATATCAGAGGTGGTGAATCACATGAAGGACTTAATTGAGTTCAGCCACAAGAACAAGCTTGGTCCCATAGGTATGATAATGCTGATGGATAAGTCTCTGTACTGTGGTCTTTGTGGGGCTGTGGTAGTTTTTGTTTTTTTGACTGCTTTAGGACAGCATATTGACCGCTTGAGGACAGCATCTAGGATAGCATCGTAGCATATGCTTGGCTGGTTCTCAGCCTATAAATTTGTATCCCCAACCCCTCAGGTTGGTATGGCATTGTGTGAGAAATAAACAAGAAAATTGCCCCATCTCCTAGTGTCATCCTCTCCATGAGAGTAAGGATCTTGCTATCACCAAGAGCAAGAGTCCAACGACTAACAAGTGGTATCAGAGCCTTAGTATCTTGTAGCCCGAGCATCTCCTCGCTCATCTCCTTCTCTCCTCACAGCAGCCCCTTGCAGAGCAAGAAGCAGCCTCATTGTCCCGCTCACTCCTCTCCGAGACGGCGGCTCGTCGGCGACCCTCTCTCCACGCAATAGCCTCGAGAGCGCGCCATGTCCGCAGGCGATCTCGGCCTTCGGCCGCCTCGAGCATGCGGCGTCGCAGACGGCCGAGCTCGTCGCGGCAGAGCAGCAGCGGCAGCGCGCGGCAGACCGCATGCGCGCGAGTGGCGTCAAGGCGGCGGCATGGGCGAGCCGGGCAGCAGCAGCATGAGGTGGAAGCGGCGGCAGCGGCAGATGCAGGCGGCGCGGCGCGGCAGCAGAGGTCAAGGCTCTGCGGCAGCGTAGCAGCAGCTCCGGCTCGTTGATGACAGCGGCGACGCGCGACCTCGGCTGGAGAGAGGGAGGCGGCGCAAGGCGAAGCAGCGCAATGGCGGCGCGCAAGACGCCACGAGCGCGGCGGCGGCCAGACAGGCGGACGCGCGGCGGCGGCGCTCGAAGAGGCGCACGGCGCGGCGCGCTCTGGAGTGAGGCATGCACGGCGGCGGCAGACGGTCGACGGAGAGCGCGCCTCACAGTAACGCGCTCTCCGGTGCCGGCATCGTGGTCACCACGAGTACCAGTCGTCGTCGAGGACGCGGCCCGGCGGCGGGCGGCCTACCTCACCAAGACCAACTACGCCGAGCGGGTCGCGGTGATGAGGTGAAGCTCCAGCGCGGCATATGTGGGATGCGATCCCGACGGCGACGCCGACTACGACCAGGATCGACGGCGCTGGATGCTCTCATCGCCGCAGCCCCGCCGAGATGCGATTCGCGCACCAACAAGCGGATCGCCAAAGAGGCTTGGGACGCCATCGCCGCAGCGACGACGGCAGCCGACCGCGCGCGCAAGTCTACACCGCAGCACTACGCACGAGTGGGAGAACCCGCCTTCAAGCGGTGAAGACATTGATGACTTTGCTCTCCGTCTCAACACTGCTGCGGTTGGTGCGATTCGGTGGCGACACCTACGCCGAGGAGAGAGCGTGGAGAAGCTCTTCCATTGCGCCCCGAGAAGTACAAGCGGATGGCTCGCTCGATCGGGTCTCGCTGACCTCTCCACGATGACCATCGAGGAGGCGCGGTCGCCTCAAGGTCGCCGACATCGATGAGCCACGCGCACCGGGACCGTCACCATTGGCGGAAGCTCCTCCTCGCTCGGGAGCGGTGGGATGCCGGCCAAGGTGACAAGAAGAAGGAGCCTTCTTCCACGACAGCGCGCGCAGAGTGGCAAGCGCGCAAGCGCGCAAAGCGCCAGTGGCGATCTTTGGCGCAAAAAGCGAAGACGAGACGACTCTTGCCACAAGCTGCGGCAAGCTTGGTCATTGGGCCAAGGAGTGTCGGATACCACGACGCGGCCAGCCCACGTCGCGCAAGCAAGGAGGAGGAGGAGCGGCCGGTCTGTTCATTGCTCATGCGAGCATCGAACTACCTACTGGCGGCACCGCCGCAGTGGCTCTCCTCCACCTTGACGAGCCAAAGCACACGCCTCCCGGCGGCGATTCCGCAATGACAAGACCGACGGGTGGTGCCTCGACACCGCGCCACCCACCACATGACCGGCGGCGGAGTTCTTCTCGAGCTCGACTCAGCGTTCGAGGCACCGTCTGTTCGGCGACGCCCCGCCGTGGAGATCAAGGGCGTCGGCTCTGTCGTCTTCGCCGCCAAGATCGGCGAGCACCGGCCGCCACCGGCGTCTACTACATCCCCGATCTGCGAACTCCATCATCGCCTTGGGGGATTTGGATGAGAACGGCTCACGTGTCGAGATCGAGCACGGTGCTGCGCGATTTGGGATCTTCGGCGCCGCCTCCTTGCCAAGGTAACCAGAGGCGCAAATCGACTCTACACTCTTCACGCGCAGTGGCACAACCCTCTGTCTCGCGGCTCGTCGGGACGACGAGGCGTGGCATGGCACGAGCGCTTTGGGCACCTTCACCGAGGCCCCGGCGGCTCGGTGCCACGGAAATGGTGCGAGGCTGCGCGTGCCTTGACCATGTGGAGCGCTCTGCGACGTCTGCGTGTTGACGGCGAGGCGACTCTTTCCCAAAGAGCGAGTTTCGAGCCAAGGAGAGGCTCGAGCTCGTGCGGGGACTTGTGTGGCGGTGACACCGCCACACCGGAGGACGACGCTACTTCCTGCCGCCGTCGACGACCTCTCCCGCTACATGTGGGTGATGGTCCTCGGCAGCAAGGAGAGGGTGCGCGACGCCATCGAGCGCACGCAGTCGCCTGCGAGGCGAGCGCGCCGCAAGCTGCGCGTCGCCGCGCACAGACAACGGCGGCGAACCACGGCGGTGAATTCGCGTCATCTTTGCTGCCGATGAGGGCATTCAGCGCCACTACTCGCGCCGCATGACCGCAGCAGAACGGCGTCGCCGAGCGGCGCAAACAGGCGGTTGTGGGGATGGCTCGGCCCTCTCGCAGCGAGAGGATGCCGGCCGTCTTCTCGGGAGAGCGGTGGTGATCGCCGTCTACATCCTCAACCGCCGCTTACCAAGGCGCTCGACGGCAGGACGCCGTCACGAGGCTCGGCATGGCGCAGCGGCATCTCCCACTTGCGGGTCTTGGCTCCTCACGTTCGCCAAGGAGCTTGGCCACATCGGCAAGCTCGGCGGCGCGAGCACTCGAGTGTTCATCGGCCACGCGGAGGGCTCGAAGGCCTACCGCATCCTCGACCTGTCACACGCAGCCGCGCCCGCATCTCGCGTGACGTGTTCGACGGCGGCGAGGCCGGACGTGGGACAAGGCGGTGGGCGGCGGTTCGGCCTCGACTCGTGGACTTTGTTGTCGACTCACGCCCACTTCGAGAGAGCCGGGAGCTAGCGGCACGTCTTCACCGAGCTCGTCCACCTCGACACCTTGCTTGCCACCGGCTCCGGCGAGTGCTCCACCACCTTCGGCACGGCCACGCCCACCCTTCACCACCGGCCACCACTCTCCGCACCGCGGCCACACCACCGAATCGGCCCCGGCGGCCGGCCCACGATGAGGAGCGCATGGTGGAGTTCGCTACTCATTGTCCCACGACGAGGACCGCGTCGACGCCTACCACGACAGCGAGCCTCGCGCTTATCGTACCATGGACAACATCTCGCGAGCCGCCGTCCTCGGATCGGGCGCAGCGCGATCGCGAGGCTGAGCCGCACTTGGCATGCGACGACGGCGAGCCCGCTCCTTCGCGCGAGGCGGAGGAGACGCGGCGTGGCGTGTCGCGATGAAGCGAGAGATGGACGCCGCCGAGCGTAACCGGACGTGGGAGCCGGCGGATCTTCTGCCGGCCACCGCGCGATCACCCTTAAGTGGGTGTTCAAGGCCGAAGCGGGATGAAGCCGGCGCCATCGCAAGCACAAGGCTCGCTTGGTGGCACGAGGCTTCGTGCGGCGGAGGGGTCGACCGATGACGCCGCACCCGTCCGCACGGATGGAGTCCGCGCGACTCCTCCTGCGCTAGCTGCCCAGAAGGTCGGGCGTGTTCATCACATGGATGTCAAGTCGGCATTTCTTAACGGCGACTTGAAGGAGGAGGTCTCGTGCATCACCACGGATTTGCGATCCCCGGCAAGGAGGCAGGTGCTCGCCGCGCAAGGCCTCTATGGCTTGCGACAGCACCGAGGGCGTGGAACGCTAAGTCGACTCCACCTCAAGCAAATGGGGTTCCAGCAGAGCGCACGCAGGTCGCAGATCTGGCGGCGGGCAAAGGCGCAACGCCGGCGGTGGGTGTCTACGTCGACGACTTGGTGATCACGGCACCAAGGATGCGAGGTGGCGGCATTCAAGGAAGAGATGAAGGCCACCTTCCGGATGAGTGACCGGGGTCTCTCCTTCTACTTAGGGATTGAGGTGCACCGGGATGATTCCGGATCACGCCGACGCATCGCCACGCCAAGCGCGTCGTTGAGCTAGTGGGCTCACCGATCGCAATCCACTCTCACTCCAATGGAGGAGAGGTGAAGGCCGAGCCGCGACAAAGACGACGGAGGAGGTGGACGCCACGCAGCACGCGTCTTGTGGGAGCCTTCGCTACCTCGCCCACACACGCACCGGACTTGGCATTCTCCGTCGGCCACGTTAGTCGGTTCATGCAACGACCGACGACGAGCATCGCCAGGCCGTGAAGAGGATCATCCGCTACGTTGCGGGGACTCTTGACCACGGCCTCCATTACCCGAGGTGTCCCCGCGGCACACTTCGTCGCATGCGACGGCGGCGACCACGCGGCGACATCGACACCAAAGAAGAGCACAAGCGGGATTCTCTTCTTCCTCGGCAAGTGTCTCGTTCATCGGCGATCGATCAAGCGGCGGTGGTGGCCTGTCGGTGTGAGGCCGAGTACATAGCGGCTTCCACCGCTCGACTCAGCACTCGCTCGCCGATCGCTGGTGATCTCTCGGCGGGGACATCAAGCGGTGGAGCTCGGGGTGGACAACAAGTCCGCTCTAGCCTCGCAAAGAACCCGTTTTCATGAACGAGCAAGCACATCCGGTGAAGTATCATTTCATCCGAGGTCGCTGGATGAAGGAAGCATCAAGGCAAGCTACATCAACACCACGGATCAGCTTGCGGATCTCGCTCACCAAGCCTCTTGGAAGGATCAAGTTCCTTGAGCTCGCTCCAAGATCGGATGGTTCAACCCTCCCACAAGACGACGCACAAGACTTAGGGGAGAATGATGGATAAGTCTCTGCATTGTGGTCTTTGTGGGGCTGTGGTAGTTTTTGTTTTTTTGATCGCTTTAGGACAGCATTCGCTTTTAGGACAGCATCCGCTTTTGCTTTAGGACAGCATCGCTTTTAGGACAGCATCGCTTTAGGACAGCATCTGCTTTAGGACAGCATATTGACCGCTTTAGGACAGCATCTAGGATAGCATCGTAGCATATGCTTGGCTGGTTCTCAGCCTATAAATTTGTATCCCCAACCCTCAAAGTTGGTATGGCATTGTGTGAGAAATAAACAAGAAAATTGCCCCATCTCCTAGTGTCATCCTCTCCATGAGAGTAAGGATCTTGCTATCACCAAGAGCAAGAGTCCAACGACTAACAAATGCACATTCACCAATCAGTGTCTGCAGTGTTCAACTAGGTGCTCAATTATTTTGCAAAGGTTTTCTAAAAAGTTTCTTCGTAACCAATGTTTTGTCCATAGTTTGCATGAAAATGGTAGGATTAAGCATTACATTTCATGTTTTCTTTTAAAAAGTTGGAAGTCCTAATGCGAGCTCTATTATATAAGAACAACCTACAGGATTAGAAACTACATTCGAACCATAGCTGGGCCAAACCCAGCCAATATCATGCAAATTTAGTTGTGATACCACTTGGTAAACACATTTGTTTTTGAACTAATGAGAGGTGTGTATAGTGAACTATATTGATGGAATGACAAATTGGTCTTGATGTGAACAAATAGGTCGGAGCTAAACATATTATATGAGATCTCTGTTGCTAACTTGTTTTTGCTGCTGATAACAGCAAAGCAATAGGGCAGCATAGCAATTTAGGAGGCGATAATAGCAAAAACGCATCTCCTTTTTCCTTTAATTTTTTGTCTGGAAAATCCATCAATGTTTTGATGATCATGGTGCAGCCCTTCCTGCTTTGCTCCATCGACCTGTAGCGTAGTTTAAATGTTTAACATTTTGCCTGTTCATCTGCAGAGGGCCTGAAGAACTATCCCAAGCAAAATATACCAAAGCTTCCACTACAGAATATGCATGAGGCAAAGCAACTCATGGCAGCTGCCGGCCTTCCTAATGACCAGAGCAACCTCAAAGTCATGGGGGTCAAACCAGAAATGAGCACCCATGTGAATAACGAGGCTCCTGGTGTTGGAGCCATCGGTAATAATCCGCAGAATGCTGCAGCACTAAACAATTACCAAAATATACTTCGAAGCTCAAGTGCAAATCAGAGTTTGCTTCAGCAAGAGGCATCGAGTGTCTTTAAAGGTCCTTCAGCAATGCACAATGGCATTCAGCTGGAAGCAACTAGATCCTTCCGTGGACCTAACCCGGTGCAGCTTGCGCAATTCCAACATCCCGCGGCATTTCATCATCCTATGCCCCAGCAGAACCATCTCCAGGGCTTGGGTGTGAGTCCACAATACCAGCAGCATGTTATTCATCAGCTGCTGCAAGAAGTCAAGAATACTAACAACCGTGCTTTGGCGCAGCAACGACCTCCTGTGGTGCCCAATGTAAATAGTGGTCTCGCATCAGGAGCTGCTATCACCAGCAGCGCTGCTAGTGGAGAGCAGACACTGCATATGAATAATGGTGCGGCAAAGGGTGCCACTCCAATGGGTACAACGGGGCCTAGCGATGTGATCAACAGTGGAGCCGGCATCGTCCCCAGCAGAAGTAACAGTTTCAAGTCAGTAAGCAGCAATCCAGCTGCTGCTTCTGGCGGCAATGCCGCGACTCTGAAGGCCGAGTCTATGCATGAAATGGATGAGCTCGACCATCTTATTAATAATGAACTGGTGGAAAGCGGGCTGTTCATGGGGGAGCAGGGAGGTGGATACTCGTGGAACATGTGACAGAGTACATAATCGTTTCACTTCCCTGTGAGTTCACTTGCATGCGTCTGAGACAACCGCCTGTGCTTGGCTGTTAGTGGCGATGGGAAGTCGCCGTAGATTCTAATTTCTTCGCTTTTTTCAGTTTTTGTTTGCCGTTTGGAACAGTTTCTGTTGATCATATACTGATGTAACTTCAGTTATGTTTGATTGTGAGTTGGCTTGGAAATCTGAGAGCAGTGCAACCCAGAGTTATTAGCGTATCAGGGTCATACCACTGAATGACATGCTGTGATTACTATAATGCCCTCTCTTATCTTTCTCAATGTCGTAGCATGTCAATGGTATCTCTTGTCCTCAGGGTAACGCGCATAGTAGAAATGCGGCCTGGTGTATTGGTGGAGTCTCTCTATTGTGCATTGTGCGCTGGAGGTTGCGAATTTGAAACAGCCTCTTTGCAAAGCAGAGAAAAAGCTGTCTAAAAACTCCTCTTTTCTAAACCTCGTAAGTACGGAAGCTTCGTCACTGGGAACGGCCAGGGCTAATCGATTCAAGTGGTAACGCGCATCGTAATCGATTCAAGTTTTAAGCGTGATGCAACCTTCCTGATAGTTAATTTGAACGACTTGTCACTTGTTCGAAAACCCATCATAAGTACGAGTATCCAAGAGAAGTGTAGCATTGTGCTAAAGCACCGGGTGAAGGCATGACACGAAGAATAAAGAAAACCTCTAAGAATATATATAAGCTAATGAAGCATCTGTAGACTTGTACGTGCCAAAAATTACAGGGGAAAAACACCATCAGGGATCATGACGAGACGAACCATTTCCATTTAGTATTATTTTTGGTTTTCCTTTTTTTCGAATTTTCCCTTTTTTTTTGATTTTTTTGTTGCGCTTTGCCATGTCACTGATGAATCGACGACGCAACCAGCAAGATCGTTCCATCATTTGTCAGCTTCGATGGTCAACTGATCCCATGCTAGGAACTAGGAAGGTCCAAACACTTCATATTTGCATACTGGGCAGGTCTGTTTCATAAAACAAAAGGTGTCAGAAAATCCACTGCACAAGGCCATAAAAAGTTTTTAGTTTTTAAAAGCCGAAAGAGGTTAATAGCAACGATCTGAAGTGGATAGTAATATCAATGTTAATCTTAACTTCGATGAATGGTAAAAATCCGTAAACGTTTACCTTGTCGATCTTGAGCCATTTAGCAACACAACCTGCGTGGTAATTATGTTTGCAGGGCAACGTTATGAGTCTTTCTCGGTTTCTGAAAGTTGACAGACATATAGGACAACTGCATTCAGAGCGAAAATAAATCATCAGTGATAGGATGGAGATTTCGCAACTTCATCAGCAAAATGCTGGGAATTATCATCTTTAACAACTTCATATGTGATCGAAAATGTAGACTTACACTTCATGGTTTGCCTTTCTTGAGAAAAAGCCTGATTTGTACTTCGATGTCAGCAAATAGGATATAAGCTGATCAGATAAACCTCTGTCCTCACTTCCTACTGATTCTACAAGTGCCTGCCTTTGCTAGATTACACAAAAGGATAGGAATCAGCAATATTTTTGTGTGAAGATACATTACTCCACTATATGTCTAATTTGTTCACAATCTTCACATGTTACAGCAGTTTTTTTTCTGAAACATTCATACATCACAAACCTCATATGTCATGCTATCTGAATCATCATCACCACCATCGTCCTGCCTGGCAGCCTGCGAGCCAATTATTGGAGTCTTTACTTCATATATGCAGAGAGTTATTTACTTAGAAAGATTTAATTTGAATCAAGCCGTATAACCACCTCTTGTTCGTTATCGACATCATCATCGGTGTCAGATGGAGAGGCTACGCAGCTTATATCTGAATTAAGCCAACACCGATACAAATACGATTATCAGTGTGAAAAGTACAAAATCTCAACGACTGCAACATTATGTACGCCTAGGCGAATTTTATCATGAGAAGTGCATACCATCTTCTTCATCCGGAGGTGTTTCAATAGTCATATTCTCCATCTCCTGCAGCTGCCTAGCGTATTCGAAGTCGGACGCAATCTGTTCATCGATACCTGAAGTTCTCGAAGTTGTTGCTGCACTAGTGCTACTTTCCCCATGATAGTAGTAGTGTGCATTGTCAGATGGTGCAGTTGTTCGTGGACCTCTGGTATGATTGTTGTATGTGTCATCCAAGATAGATTGATACAGACTCTCCTAAAAAAGTTTCACAAAAAAGTTTTTAAGTTTGCTGAACAAAATTGAACCGAAAAGCCAAATCAACAGCATAGTATCATGGCATACAGATGTTCTATACTAAAGCTCACGCCACAAGCCTGAAAGAAACAGTCTGTTCATAATGAACGGTAGGATCAAGCATATATATACCTGATCTTGAAGAACATCACCAATCACAAACTCGAGATGATCGTTGTCTAAACCATCAAAGTTTGCTTCTTCGGTGCCGCAGGCAGGTGGGTTCACGTAGTGCACGGTGATCCTTCGCATGGCGTTAGGCTGCCCCACAGTAGCCATGACAACTTGAGAAGTGGGAGGCAAGATCCAGTTACCTACAGGTCATGGCACACCATCTCCCATAAGTAATTAGCATCAAGAAAGTTCTAGCCAAGAATAATATGCAACCTTCCATGATTTAACCTCTTCTACATCTAACAGCAATAATCCTATTTGGGAAAAACTGAAGAGACGTTCTCTTTATCGTTCTCTCATATCCCTATGAAGTATTCAGAGCAGCTCTGCATGAAAGAAACTGCAGAAGGCACTCAAGAACCAACAATAGCAAAAGATACTTGCAACTTCCAAGAAGGAAAAAACAGAAGATCGATGAAACAAAGAGCAGAATCGAAGTTCAAAACAAGTAACTTTGCAGGAGTTCTGATGAAGAAAATAAAGGGAGGAAGGGAAGATGAAACAAGAACAGGCCGGCAAGGGATGCTTGCTCTACCTTACCTTCTTTCTCCTCTCCTCTTGTCCTCTCCTCTCACCTTTTCAAGGTTGGATGGATGCTTTGTTAATGAGAGGGTGGTTGGCTTCCTAAGTATTTATATACGCAAGTCGCTCTCTCTGTGTGTGCATGTGTTTTTAATATCTAGTAGTAGTGTCAAGTGAAGGGGACTAGACTGGAGCCTAACTATTACAGTTATTGACTTACCGTTACTGCTTCAACCTATGTAATTACTGTTTGATAATTTCTATTTGCCCTGATCTCTACATGTGCCTTGCCCTTTTGCTTGTGAAATCAGATATTTGTTGCTAATTCCTTGTTATAGTGAGTGCATCTTGTCTCTTCATTTCTGGAGAATACTTTGCCTTTGTACCAACTGAATCTTGGTCTCTCATCTATTCAGAGGTGACATGAAAAGGTTTCACCAAATAAACTTACTGATGTAGAATGCTTTTTTTTTACTTAGAATAACTCACACACGCACTTTTTCGCTATACTTTGCAATGTATCACATCATCCTTTTCTTGCATGACTACGTTGCCATTGCATCCCAACTTTAGAGAAGGAAGAGAGACAGAGACTGGATCATCTTGTGAACCATTCTTTGTTAAGTCAAGGTCTTCTTCGATGATGAAAAATAACCATAGAGATGGATCATTAATACAAAAACACCTCTTTAGCTATAATTCTTAAAACTTTTACTAGTTCTAATTGTGAACGGTGGCATGACAGTCAAAGGTTGTCACTTGTCACCGACGGCCTGACCTCACCTTAATGACTTCACGGTTGATTCAGAAACAACGTCGCTGTTTGCACCATCGGCGATGACTTGCAGTCTTCGGACGGCAATGATCATCACATATTTTTGGCTTAATTATTTGCTTCATGGCAACTGTATCACTTGAATGAGTCAGTTCGTACATGGAAGTATGGAACTCAATTTGGTGGCAAAGCAAAAGCTAAATTCTGCTTAAAAAAGTCAATATGAACGTCTGGTTTATCAAAACGACTTCTTCACTCCTCTCGCTACCGTCTTACTCCGGGGATAAAGTAGAGGGTCACGGGGCATCACGCACTTTACTCCTCTCGCTTCTGTCATGCGCACGTATCTTTCTCTCACTTTTGGCACCGTTTGCTCTCTCTTTAAAAAAAACACTTCTTTTACCTAATACTATTCATTTTTAGTCAAAATCTATAAATCACAGCCAAAAGCTATGAGCAAAAACTAATACAAATGCCCCTTAGACCATGTTCCAACACATAAAATTTTAGCTAGTCAGTGGTGATCTGCTCAAGATATACCAGTGGTATAAATTTTGGAATCTTGGCAGGTTCCAACCAGACACTAAATTATCTTTACATCATTAGGTAGCTATCCATTTAGCAGTAGTCTGGCAGCGTCATTAGTTGATGTCGACGTCAAAGAAATCTTCGTGTCGGTTCCATCCAACGAAATTTCCCACATGGATCGTTTCAGTGTCGACACAAGAAGATTGGGCGCCAAGAAAGGCCAAAGACTTCGTGTCAGGTCAATCATTAAGTAATGGAGGCCGTTGCAATTGACAAATTGATCTTAGCTTCGTTTTCTTAATTTAATTTGAGAGAGACAAGATAGTGTGTTTTTTTCTATTGGTTGGAGATAACTACAATAGCACAGTATTACTCAGTGCTATTTACGGACAGCCAGATACCGTTTCTCATAATACGAGGCCTTAATTAAGGCTTCCCCTTAAATTCTGTCAGCTCTGCATATTTGGTGCTCCTTGTAACTGAACTCTGTTTCTTTCAACTCTTGTGCTAACTAGCTGCCGTTATCCCAATATTAATTTACAGAAATCAACTTCAGAACATAAGATAGTAACTCTCAATTTAAATCCAGGGCATCAAGAACCGCCCCCAACAGAATGTCGTTAACTTTTCTATTTGATCTATGGCTCAAGAATCAGGATTATGTAGGATCATCGATGACAATCAGGTGAATGATCGCAATCTCCGATGGAAGCTTTTTTTTCTCACAATTATCTTCAGACCATCCGACAGCAAAAAGAAAACAACCAAATAAATAATACTAGAAACTAAAATACCTTGTGCTACTTACTTCACGTCATGGCTTTGAGTACATTATCCATGTGCTACTATTGCTTCGCGATCAGCTGCTGTGGCGTGGTGCTTTGCCTTTGACCGACGATGGGACGTCTTCCTGCCTGCGCTCTGCACGCGAAAGATGGAGGAGGAACAGCTATACTCTTCTGGACGTGACGCGCCTCATTTTTCTCCGTGATGCGCCCGCCTGACGCCCCTATTCCAAGAGTCACGGCGATTGGATTCGTCGACGCACGCGTTCACGAATGCACACCGAATCGAGACGCGGCAATCGATCCGAAGAAAAAAGCGCCGCCCAAAATTTTTCTCTAATAGCTCTGATTTTATTTCTGAATCATGATAGCTCATGAGCAATCGATTTTATTTCTGAATGAATTTCTGATCAGAGCAAGTCGTTCATGAGCAACCTGTTGGGATATGGATATGCTACGCTAACACAAATTAAATTTTCTACCGTGTAAATCAGAAAGCCATGTGAGTAAAAGATCATACATCGTTACCATTAGATACGTAGTGCAGTGGAAGTAAAGTTGAAGCAGCTGATTTAACGAAGAGCACATTAGTGTAGTGGAAATAGTCAATCGTCCTCCGACCTCGTCACCGACTATAATCGCTTCCATGCTCAACCTGCAAATGTAAAGATCAAAGAATATTTTTCTAGTACAAGTTCGTCCCAATTTGACCAACATCAGTCCACACTCACGCAACACACCTCAAATAACAGTAAGCAACATCATCAATTATTCATCACAAATTAACCATTGTCAATTATTCATTAGCAAGATATTCTAAACCAAATCATATAGTCTAACAGATTGCCATGTTCTTCTTCCAATGTCTCCCTCCAACCTACCCAGTTTGGTTTCTGAAATACTAATCCACGCAAAACAAGCTCCCAATTGGCAGCTCTTAAAATTTTTTTTTGACAATAAGCAGCTCTTGATTGCAATATGCTATCAATGGTCATAAAACACACGTTACTTGAATCAACCAATTCTCCACATGCTAGCAAATAATCATATTGGGAATTGTTCCAACCAGGGGAACAGTGACACAAAGTAAAAGAAACTTCTGTATCATCGTCACTCGTCAGCGCTTGCAAGTTGCAGGTCATGTCGAGTGTCTTATGCTTCAATAATTATGCTCCTAATTGTGAAATTGACCTGGATGAACTTGTTTTTCGCAATCGCATGCCTATCTGAACGTTGACCACTATCTTCTGGAGTGTCCTATCTGAGCATATCTTTCTGCTTGTTCGTGCTTGCAGGTTCACACCTTGGGCAGTAGTCATTTTCAACATTTAGATTGATGTACACAGCGCATTTAAAAAGTTGCAGGTTTGTCTCAAGCACCATCGGATGCTACAACAGGGGAACCAAGTTGTCCACAGTGATTCCAAGAATGTGCAACAAAATATACAGGCGGATTGAGAACAACTGATACTTATCATGTCCGCAATTTGCACTGTTCCGAGCCAAGATGAGGAAGATCTCCAGACCACGGCTGAAAAGCGGATGCAAAGGGGAACCAGGAGCACAATGGGCAAAACGATGACACTATGCATTCCTGCATGGCTGCAGCATGCATCCGAGCAATCTCACACAGAGTCCCATAGCCTGAAGGCTTTCAGAAGTCTCTTCCATGTCATAGTGAGCTGCCATAACAAATAACAACTTAGTAAGGAATTTAGACGAATGCAGGAAAGCCGGAAGCATAGATAATGTGGCAGGAGTGAAGCACATGAACTTACCTTAAATATACCGCTGTAATTTCTGTTCATTAGCTTATCGTTCAGTCGTGTTATTAGATATAGATTTCACTATGCACAAACCCTTCTTGGGGTATATCTGGAAACTATATGCTATGCCTGCATTCTGCCTGGAAGTCTAGCACGTCTGAATATCACGCACAACAGAAATAGCCATTTACAGCTTTATCACAGTTTCTTTAGAGAACCGTGATGATGTACAGGCGGTTCTAAGCATCCACTTGATTCGTGACCTCTTTTGTTGCCAGCTTGATGCATCCCTTCGCAGGTCAATTTAATACGGAAGATCAGAGCAAGCAGTTCATGAGCAATCTGTTGGGATACGGATAAGTTACACTAGCGCAAATTAAAATTTTTAATCGCATAAACCAGAAAGCCATGTGAGTAAGAGATCATAGATCATTACCATTAGACGCGCAGTGCAGCGAAAGTAAAGTTGAAACAGCCGATTCAACGAAGAGTATGTTGGTGTAGTGAAAGTAGTCGATCATCCTCCGACCAACTGTCTCCCTTTTGCGATCATCCCGATCACGCGCCGCAGTCGTAGCAGCGCCTCTACCAAAATCTACACGTCCAGGGATGGAACACCTTGCGTCGGTTTGCTAGTACCAGTGCGCATGACAGGAGTTATGAGAGTTGGTGGCTAGGGTTTTGATAGGTGTGTTTTTGGGATACCCCCTCAGCCCCGCATCTCTCTTTACATACCATCTAATCGGATCCTTAATCGATACGAGTAGAGATCGAATCTCACTCAAAAACTATCATCTGGACCTTTATCATTCTAACCCATTAAATGTGTGACCATGTAGATTCATGTATATTTGGTCATGAGCCAAAAACTCATTTCCAATCTATAAGTCAGTAGAGGTCCCTAGTTGGACATAATGACTCCCAACATACATAAAGATGATATCGAACGAACCTATATAGTACTTATGTACTGATCTCTTTGCCTCATGATATCACATCGAATTGAAGGCGAGAAGCATGCCATCCTATGATAGCTCGATTCTTCACTCGAACCTGTAGTGGATTACTCAGTTGTGATTAACTCCTCAACCACATTCGACATGGCCATACATTTTTTTAATCCAATCACATCAAGGGACTAAGAGATAACTCTCCTGTTATATATAGGAGAGGCGAATTCCATCTTGATTGTTCATACTCCTCTATGTGTTTCATAGTAAACCTGAAAGCTACATTTATAACCACCCAGTCACGAAATAGTGTTTGGTAATCCCTGAGTGAACTTATTACACATGTAGGAAATAATGACGATCTCATGTCTAAAGATCGTACATACACTATATATAAGACCAACTGATGACACTTAAGAATATAACAATTTCTGCAATGTTTCATGGTGGGTCAATTCAACATCATGTTCCCTAACATGTTTCCACATTATTGATTTCATATCCCATATCCATGATCCGTAAAACATGATCATCAATCAATACATGTGCTGATCTGTAAATTATAATTATCTCATATAATGATATAAGATCAGGAATAATTTAGAATAACATCAAAATATAAATAAAGAGTTCCACAAGTAAATCACATATTTGTTGATCAATATGAAAGACATTTATTCAAGGGATAAAATAACATATTATTCAAAATATCATAAATATAGAAGTGATACAATTATCTTCATGATTGCCCTTAGAGCATATCACTAACAATCTTCCACTTGCACTAAAGTCAATCATGCAAGTATCTAATACCTCTATTACCCATATCCCTTGTGTGCGCCTCACGTTTTGGTTGTGGAAAAGGTTTTGTCAACGGATAAACAATATTTAAATTTGTGTGCACTTTGTATATCTTAACATCATCTCTGTCTACAATCTTGCAAATGGGGTGAAAATTTTTGATGTTATCTAGGTTCCGTGGCTTGCGCAATGGCTCCACTATTATCACAATATATGATTTATTGGAGTAGAAACACTAGATACTACACCCAGCTCAGAGATAAACTTCTTTATCAAAACGGCCTCCTTTGCAACTTCGGAAGCTACAATATACTCAGCCTCTATTGTAGAATTGGCAACGTCTCTTGTTTGGAACTTTTCTATCTCACTACTCCATTAAGACAAAACACAAATCTAGACTGTGATAAAAAATCATCTTTATCAGTTTAGAAACTAACATCAGTGTAACCATTTACGACTAGCTCTTCCTCACCTCCATAAATAAGGAACACATTCCTAGTCCTTCTCAATATTTCAGAATGTTTTTTTACAGCTATCCAGTGATCTTCACCTGGATCTGATTGATATCTGCTTGTAACGCTTAGAGCACATGACACATCTGAGCATGTACAAAGTATGGTATACATGATAGACCCAATGGTGGAAGCATATAAAATCTTGCTTATTCGGTCTCACTCATCTGGTGTCGAAGGACACTGAGACTTGTTAAGACTAATGCCATGTGATATAGACAAGAAACCCGTTTTAGAATCCTACATGTTGAACCGCTTCAACACTTTGTCATTGTACGTATCTTAGCTTAATCCAATTAGCATTTTAGTTCTATCTCTATAAATTTTTATGTCCAAAATATATGCTGCCTCTCCTAAGTCTTTCATAGAGAAACTATCCCTTAATGAAGACTAGACATATTTAAGTATAGGAATATCATTTACGATAAATAATATATCATCGACATATAGGACCAAAAAAAATAAATGCGCTCCTATTAGTTTTTTTGTAAACACAAAGCTCTTCTTCATTCTTATGAAACCAAACCCTTCAACTATCTTATCAAAATAAATGTCCCAACTCCAAGAAGCTTGCTTTAGTCTATAGATAGATTTCTAAAACTTGTATATCTTTCTAGCATTTTGAGGATCGACAAAACCCTCAGGTTGTGTCATGTACACATCTTCACTTATGTTTCCAGTTAGAAAATCCATTTTGACATCCATTTGTCATATCTCGTAATTGAAACATGCAGTAATAACTAGAATGATCCAGACAGACTTAAGCGCAGCGACGGGTGAGAATGTTTCATCATAGTCAACACCTTGAATTTGTTTGAAACTCTTCGTCACCAATCGTGCCTTATGAATATGAACATTTTCAGCTATGTCTATCTTTTTCTTAAAAACCTACTTGCACTCAATGGTTTTTTACACTATCGGGTAGATCAATCAGATTTCAAACTTGATTATCATACATGGATTGAATTCCAGATCTCATGGCTCCAAGCCATTTCTCAGAATTTGGGCCTATTATCGCTTCCTCATAAGTTTTAGGCTCATCATTGTCTAAGAATAAAATATTATGTCGATACCTTATCGGCAATTGATGTGGCCCTTCAGACCTACGTGGAGCTGGTGCCTCTTCCACAGGTTCTACAATATCTTGTACATTCTGTAGAGGTTCAGTAAGAGTTAAAATATTTTTTTTGATATATCTCGAATGTCTTTGAGTCTTACTATGCTCCCACTAACTCTTTTTGAGAGAAACTTTCTTCAAATAAACGCCATTTCGGGCAACAACACTTTCTTCTCATACCTTTTTTTTACAAAAGTAATATCCTTTAGTTTCCTTGGGATACCCCACAAAGAAGCATTAATCAGATTTAGGTGTGAATTTGTCAGATGTTAAATATTTTATATATACTTCACATCCCCATATTTTGAGAAAAAAACAAATCAGGACGTTTCCCAGTCCATATCTCAAATGGTGTCTTCTCTACAGCTTTTGATGGAACCCTTTTTAATATGAACACAGCTATTTTTCAAGCACACCCCAAAAAGACAATGGCAGATTATGTTGGCTCATTATAGACTGAACAATGTCCAACAAGGTCTGATTTCGTCGTTCAGACACCCCATTCCATTAAGGTGTTCCCGACGGAGTTAGCTGTGGAATAATTTCACATTATTTTAGATGGCCACCAAACTCATAGCTCAAATATTTACCTCCATGATATGATCATAAGGGATTTAAGTGTTTGCCAAGTTAATTTTGTATCTTATTATGAAATTACTTGAACTTTTCAAATGATTCAGACTTATACCTCATTAGGTAGATGTATCCATACCTACTAAAGTCATCGGTAAAAGTTATGACGTACGGAAAACCACCTCTAACCGTTGAGCTCATTGGTCCATATACATCCGAATGTACTAAGACCAACAAGTCATTTGCCCTCTCTCCTAGACCAGTGAAAAGACATCTTAATCATTTTGTTAAGTAAACAAGACTCGCATGTTTTAAATGATTCAAAATCAAATGAGTTTAGAAGACCATCTTTATGGAGCTTCACCATACGCTTCTTATTTATGTGACTCAAATAATAATGCCAAATATAAGTGGGATTCGAAACACTAGGCTGAAGCCTCTTGGCAATAATGTTATAGACAGACACATCCTCAATATTTAAAGCATATAACCCATTTATCAATGGAGAATGATTATAAAGCATATCATTCAAATAAATTAAACAACAATTATTCTTTATTCTTAACTCATAACCTTCTGCTCCCAAACATGAAGCAGAAATAATATTTTTGCTTAAGACAGGAACATAATAATCATTATTTAATTACAAAATTAATCTTGAAGGTAAAGATAATGGTAAAGTGCGTTTCAACGAAGAGCGCGTCAATGTGGTGAAAGTAGTCAATCATTCTCCGGCCAACCGTCTCCTTCTCGCGATCGTCCCGATCAGCGCTGCAGTCGTAGCAGCGCCTCTACCGAGGTCCACATGTCCAGGGATGGAATACTTTGCATCAGTGTACTAGCATCAGCGCACACGGCAGGGGTTATGAGAGGTGGTGGTTAGGGTTTTGATGGGTGTGTTTTTGGAATACCTCCCTTAGTCCTGCACTCTCTTTATATAGCCTTCAATCGATCCTACCCGATACGAGTAGAGATCGAATCCCCACTCAGAAACTATCATCCGGACCATTATCGTTCTAGCCCATTAAGTATGTGATCTTATATGTTTATGTATATTTGGCCATGGGCCGAAAACTCATGTCCAGTCCATAAGTCAGTAGCGGTCCCTAGCAGGACATAACGACTCCCAACATACATAAAGATTATATCGGAAAAACCTATACAGTGTTTATATACCGATTCTTTTGTCTCATGATATCATATTGAACTCAAGCAAGAAACGTGCCATCCTATGATAGCTCGATCCTTCATTCAAATCTATAGTGAATTACTCAGTTGTGATTGACTCTTGAACCACATTTGGCATGGCTATACAGTTTCTTAATCCAACCACACCGAGGGGCCCTGCTATATATGTGAGGGATAAATTCTACCTTGATCACTCATATTCCTCTGCATGTTTCATAGTAAATCCGAAAACTATTTTTATAATCACCTAGTCACAGAGTAGTGTTTGGTAATACCTATGTAAACTATTACACACGTAGAAAATAATGACAATATCAGGTACGAGGATCCTACATATACTATATATGAGATCAACTGATAAGTGATAACATTAAAGAATATAACAACTCCCGTAGTGTCTCATGGTGAGTCAATCCAACATCATGTACTCTAATATATGTCCACAATTATTGATTTGATATCCTATATTCATAATCTGTAAAGCATGATCATCAATTAATACATGTACTGATATGTAAATCACAATTGTCTCACATAATAATATAAGATTACGAATAATTTAGAATAACATTAAAACATAAATAAAGATTTCCATGAACAAGTTACATACTTGTTGATCAATATGAAAGACTATTCAAGGGACAAAATAACATATTATTCGAAAGATTATAAACATAGAAGCGATACAATTATCTACATGATTACCTTTAGGGCATATCACTAACATAATCTCAGACAACTTTATCGCAGTTTCTTCTCATCTATAGGTGGTGAAATGCTACAGCAGGTGGTGACAGAAAACTAGCCTTCCACTTTTTCCAGATTTTCCAAGTCGACAAGCTTCATGGTCATTGTGACACTATCAAGGGTTTTGTATACCGCCTCAAATCTTGGATGCGACTTATCCTCAACTAGGAATTTATGCATCCTGCCATCTAACTCAATGAAGCTGTACCCAGCTGATTTCTTGTGGTCTTTTTCCTTCAGTGACTTCCAGACCTGGGAAACACCGTCCCATCTGCCAGATGACGCGTATATGTTTGAAAGGATCACTAGGTTTGCCGTGTTTTGTGGCTCGAGATAGATAAGTTTGTTCACAGCTATTTCCGCTAGTTCTACGTTGCCATGGAAGCTGCAAGCACCGAGCAAGGCTCCCCAAATGACAGCATCAGGCTCCACTGGCATGCTCACTATCAGACTGTAAGCTTCTTTCAAGAGACCAGCACGCCCAAGCAGATCAACCATGCAACCATAGTGCTCAATTCTTGGGCTAAGACCAAACTCTGATTCCATCGAGTTGAAGAGCAGCTTGCCTTCATTCACCAAGCCTCCATGAGTACAAGCCAATATGACTCCAACGAATGTAATACCATCTGGTTTGACCCCTGTCATCTAAACATAGTAAAATCAGTTTATAGTTTCACAACAACAAATATGTAATGCATATTGAAATGTCACAGTTGGCGATACAATTTTAAGGTTACTGATTACTAGTTCTATGCTACCAAACCTGTTTGATTTCCCTCTGCCAAAGTGCTATCTGCTATCCTTGCAAACAGGTTGCATGCAAATGCTATGAGTTGGTGAAAAAACATAGAGTACCAAGACTATTCAAGCAAGAAATCCTCACCCTCAACTTATGAAACAAGCCAAGGGCCTCTCTCCACAGGCCATGAACGGCAAATGCCATGATCATTGAGTTCCAAGAACAGAGATCCCGCCGCCGATCAATCCCATGAAACACCTGCCAAGCTTGCCGAATGCTGCCGCACTTGGCGTACATCTCCACTAATGCATTTGCCACGTACACATGCTCCAGGTGGCCTTTCCCCCTTGCATACTCCTCCACCTTCATCCCCAGCTCCATCGCCCCAACAGCCGCGCACGCGGGCAGCACACTGCTCACTGTCAGCTCATTCGGCTGTACCCCTGCCCTCTCCCACATCTCCAAGAACGTCTCCACCGCCTCCTCATGCCGCCCATTCTGCGCGTACCCGGACACCATTGCAGTCCAAGAAACCACGTTCCTCTCAGGCATTTCCTCGAACAGCTTCTCCGCCGAGTCGACGAGGCCGCCCCTCGCGTATGCCGAGAGCAGCGCATTGTACACGGCCGTGTACCTGCGCGGCATTTCGTCGAAAACCAGCCTGGCTTCATACAGGAGGCGGTTCTTGGAGTAGAAGGAGACGACGGCGGAGGCGAGGAAGGGATCGCCTGATGCGAAGTGGCCGGACTTGATCAGTAGGGCGTGGGAGCAGAGGAAGAACGGAATGGACGAGGAGGAGGCCGCGGAGGAGGAAGAGGAGAATAGCAAGGTGAAGGATAGCGGGGTGAGGAGGCGGAGGCGGTGGAGGCGGGAGAAGATGGGGAGGAGGAGGGGGTGGGGGCGGCGGAGCGAGGTGAGCGCGTGGAGGAGGTGGTTGTAGAGCGGCGCAGAGGGGGGCGACGGGTAGGATCCGAGGAGGAGAGCGGCGTAGCGGTGGTCGCCGGCGGCAAGGACGCGGAGGAGCAGCGGCTGCAGGCGGCGCACGCCGCGGCGGAGGGCGCGCGCGTGCAGCCGCTTCGCTTCCTCCATGGGAAAAGAACGCGAGCTGGATCGCACCTATTCCGCGCGGCCGGACTTCTTAACCATTTGAACCGTTCGTTCGTGGATGGACGGCTAGGATCTACGTGGATGGGTTGCCGAGTTCGCCCAGGAGCCCAGCATTAAGGATCTAACCGTTAAGCGATAATTGGACGGTCACGATTGGCTCGCAGATTTTCGGCGCGATCCAGTATCGCGACGATCTTGACCGTCCGTTTAGGCACTCGCTTTCTCCCTTGGCAAATACATAACTTCCGCAGGTACCATTCTGCAAATTTACTGACCTCGTCGGCTCACACGGCGCCATCGTGTCCTCCTCCGCCTCCGCCGCCGCCGCCGCCGCCGCCGCCAACCCTTTCCTCTTCTCCGGCCACGGCTCCGTGACCTCCGAACATTCGATTGAGTTCTTGGATGATTGCAGTGGAGCCGGTGTTTCTGGTTCCTGGTTCGATTGGTTACACAGGCTTACAGATTAGGGCAATATGCCTTCGGTTATCTGTCTGAAAACAGGGGTCGGAAATGTACTTAATCTCCTGCATCTAAAAAGAAAAGGGATTAGGGCAATATGAGCGATCCAATACGTTCTTGACCTGCTGTAAAAGGGACAGGAGTAAGAAAGGTGGCACCTTTAGGACACTGGGATACGTCGGAGCAGAACTCCAGCTTAGTTGAAGTTTTCTGCTCTAGTTTGATTCTGATTTAGTTGAGAAATATTTTCTTCCCATTTGATCTTGATCGATGGTTTATTGTCGATGTAAATATCGTAGAATCAAGTGATGAAGCTGAAGACGAGCTCACTTACCCTGGGCAGGGCAGCGTAAGCACAGAATCGAGGCTCTTGGACAACAGTTACAACAGTAGTAGGATCTCTTCTTGCCTGTCCCTGATCCAGCTAATCTCACCGTGAGGCCTGCATTGCTGTCCTCTCTTGTCAATTCTAGCAGGGACCAATAATTTGGGGATGTTGATTTGTACACTCAAGTTGGTTTTCTTGATTCAATACTGCTCCTTTGTGATTGGTTATTCTGGTTGAGATTCCCTTTCGCCCTGCTGGCGAGGAGGAACCGTCCAAAAGGGCATATTCATTTGATTCTTGCCACACTCGTTCATTTGATAGCTACTTAATTTTGTTTTCCTCTCCTTTCTGATCTAAAGCGTGGGATGTAATGTAACTCTGCTTGGCTCAAGATTGAGGTGTCTGGAATCTATGGAACAAATAAACTGTACTTGATGTTTAATTGCATGAATTATATGCATATCATCCTATGTACATTTAAGGTGAGATGAGATGGGAACTCTGAAGGCCGGGTGTCGTCATGATGATTTGTTTCAAGACAGAGGTTCAGAGGAGAAGAATCTTAGCTCTCTCTCTCTCTCTCAAACTAAATAATCGAGTAAGCTGATCAATCAACAAAAATCAGAAACATCCACCTCAAACAAATATCAGAAAACATGTTTTGATTTTCTGAATTCTTGTCAAATTTTCGCTGTAAAGGATCCCTCTCCAGGGAGGAGAGTGACCATTTCGCCACATATTAGGAGAGTTAGCCCGAGACAACCTTTGATTTTTCAGATTAGCATTTCGTGAAAGTAAAGAGCTAGAAGAGAAGAACAAGACGTTGGTTGTTGTTAGGTTTTATGAGACCATGCATGTCATATCCTCATCGCCTGGTGTGTTGTTTGGAGGGAAGAAAAAAGAAATGCACCTGGAATGGTATAAATATCGACTCAGGCTATGTAATTACGCCCGAGGATCGCAAATGAAGTAATCACCTGATTTCCTTGCTAATAAAATCAGGTAATACATACCAATTTCCACACCATTTTCGACTTCTAAAAAGGAAATCACATCATCTCTCGGATCCCATCAGACGTGAAGCACGTTGCATACATTATACAAAAAGAAGAGAGGCAGAGAACACGCCATGAAATAAAAAAGAGAGGCAGAGAGGGATCGAAGAAGAACAACATATACAGAAGCGGTTCTTCCATAATTCAGCACGTCTAAATACATAAATAAATACCCGGTGTTGCTTCACAATCTGCATATCCAGATATCCGGGTGTGAAGCGCTCACCTACCGCTCCCATGCATATTGCATACTGGCAAATGGATTTATCTTGAATGACTCACCTCAAACCTGAAGCATTTAGCCTATATTTCGATCCTTCGATTAGCAATGTACTATCCTCCATGGTAGGCAGCTAGTATATAATCAGTTCATGACTCGTCCTAGCTAATCCTTGAGCTGTTGAGCATCGACTGTTCATTTCAGAACTAGCGTCAGACGCAAGATGAGACGCCTAACCGATAGTCCGATAAGCTATCAGCGCTGACGCAGATATTTGCACAAACGTCCCTTTCCCCATAAAAATGCAGAGGTAGGATCAGCTGAACTATAGGGCCCAAAAAGGCCAGGCAGGCAGCGCACACGACACATCCCCAGCCATGGCATCCTCTCAACACCAAGAACAAGGCCGAGAACATGGCCAAGAAGAGGAAGATCAGGAGCACCGCCATGGCGACGAGATAACCTCCCCACTCTGTAAGCTCATGCAACAAGACCGATCTCATCATGCATCTCAACTGTTTCGGTTACTAGCTGCTTCCATGCACCGTACGTTGTTGATTAATTGATGTCCTCCTCCTCGTGCAGTGCGACCATCGACGTCGCGCAGCTCGCCGGAGCATGGAGGAGAAGGGGAGGAGGAGGAGGTGGAGAACTCGCCGATCGAGCAGGTGGCGCTGACGGTGCCGGTGGGGGACGACCCGGAGACGCCGGTGCTGACGTTCCGGATGTGGGTGCTGGGAACGGCGTCGTGCGCGGTGCTGTCCTTCCTCAACCAGTTCTTCTGGTACCGCAAGGAGCCGCTCACCATCACGGCCATCTCGGCGCAGATCGCCGTGGTGCCGCTCGGCCGGCTCATGGCCGCCGCGCTGCCGGAGCGCGCCTTCTTCCGCGGCCGGCCGTGGGAGTTCACCCTCAACCCGGGGCCCTTCAACGTCAAGGAGCACGTGCTCATCACCATCTTCGCCAACTCCGGCGCCGGCACCGTCTACGCCATCCACGTCATCACCGCCGTCCGCGTCTTCTACGGCAAGCACATCTCCTTCTTCGTCTCCCTCCTCGTCGTCCTGACCACCCAGGTGCACATTTAGTTCTCCTAGCTACCAACACGTACACGCGTACTGTGTGCCACTGTGTTGCTGGCAGCTTACATATCGCTAGCTAGCGTTTGTTTCCGTCCTGTTCTGTTCCGTTGCCGTCTAAATTGCTCGATCGTGCGTGTACCAGGTGCTGGGTTTCGGTTGGGCGGGGATATTCCGGCGGTATCTGGTGGAGCCGGCGGCGATGTGGTGGCCGTCCAACCTCGTGCAGGTCTCCTTGTTTAGGTATGAGCAACTCTCAAACATATATGAATATGAATGTAGGGAGGTGATTCTATACTTTCTTAATATTTCCTCCTAATCATAAAATCAAGTCGTTTTGGAATACGTGCAGTTAAACTTTAGAAACATTAGCTATTGATATATTTTTAAATATTTAGAACAGATAACATGAAGATCATATGTATAGATTTGTCTTGAAAAATACTTTTATAATATTATAATTTTATAGGTTTTTACAAATATATTATAATAGTAATTAGTGGTTAAAGTTGTTGTAGAATCGTTGATAGCAATTAGAGGGGGTGAATTATTGCAACACACAGCGAAAACTTTTTTAATTTTAAATTTTCTGCCTTTTAATTGTTTAAAAAACCAGAAATAACAAAAAAGCTTTTTCCTGATTTTACTGTAGCAACACTGTAGCAAGGTACTATAGCGATTCTTGTAACATCTTGTAGCAAAAATCTTTATGTGGCGAAAACTTCCGATCGATCGTAAGCGTGCGCGTTTTGCTCAATCTTCCAATTAATTTTTAATTAAAACTAATTCATATATGTAAGCAATAAAAATACCTACACATAGATCAATGTATGAAGAATCTATAGGAATTAAAAAAACCAAGAAAATGATAATATATGTGAATTAAAAAACTCACAAACTTTAATTGAAAAACACAGAAAACGCGTTATCCATCCAGAAGCACACATCTAGCACAGTGCACCATCCTTTTCTTTTCCTTCTCGCGTCACGCCGTCGCACGCCCTTTTTCTTTTTTCTTCGTCTCAGCACCACGCCCTCGCGCGTCTTTTTCTCACACCTAAAAGCGTTCGGTCACCCCAAAAGCCGTACCTCCGATCACAATTTCTGTCCCCTTTTATGCAACCTCCTACGAATCCTATTCAATCTCAACGTAGAATCCTAATCCAACTCAGAATCCTATTCAATCTCTACTTAGAATTCTAATCCAACTTATCCAATTAGACATAGGTCTTTTTACCTCAACTAGGCTTTTGGCCCACTAATTTTCAAGGGACCTGAAACCCTTCGTAACACGGGTTTTTCACACTTCCGACTTTTCTAACGTGTCACGTGTCAAAGCCTCCAGGATCGCACCTCCCATAGCTTCTCCACGTATCATCCACCTTTGATCTCCATGCGCCCCAAGCATGAGCCCAACCATCTCGTGACATCCTCGACCGTCTGAACCTTGGATCTCCCCATCCTAGTCCCGGACCTCCTTGTCATCGACCATGATCGCTTCCATGCTTAACCTGCACATGCAAAGACAAAAAAATATTTTTCCGGCACAAATTCGTCCAAACTTGACCAATATCAATCCGCACACACGTGACACAACTCGCATAACAACACTAAACAAAAACAACAATTATTCATCATAACAAATTAACCATTGTCAATTATTTATCACTAAAATATCCTAGATCTAGCCACATGGTTTAACAGTTGTATTTTGAAGACCATGTCGATGTGCACAATGATTTATTTTGATGAACCGAAGGGAGTAGTGATTTGCATAATTTTTAAAGAATAATGAATAGTGGATAGATATTATTTATCTCTTTATTTATTTTGAGATTAATGCTACTTTTATTAAAGAGTAAAGTATGGAAGCACCGCTCACAAATATATTGCTTAATTAGTTAGCCCATCTTTGATTGATTAAATATAATTTAAAACTTTGTACATTTGATCGATGACTTTCTAGTGCTTCATTAATGCCTGTAATTAAACAATGCGGATGTGTGTTGTGTATGCTTGCACGCAGCTGTTTTGATTTTTTTTAGTACGACTAGCATTATGGCAAGCGATCGATGCAAATTAGACGTCACGAGCCATGCCACGTCAGGTTGGCCTTGCTTACACCCAATCCAAGCATGAATGGAGGAGACCGCAATTTGATTGGTTGAAGTAGTAGTCTGGGGCCTATAAGAAAATCAAATGATGAAAACAAAAAGAAAGGATGATCCATGAGCGTGCATGGCCCACATGGCAATGATATATCCATGCTCAACTTACAGTTATGTGCTTGATGTAATAAGAGGAGAGCAAACTCTAATTAAGGCCCTGTTCTTTTAGCTTTTAAAAGCTATTTTTCGATTTTTCTACAATAACTAGATTTTAAACAAAATATCTTTTCAAGATAGGGTCTACTAGTTAATTGTATTACATGTTTTACCGACTTCATTTATATCGGCAAAAATCGTATGTGAATTTCTATTACTCTGTAATCTCTCGCACAAACAACCCAAAAATCACAAGCTACAGCCAAAAGTCACAAGCCGTAACTAAAAAGAACAGTCCCCTAAGGAGAAGGAATGCCAGGCCGGCCCACCACTCACATGATTAGCTTGCTCTGCTAAAGCACACATCAGTACTGAACTAGATTCAGAGTTAAGATGAAACGAGAAACGTGCTAATATATGCCCTGCCCTCGTGTTGTTATATCTTGCTGAAACTGAAAGAGAACGCGACGGCCAACCACTAACATGGCAACTCGTTCCAGTTGGTAATTAACATGTACAGTATTACCAGTAGTGAGTTGTTGTTGGTTGAATGTTGTTGAGTAATCTTGTTTCAGAAAGAAAACATGTTAAGTAACAGTGAGGCTCAACGCGCAGTTTTAACTTTCATGACTAGTTCCAGAATGTTGTTGAGTAAACTTACTATAGCATACGGTCAGCTGGTTATTTTATTGGTTAATATTGCCACTAGATTTTGATAGGGACAATAGTCGACAAAAGTATTTTTGACAGTTGACATGATTTTAAAGGAAGATCAGAATTTGCCAAAAATTAGAATCGAGCATCGGCCACATTAGGGAGCCTCCAAAAGGTGTGGACTAAGAAAAGATAGATGTGAATAAGGAAATCGTTAAAAGAAGATTGGAAATGAGAAGATGTGAAGGCAGACGGAAACTCTATCCAAGGAAAGACTGAGCCGATACGAAGGAGGAGACTTGAAGCACAATCCAATATTGAGGCAACTATTTAGGATATAAATACCATGTACTGACTGACAAAAAATGCGCACACGCTAACCTTTACTATATATTTACATATACTTTTCTGTACCTTAGGAGTAGACCGTAGCTAATAGAATCTTATCTTCATAATTCGACTTTGATCGATATTACTTCACATCAACGTGTTGATCAATCTATAAATTACACCTATCCACTGTTTTGAGATTTCGTTTCTATTCATTATTGCTTCACATCGACGTTTCATTCAGGATCGATTTTCATTCAGGTTTATGTATCGTCCACTTTGCTGATTTGCTAGAAAATTGGCTAACACCACACATATGCTATTAGAGAGCACCCTTTATAGGGACGCAGTGCTACTGTCAGGAATTTTTCGGTGGCAACACACTTTTGGCACACTTGGTGGGACCCAAATTGTCAAATCAAGATCAAGATGCCATTAAAGCTTAATGAAGATTCATTGGATCCTGGAAAACCGTTGGGTAATTTTCGATGTCACTAAAGAAAATTTGATTCTTCCAGAGATTGGAGAACCTTCTAAGGAAGTGCATGCTCAGAAGATGGAGGAATTGATGAGATGATTTTGGCGTTGTTTTGTCAAGAAGCTTGATGGTCAAATCGTTCTTAGTGGGGAAGCTCTCTCTAGTGCAAAGGATCTGATACCAACGGCTACTCCAATGATTCCGCTGATTTCATAGAATTCGCTGATTCTAGTTTCGATTCCAATAAGTTTCCTAAGAATATGTCAAGTTACCCAAGGCGAGCTTACTGATCTTATCAATCAATCTATGCATCAATCTCTTATCAACAACTTTTCGATGTTCTTGAGTACTTTTGGTTCTCTTTTATGCTCGCATAAAAGGTTTATTATAGAAACTCGTAGCTTTGTCGGAGATGTTTTTACATCGATTTTGGAATTACCACGATATACTATATTTTCTTCCAATAAATTGAATTGTGTAAGGAATCTCATTAAGAATAGTCAGTTGGAATCTTCTAGATCCCATCTACATCAGGCTGCATTAGCTACACTGCTGATGGCGCCAACATGTCTGACTATCAAATAAATAGATGGACATACTGATGGAGTTTTGGCCGGATTTCAAGCTAATTCATAGGCCAATGCTAATATACCGGCACAACCTGCCAATATGAAGAGGGAGACTTGAAGCACATACGTTTCGTACATATTTACCTATCGTCGATTTTGCCGATTTGCTGAAAAATCGACTGGCACATTTTATATGTTGCTATAGAGCATTCTCTATAGGGACACAGTACTGCTGTTAGAAATTTTCCCATGGCGACAGTTCTGAAAACGACTAGTCGTCTTGCATTCACATCCTTCTCTAAAAATATGACATGAACAAAATTAAAGGAAATTCCATCCTCCTAGCTAACCGCGTGGCTTTACTGCAAACTTAATTCAAATTTTATTTATGCGCCTTTCATGAAATATATACCCTACATATCATTGCTGCTCAACTTTGAGAATTCTTACCATTGATTCCATTCTGGAATTTTGAACCATCAGCAATGTACGTAAATGTTGACATACATGTTTCATTCGAAACCTCTGCCTAGAGATATTAAAAAGGGCGAGCAGAAAAGGGTCCACCAATTCAACCAAATTTGTTCTTTCTTTTGGGCGGACAGCAACTTTAATCATCAATTGCACAAGCAAACCAGAACAAGAGAAGGATACGAAGTGGGTGAATTTCAGGATCTTTTACTACCATCATGAGTCTCTGTCAACCTCAAGGAAAGATAGTGAGCTAACGGGCACAATAGGATTAAAACGAAGATTTGTGTGAGATACAAAGAAGAAATCAAAGATTCAGACAATGTAGAATGAAAATGGACAATTTTCGCTTCTACCAGTTCTTCCTCAACATGGCAGTAAAATAACCTTTGGAAAGACAACGAACTTGCACAATCACATTCCCTTAAACGAACTAAGACATTTGCAATGCATCTGCTCATTAGGGCGCTTCATGAGAAGGGCGGACGTAGCAAAGGTGGCTTGACACGTAACCAGTTCTTCATGGTGGCATTCGTCTGCAGCTTCGCATACTACGTCTTCCCAGGCTACCTATTCCAGATGCTCACCTCCCTCTCCTGGATCTGTTGGGTCTTCCCCCAATCTGTGCTTGCCCAACAGCTCGGCTCAGGTCTCAGTGGCCTTGGCATTGGCGCAATCGGTCTCGACTGGTCAACTGTCTCCTCCTACCTCGGGAGCCCTCTTGCTAGCCCCTGGTTTGCCACTGCAAATGTTGCTGCCGGCTTCTTCATCATCATGTACATAATCACCCCCATTGCTTACTGGTTTAATTTCTACAAGGCACAAAGCTTCCCCATCTTTTCTGATGGTCTCTTCACCTCAACTGGGCAAAAGTACAATATCTCAACCATTGTGGACTCCCATTTCCATTTCGATACAAAGGCCTATGAGAAGAATGGTCCACTATACCTCAGCACTTTCTTTGCTGTCACGTATGGTGTTGGTTTCGCATCCCTTACCGCAACAATCATTCATGTTCTCCTCTTTCATGGAAGGTAATTTCTTCTGAAATTTGCCAGTGTCTGTTGTGCAAATAATTAAACAATGCAGCTAAGAATCATGGTGCTTGTCTCCAGTGAAATTTGGCAGTTAAGTAAATCAGCTTTTCAAGAAAAAAAGATGGACATACATACAAAACTTATGAGGAGATACAAGCCGGTCCCTGAGTGGTGGTTCATCTGCATCCTTATTGCTAACATTGCCGTCACCATATTTGCTTGTGAATACTACATTGAGCAACTCCAGCTGCCCTGGTGGGGTGTTTTGCTTGCATGTGCCCTTGCGTTTTTCTTCACCCTCCCAATCGGGATAATCACGGCAACAACGAACCAGGTATGGATTTAGCACCTTGTGCATATTATGACGTGCAGCTGTAGAGCACTAGTTCAGCACTTCATCTTCTTCCGCTGTACGCAGACTCCAGGTTTGAACATCATCACAGAGTACATCATGGGGTACTTGTACCCCGGACGACCAGTTGCAAATATGTGTTTCAAGGTATATGGCTACATCAGCATGAGCCAAGCTCTGGCGTTTCTGCAGGATTTTAAGCTGGGTCACTACATGAAGATTCCCCCAAGGACCATGTTTATGGCTCAGGCAAGCTCTACTAGCCATATAGTTTTATCTGCCATTTCTCCTACACAAGTACACACATGGTCCTGTTGTATTGTGTCATCAAGCAACTTCTTGGAACATGGCAGGTGGTGGGAACTTTGATTGCAGCATTTGTATACATCGGAACAGCATGGTGGCTGATGGAGACCGTCCCCAACATCTGCAACACTGAGCTCCTCCCAGCAGACAGCCCTTGGACCTGCCCAGGAGATCATGTGTTCTATGATGCATCGGTCATATGGGGTCTTATTAGTCCACGCAGAATATTTGGGGACTTAGGGACTTACTCGGCGGTGAACTGGTTCTTCTTGGGGGGAGCTATTGCCCCCCTCCTTGTCTGGTTTGCACACAAGGCATTCCCAGGCCAGAACTGGATCTTACTCATCAACATGCCCGTGCTGATTGGTGCCACCGGCCAGATGCCGCCTGCAACTGCAGTCAACTACACTACATGGATACTTGTTGGGTTTTTGTCAGGATATGTTGTCTACAAATATCGACGAGACTGGTGGGAGCGACACAATTATCTGCTTTCAGGTGCACTGGATGCTGGTTTGGCATTCATGGCAGTCTTGATTTACTTGTGCCTAGGTTTGGAGAACATCAGTTTGAACTGGTGGGGCAATGATTTAGATGGATGTCCTCTGGCTTCTTGCCCCACTGCTGAAGGTATAGTTGTCGAGGGATGCCCAGTGTATACTTGAGGAGCCCTGGGGAGAAATTGAACAAGCATGTCAATAATCAATGTCTGTTTTCAAACCATGTAAAAATGAGAAATTGGTGTAATTTCATTGTATCTTTTTCAATTTCTTAGAAAGATCCATAAGAGCATGTACAATGTAAGATGCTTATATATGAGTGCTTAAAGAGAGAGAATATAGCCACATCATCAAGCATTCATGCAAAAGTTATTTCCTCCAAATGCAATCATCTCTTCCATAGGTGTTTAGATGTTATATTATCTATTAATAGATATAGTTATACACATAAGCACCTACTAAGTACCGGTGCTTATTTAAGCATCGATGCTTCAAAATAAATACCTTATCTATCCTATGTGGCAAGAAAAATCAGTTTTTTATTACTAAACATTTCTCTAAGCATCTGCATTGGACATGCTCTAATGACTTTGTCTATTCTTTTTCCTCCTTGTTTTGGCCAGACCAACTGCTATTTGAGTAGTCGCTGCACGGTGGCTCGCAATATAGTAAAAAAAAAAGCACCACCCCTCCAAACCCTACTAACCATCGCTCATTTCGGCTTAAACTTCTAGCTTCTAGCTTATTTTTCACTATTTATAAATTTTATCTTTTTCTGAACTTTTGATTTTTTGAGCTTTTTTGCCAGTTCTTTTTTTCCCGTATTCGTTTGCGTTGTCCGTGATGAGTTAACATATTTTTTTCTCTATTTTTAAAATTTTTAAATTTAATTATGCCAAATAAGCTACATTTAGCTACAGTGTAATTTCAATCAGCTACGGTACAATTTCAGCCATAAATCACTATTTTTAGCCTAACCCAGCAGGACAGTCTCCAGCCGGTTCAGCAAACAAGCACAAATACTGCATTTCTATTTCTACTCTAAAAAAAAGACACAACCAACTAAAACAAAAATCCCTAGAACAAATTCAAACAGCAAAACGGAAATTTCGCAGACCTCGTCGAAATCGAAGACGCGGTCGATCGATCGGCTCGCCGGCGATGGTCCACGAGTCAACGCCGGCCACCACCAGGTGGTTCGCTGCCGTCGACGAATTTGACGGCGCGGAGTCGGGACGAGGGTGATGTTTAATATTATGGCTGACATGTGGGCCGAACTCCAAACAAGGTCAGCCCCAAACCCAAGTACCAACCCTCCGCCGATCGCAACTGCTGCGCCATGCCCGCGCGGCGCTGGACGACCCCTCCCGCCCGCGCCTTCTCCGCCGCCCCCGCGCCGGCCGCCAAAACCACCGTGCCGCTCGCGCACCTGGCCGAGCTCCCCACAACCCTCCCCTCCTCCCACTACACCGTCACCCCGCCCGTTCAGCCCTGGCCGCGCCGCCTCACCGCGCGCAGCCTCGCGCGCCTCCTCCTCCGCCTCCCGACGCCTCACCTCGCCGTCCTCGCCTTCCGCCACGCGCTCTTCCACGCCGCCCCGCCGCTGTCCCCCTCGCTCCCCGTCTTCGCCACCGTCCTTTCCCGCCTCCCCGGCTCCCCGGACCTCCTGCCCCCCGTCCTCTCCGCCCTCCGCGCCGCCAACCTCCCCGCCTTCTCCGACCGCCCCTTCCTGCCCCTCCTCCGCTCGCTCCCGCCCCTCCCCTCCCTCCGCCTCTTCCTCTCCCTCCCGTCCTTCAACTCCCGCCCCTCCGTCCGCTCCTTCAACGCCCTCCTTCACTCCCTCGTCTCCGCACGCCGCCTCCGCCTCGCCGCCGCTCTCTTCCGCGCCGCGCCCACCAAGCTCTACATCACCCCGAACCTTGTCTCCTGCAACATCCTGCTCAAGGGTCTTGTAGGCATCGGCGACCTCGATGCTGCGCTCAAGGTTCTTGATGAAATGCCTGGCTGGGGGATCGTCCCGGATGTCGTCACGTACACCACAGTTCTCACCGCGTACTGTGGGAAGGGGGATCTTAAGGGTGCACAGAGGCTCTTTGATGATATAATCACCAGTGGGCGTAGGCCTGATGCTACGATCTACACGGTGCTCATCGATGGGTATTGCCAGTGCGGGAAGTTACAGGATGCCACCAGGGTTATGGATGAGATGGAGGCAGCTGGCGTGCAGCCGAATGAGGTTACATATTCAGTGGTGATTGAGGCGTGCTGCAAGGAGAGAAAATCTGTTGAGGCGCGTGATTTGATGCGAGAAATGCTGGGGGCAGGATACTTGCCGGACACTACGCTGGGTGCTAAGGTGATTGATGTGCTATGCCAGGACGGAAAGGCGGAGGAGGCGCACCAAATGTGGAGATGGATGCTGAAGAAGAATGTGGCACCAGATAATACAGTCATGAGCACATTGATCTATTGGTTGTGCAGGAATGGAATGGTTCGGGAGGCGAGGAAACTGTTTGATGAGCTTGAGAGGGGGTTCATGCCAAACCTGCTAACATATAACTCACTTATTTCAGGACTATGTGCAAATGGGGAGTTACAGGAGGCTGGACGGGTGTGGGATGACATGGTTGAGCGAGGATATGAACCAAACGCCATGACTTATGAGTCCTTGATCAATGGATTCTGCAAAATGGGGAAGCCAGATGAAGGAGCTGCAATCTTTAAGGAGATGTTGACCAAAGGGTGCACCCCAAGCAAGCTTCTTTACCAAGTTCTGGTTGATAGCCTAACTGAGCCGAGACATGAGGATACTGTTTGCAAAATCCTTGAAACTGCAGCTTTAAGTGGTCCAGATTTCTTGGGTGGTGATTCTTGGGAAATCTTTATCAGGAAAGTGCTAAATACAAGTGATACTTTGAACAAGCATCTCGATTTAGTGTTAGATGTATAACCATGAGTTGCAGAGACTATGGATGGAACTTCTTATTTGTTATGAGAATTTTGTCAAGGAATTTAATGTCAATGGACTTCTACAGAGAAATAATCAGGTTATTGTGTTTCCCTGAGCCTAATATTACTGGGAACGTATGCAAGAAAAGTGATGGAATGGACAAATGGATAAACATTACCTATATTAACAGGGGCTAGCAGCCTAGAACATGCCTTTTGATGGGAAAGTTGCTACCCTGTTGTCGAATCAGTCTTCTTCATTTATTTATTTGTAGCCACACAATAGAAGAAAATTATATATTATGTTGGAGGAAGGGTTCCCGCGCTACCTTGAGCCGGCGATAACTTCGGCAAGGTAAGGCACGCCAAAGTGTGTCATGACAGCTTTGGCGTAGTGTCACACATCGGGGAATCCACCTTGGACGAGGTCCGCAGACCAACTCCGGATAAGGTCCGGAGTTCAGCGTCGGATGGAGTTGCTTCTTGTCCAGAATTCAGCCTCGGATGGGTCCAGAAGCAACCCCGAGCGAGATCCGTGGGTCGGCCCCGTAGTCCCTCGTACGCGACAGGACCCACTTAGCATGAAGGATGAAACTACCCTTAGGAGTAAGTTAGGTTCTGAGAGCAAACTTGTAATTTCACTCACCTCCTCCTCTTACTCTATTATTTGTAATTCTAGACACTCATATGCAATATATTTGTTCATCCATTTGTGTGTGATTCTTGTTGAGTCTCTTCACATTCTCGATGGTCCTTGAATCTGACAGAGGTGCTTATAAGTGTACTGTCCGATCTTGCATTCGACAACATATTCTTTTCACAATTGATCATGATTAATGTAATACAGCAAGGTTACATTACAATTGTGGGGAAATACTATATCGTTATTCCTTTTTTGCTAAAAACATTTCCCCCCATGCAGCAGTGCCAATTGCCAAAGCCACACCAAAAATCCATAAGTTTGGTAATTTTGCACATTGTAGATGTGTTGGGAGATTTGGCTTTCTTGGTTTAGACATTAATTGGCTCATACCCATGTGTTCTAGAATGCAATGGAGGCTTTGTGTGATTTTGTGGTTCTCAGGCATACTGGTAAATACATTCTTGGTAGGAACACAAAACCTGCATTGTACTATTGATTAGGTTGTGGTTTCAACTGTGTTCAGGATTCAAGAAAAGGTGCCTGCTGCTGTGTCAACTATACAGATAGGGATTTGTCATGCCATATTGATACATTGCTCATCATATTAGCTATTTTAGATTTCTTCAGCACAGGCTTACAACTGAGAAATTAATCAGCAGTGCATTTGTAGATAAGGCAGTGATTCTCTGTGGGCCTGTGGCCTTGTGGCCAAAGCAACCTTGTGTGGTAAAAGTTTGTCAAAAAAATTGAGCTCCCCAAATTACCATTCCTCACTCTGTCGATATTTTTACAATGATTTGAATAATTTTGCTTTCAATTCTTAGGGACAGAAACAATAATGGAAAGTACTATAAAATAATTGAGAAAATATGCTTACTGAGTAAGTCTTCCATTACATGTGAGAAATTATATGGTGGCCACATAACCTTGCTCCGGGTGAACATGACTTCAAAAAATGGAACGGGATTATATGACATTTTAATCTATACGTTTGCAGTCTACAAATTTTGGTGTGGTGTTTGATATGTCTTCCATTCATTTGGCTCTTCATAGAAGATCCAATAGCATTCCCAAGCTGTAGCCACATTTCCATTGATCAATTCAACTTTTCACTACTTCATTAGTGTTTTTTTCTAAAAAGAATAGCCGGGATGAACTGAATGTCGACGCTTTACCTATCTTTTTTCGTCTTGTAATTTTATTATATTTATCCTGATTGGAGAGGACTCGTCGTTTGTAATGGGCCATAGGCATGGGGCCGTGGTGGCCCTTAATTAGGTCCTCCAGTATTTGTTAGGCCCTTAATTAGGCGTAGGCCTAAGCAAGCGAAACGTAGATTTAGGGTGTGTTTGGTTGAGCTGTGGCTTCTGAAAAAGCTGCTGTGAGCTGTGGGTTATGGAAAAGCTGCTGTAGGTTGTGGGCTATGGAAAAGCTGTAAGCTGTTTGGTTCAAACAAGTATAAAACTTACCTCCTATCTCTATTTTCCTTGAAACAACTGTGAAACAGCTCTCTATTTTCACCATTTCAAAAGAGAAAGTCAAAAGCCAAAAAGGGTCCAAGGTGCTTTCAAATCAGCATACTAAAAGTAGTGCTCAAAAAAGCGAACAGTTTCCACCCCTTTGGTTGGCTTTTGGCTTTTTGGAAGCAAAAGCAGCTCCCAAAAGCTCAACCAAAGGCACCCTTACTTTGTATTTTCGTCACGTTTAGCTAGCTTTCTTCGGTCGAATGGCGACGTTCTTTGCCTTGTCAAAATGCTCTTGCGCGTGTTTCTTTCTTGGGCCGTAATGCGCTTTACATTTGTTCGTTATTAGCTTTCTTGTGGACCACAAGGAATTTCCTAGCTTGGGCCTAAATGGGCCATAAAGTTCCACATATTGAACGTGAATGGGCCTAGAGGAATTTTCAAGTTCTAAACGGACGAGTGTATAGTTTGGGCCTACATGGGCTTAGTATGGGTCGAATAGTTCCACAGATTGTCGTTAATGGGCTCTATTTTCCCGGGTGGGCCTAAATGGCAGGAGCTTCAGCTTAGGCCTATTGGGCTTATTTGGGCCTAAAATTGCGAAGATTGAATGCAAATGGGCCGTATTTTCCAGCGATGTTTCAAAAATTGGGCCGAACGGAAGACTAGCTGAACTTGGGTCTACATGGGCCCAAAATGCTCCACAGATCGAGCGTTAATGGGCATGCACTTTTTCTCGTCGGGCTAAACGGGCCGTTTTTGTACTGGGCCTACATGAACTGTTTGGGCCAAAAGTTGCTCAAACTAAACATAATTAGAGCTAGATGGGTCGAGAATTTCATCGCTTCGGGCCTAAAATCTTCGGCGAGATTCGCCGAACTTATCACGGGCCAAGAATTTCACATTTTGCTTCGTATGGGCCAGTTACTGCTTTTGTGGTCGGTCGTATTCTTTACCTGGGCTGATTAATGGTCGGTTAGTTAGGCTTCGTCGTCGTCAGCAGCGACGGTGTCTCGTCGAGCATGACCGTCGTCGCCGGCCGCGCGCAACGGCACTGCTCATCTGCTCGTACCCAGACAAGTACGGCGCTGGAATACGACGGGCCGTTCGTGCGCTCATGCTATAACGGTCCGTTCTTTTTAGCTAAAACTTATAACTTTTAATTACAGCTTACAACTTTTAAACTATTCGTACGAAAGATTACCGAGTAACAAAAACTCATATGCAATTTTTGCTTATATAAATAAATTCGATATAGTATGTACTGTAATTAACTAGTAGACTCTATCTTAAAAAGATATTTTATTTAAAAATTAATTAATATACAAAAGCCGAACCACTGCTTTTAAAAACCGAAAAGAACAGACCTCTTATCTCGGCTCCGCACGCCGAGCAAAAAATATCCACACAAGTTTTTTAAAAGATCGAATCACAATTCATCTGATGTAGTAATCGACAGCACACATGACACGAAACATTTGACTTCGCGTTAGCAGTAAGCACTCCACCCTGCTGACTATTAGGTAGAAATAATAAACCAAGCTAGATACAAAATAATAGAGGGGCTGTCATTCTGACTCGTTGGGTATACTAGAAAAATTCTGGAACAGCACCACACCCAAACTCAGCTAAACCGCAGCAGCAAATCGGGAGTTCGGGACATTAGGCACACTCATGTTCCAAGGAAAAACACTGGACTTGGGAATGATCATGTATTTATTACGGAGGCAGTGGGTTCCGGAAAGCCAAAGCCATTGGAGGGATCGCTTTCTAGGAGAAAATTTGTTCTAGTACACAGAAACACATCCCATGTCTAATTAACATGTTGTGCCGTCGAAATTGAGTTATGCTTTTCGCTAGTTCTTGCCCATTGCGGCTCTGTCCTGCTTCCTCAGCCTCTCACCTTCACGGCAAAGATAGTCCTGGAATTTCTCCTGCCAAGTGCCAACATGCAAGAAAGGATGGTTACAATCAACATGCAGTTAGCATGCAAACTAAACAAACAAAGGGTTGAGATGAGATGAGCACATAAGTAATCTGACAAGCACAAAATACATGAATTGTCTAATCATCAGAGAGATTCACTTGAAAAGTAATCATTGCAATTTTTCATCCATTAACTGCAATAGTATACCATAGAAAGACTCACTTGAGGTAGTGTCTCAAAATAAAATTTTAGTTTCTCAAGAAGAAACGTGCATATCTAAGTCTACACTGATATAAACAAGATTAAGAATGAAATATAGAGGTTCAAAGTAAGGAACAAGTGGAATTAATATCTAACTGCTTCTCAAATATTGGATGATATAACAAATCAACAGGTCTACCACATGATTTTATTTTTTTTAAAAGGGAAACTTCAACAGTATTGATAGATAACTCAATCTTGTGCCCAACTATCAATTAAGCCCTCATAATTACACAATTATCAATATCAAAAGCAAGAGCTGGAAAACGAAATAATTTATATGGACAGCAACAAAAAAAACATGAATATGACACAAAACCATACCAAATTAGAAATAACCAAGATACATGTGCCATCTTACCTGACAACCTCTACAATGTAGAGTATTAAGATGCCTATGCTAACATGCAATGCGTAGGCACTCAGCATTTCAACCAAAATAGACAACTACTAAACTCCAAAACATATGTTTATTAACGATGGGATTATTACACATGGGCAAAGAGATCCATTCTGCTAGAAAGGGAGATATACCAGAAATTCCGCGGTCTCAAACATCTAAAATAGAGGGGAATCTAATCTGACAAACTACCAATAGCAACTTTGTCATGGTAAGGCATGTATAGGCTGGCCACCTCTGTTGATATGGGCAATCTTCCATTCCTTACCCACTCAGCCAATCCATCACTATTCAAATCTATATACATCCTGATCGCCTGGTAACTTATCTGCTGAAGACTGATGACATCAAATGCCTTGAGGAAATCACCAGAAGGCATAAAAAGTTCCAGCCATCATCTGCTCATTTCGTGGTTACAAAACCTAGTACTATATCAATATGCTTGTTACAAGTACCACATCTATTGACCACTTTCCCAACAAAGATTTCCCAGTAATTCCTACCCAAGAAATCATGACCCCTCAAAGAAGCGGTTTCAAGATATTAGCCAACAATCTCCTCATGTTTCGTCTCAGAGAGATTATCAACAAAAACATGGCACATGCTTGGGGTGCACTTCTTGCTCATCTCTTCAAAGATAGCAACCACTTGATCTGCCTTCCCCACTTTGCAGAATCCCTTAACCAAGGTCTCATAAGTAGTGACATTTGGCTGATATACTTGCTAAAATATGTCATCCCACATCCACCCAGTATCCCAAAACTCTATGTTTATGTACAGCCCCAAAAAACCACATTGTATGTCAGCAAGCTTGGCATGAACCCCCTCCAAAGCTCATCAAACAGCTTCTTTGTCTGCCGAACCATCCCTTTTTGCACACCAAAAAGATCACTGTGCTTGAGACCGCGTTGTTTGGTACCCTGTAGTGCATTATAATGTCTATTCTAACAATCAATTCATGATTTTTACATTCCATGAAAATAGGTGGCTACTCGATGTTCACTAACTTTGGCGTCATTACAAATGGGCAAACCAAGCCTTTTCCTATAATGGAAACTTTGCAGGCTCAAGAAGCTAAATAGAGGAGCATCTAATCTGACAAAATAATATACATACAATGACTATTTCTGATCTTCAGATATTCAAACAGATACAAGCATCCAACAAAAGAACAATACCCGAGTATGAAGTACAAACTGAATGACATAAGTGAACTACCAGCATTCACACATCTAATAGCTGTTCTTGGCTCTCAACGTCCAAATACTCTAGTTTGTAGTGCATTGTTAGTCTCCCATCAAATCACTGAAAAAGGTCAGGTTATAACCCAATCACCAGCATTAAATGTTCAAGTTGCACAACATAATTTAGTCTTGCATGGCGCATGACCTGAGGAGCCACTAAATTATCTACCCACTAAAAGAAAAATTCATTGATCTCTGTAAAATGAAGTGGTTACTCAACTTCACCAAAATATCTCAGATATCCAAAGAAAAAAAACATGGGCGGATCCATGTTATGGCAGGAGGGTGGTGCCGGGTCCACTTAAATTTGCCCCCGGAGGCGCAAGCCGAGTGCACCCACACGGCCACACCCATTTGGTTATACATGGTGCACCCTCGTTGTTTTTGTTCTGTATCTGCCACTGGGGAAAAAACAACAGATGGAAATGCAAAGATTGTACAGCACAATCTAGCCTTGCATACTACAGTCCCTAAGGAAATAAGAAGTCACAATTCAAGAGCACTAGAGACGCGCTAATGAGATGGTCAGTATACCAAGGACTTCTCAAACAACTAACAAATACTGCAGCGCTACGACATGAGTGAAACAATTCGTTCTGCAAGACAGAAGGCGCAACAAAAATTATCCCAAATCAACAACACTCGACCTCTCCAGAAGTCGAGACACACTCTAATCACCCACATGAGTACATGACAACCCTTAACTACATCTGCCTTAAACCAGCAGGCAGTTTCATATCTCTGGTGGCCCTAAACTCAACAGAAAAATCTCATCCAGCAGGCAATAGCGCCTTTTACAACCAAAATGTGCCCGCTAAATCTAGATTCCTAAATGGGGTCGGCACGTCAATCCCCATCGAGAGATGAACAGGCGGATCCATGCTTAGTACAACAAATCTAACAAGGACAAGCGCACGAGACAACCAAACCAAACCAAAATATTACACACATACGAGACCGTAGGAAAAGAATATAGGATACAGATGCGGGGAAACAATGGCGCAGGCATGGCTCATGGGCGACTGGGGCTGGGGAGGTAAGAAGAGTATGGTGGTACCTTGCCGCCGAAGAGGAAGACCCCGGCGAGGCCGGCGGTGGCGACGCTGCCCCAGATGACCACCGTCGACGAGAGCAGGGACCACTTGCGGTAGATCATGTTCGCTTCTTCCTTTCTTCTTCTGATGGATGGAGGAGAGATGGGAGAAGAAAAGGGGGAAAATTGCTCTAATGCCACAAACTTATATGCCATCCTTCGTTTTGCCACATACTTCAATACCTTTGTTATTATGCCACAAACTTTGTATTTATTGCTTTCTTTTGCCACTTCCTCCACTTAAGTTACCGTTTTGCCCATCTTCTTACTCCTTCCTCCCTCTTCCTTCTCCAAGTCCGGCGCCGTGCGGGAGCTCCGCCGTTCCGCGCGCCGACCTGCCCCCGACTAAATTTTCAAAGGTGTACGAATTGGGGGTTAAAAATTGAGAGTCGCACGTATTCAGTGTCAAATATCAAAATTTCTCACATTTTAAAGGGTTTTATATTCCGAGAAATATTTGTGACTTTATTCGCTCTGTTTTTATATTCTATATTATTCCTATTCCTATTCGTATATAAGGTATCTATATTTGCATCTGCACAAATATAGCAAGACCATTATCTGTCCGTATTTAATTCATTTTTACCCCAACCTCCATTTGTGATCATGTGAATGAGCACATACTCTACATGTCAATGAGCACATATATACCAAAGCGGAAAATTTGTTTGGAGATGTTCAATAAGCCCTTGTTGTTTATTAATTAAGACCCCGTGGAGGAAAAACGGGAGACATCAAAAGATTACACGGTTCATCACTCTCCCGGGAAACTGTGTATATGCCAACTCTAGACAAGTGCATGCATGCAAGTCAATCAAGGAGCCCGCTCACATGAATGGATGGATGATCAGCTCTGCGTTGGCTTCTCCTTCTCCTCCTCGTCGGCGTTCTTCACCTCCGCGGTCTCCTCGACCACCTCGGCGGCGGTCTTCTCCTCAACAGGGGCTGAAGGCTTCTCCTCCTCGACGATCTTCTTTTCGACTTCCTCCTCCTTGTTGTTCGCCTCGGGAGTAGTCACCTCAGCCTTCTGATCGGCGACGTCGGCGGGCACCTCCGCCGCTGCCGGCTCCTCCTTGGCCTCCTCCACCACCTTCTCAAGTGTCTGATCAGCCGCAACCTACATATATACCACGTACATTTAGTTCAGATCAAGAAAAAAAATTCATATGCATGTACGAAGTAGTAGTACGTACGCAGCAATGTTGATTTATGTATGTCATCACCTGATCAGTGGAGACGGTGGTCTCAGGTGCAACCTTGGAAGTCTCGATGGGGGCCTTCCCCTCGAGCGTCTTGGGCTTGGTTGCGCAGGCTCCCATGGTTGCCCCGGCTGCTGTGGCGGTTGCGGCGGCGGCCGGTTTATTGGTTGGCGGAGGAGGAGGCGGTCGGAGGAGGAGAGGAAGATCTTGAATGTGGAGGTGGTTTGGCAATGAAGGGAATGCTCTGTATTTATAGAGAGTTTTTTTTGGGTTCTGTGTAGTTTGGCTAAATTTAGAGAGATTTTATGGATGGTTGGGAGGGGGTTTAGGAGCCATGCATAATCAAGCACAGCTTCATTCCCAGAAATAGCACTTCTGGTTCCTAACTTCATGCTCTCGTTTTGTTTTTGTTCAAATAATTAGGCTTTCCTACATGCATACCTCACATTACAATACCCATATTTTACCCTAGTTAATTTGTAGCATAAAGAAAAGAGGGAAATGTTAGTTAAATAAACACCCAACACGTAGTCGAGACTCGAGAGTCGGTGAAATCAGAACGGAAAATACAAGCAAACTCCATGAAGCTATAGCACGCCAAAGCTGCACAGACCCACACGCATGCAACGACACAAATCACACAAACATTACAAAGCTGCAAGCCAAACCACACATGCAAATTAAGCATCGTTCACCCGCAGGCCGCGTTTTCCTCTCAACATTCGGGATCATCACCGGAGGTCGAACTTTTGGCCGGCCGGGTTATGCCGGTGTGAGTGGCCAGAGCCCAGAGCACGGTGATGAACTCGCCTCCTTGCACCAGCACCTTCTCATGGCCCATCACACGCTCCTCGTCGCTCGACGGAGCCACGTAGATGAGGAGCTCCGTCCAAACGTTGGCCAGTAACTTCCACGTCCTTTCCAAATTGATGTCAGCCTTCTCAGCTTCTCTCTTCAGCAAATTCCCCAGCTTTGCACCATTGTGCACCACTCCCTTTCCCTTCCAGTCCTCAGTTGCCGATGCCGTCGCCAGAATCTTGTCGACCCGTGTGCGTCGCCGCGAGAAGTGGTAGCCGCAGCAACCGAGCCTACCCTTCAACTCCTTCTTCATGTCCTCGAAGACGCGCTCTGCCTTGTCCTGGTTGTCGGGGAGCAGCTCCGGGTGGAAGGCCACCAGGTAGGCACAGTAGTTGGACAGCCTCGTCGCCACCCTGCTCGAGTCCTTGCTCTCGCTCTTGGGCGGGCACTCCACCTCCATGGCGCTCGTGGCGATGTGCCACGTGAGGAAGACCTCGGCGACGCTCTCGCTCTCGCACGCCCACAAGAGCTCGGTTTGCGCCACGAGCGCAGACTTGCCGTTGCAGAGGGGGGCATTGTAGCCGTCGCGGCAATGTGCCACAAGGGATTCCATAATGGAATGCTTCACTTTACTTGACACGGGTTTAGTCCGCAGCAACATTGACAGCATGGTTGGCAGCCCAAGGGTGAGCGGCCATCGAAGGTTCAGCACAGAAAACTGCTTGAAGCTAAGGATAGGATGGCCCATCTTGCTCCGTAGCCACAGGATGCGACGGACAGTCCCACTGAAGGTGGGGCTATGGCGCCAATGGGGTTTGGCAGTGTAGTTGCAGAGCAGTGACACCATGAACCAGTTTGAGAGCAGAAAGACAATGAACTCCCATATTTCCTCGTAGAAGAAGATGATGAAGAGGAGGAAGGTGACGAAAAAGTCAACCATTGTGAAGAATGCAGGGGGTGACTTGAAGATTTCTGTAAGGAGGCATACGGTTGTGTTGATTATGCCTGACGATATAGCGAAGTTGTCTGATTTGATGCTACTGAAGGCGAAGCCTACGTCGCCGTCACCGCAGAGAATGACAGTCATGACGCACAGGCCTAATACTACTATAGGGAGCAGGAAGTAGTTGGCGAGAAAGAAGAAAGGGCTGGCAAGGACGACGGGTATGACGGAGTGATAGTACTCGCTAAGGAAGTTGACCTCGTTATTCATCATTTGGAACAGTGCCTCCGCCGTGTCTTCCTTGTTGTTGTATAGGCCATTGAAGATGAGGTCACGGCACTCACGGGTTTCCGCCTTGGCCATCACCGGTAGGTGCTCGAACCTTCGTCGCAGCAGCTTAAAGAGTGCAAAGGAGAGGCACAACCTCCTGAGCCGTTGATCTTTATCAATGTCGGTGAAGACACGATCATTCTGACCGGCGAGCTCCCAGATTTTACCGACGGTGACGATGGTATCACCAGAGGAGATATCCTTCAGCTCGTAGCCATCGGCGGTAGCTTCAATAATCAACTCTTCTTCTCCCATCACGATGTACTTGCACCTCTTTAACATGCCGTCTCCATCCTGGTTGACATTGGTCGCGTGGAGCTCTTGTTGATCTTGTCCTAGTATCTTAGACATGTAGGAGGAGAGAAGCCGGGCGTTCTTGCCATAGGCGTAGGAACGCTTCCCAAACTCAGCAAAGGCGATCCTTTGCACCAGCTTTGAGGCGCAAAGGACCCAGAGGACGCCGAACACCGCCTTCCGCCCGGCGCTCCGGATGTTGAAGAAGACAAGGCTCCCCAGCCAAACAACGCGGCCGGCACGCTGGATGGTGCCCGAGTACCCCCGCATGCGGATCTCGTCCACCTTCTTGCGGAGGAGCTCCACGAGAAGCATCCACACAAGGATCACTCCGGCCCGCAGCGAGAGGTCAGGTGGCGAGATGGATTCCGCGGAGATCTTGTACCCCGCCCCGGCGTTCTTGGCCTCCGAGAAGAGGTAGGACATGACGGGGAGGAAGAGGGAGAGCGCCGAGGAGAGGAGGAGGCGGACTTTGGGGTCGAGGATAGCGCTGACGTCGGAGAGGCCGCTGAAGAGGTTGAGGTTGAAGAAGAGGCCGGCGAGGACGAACATGATGATGGAGGCCGATACCATTGATGCCTCATTGCTCTTGTCGGTGTAGGAGGACGTGAGGTTGAAGACGTAGCTGTTAACATTTTTGGAATATTGGTCGCAGAGTTGTGAGATATGACCAGCAGTACTGTTGAAGTAGATCATCGTTCTACCGAGCTAGTGGCTACTAAGATCAGCTACTATACGAATATGAACTTAGTTTGCTTGTATTGCCTGGATACTAGCTAGTTGCATGTGCAGTGTATCTGTGTATGGTTGGTTTAGTTGGCGCCGGCCGCGCGTCTCGCATTCATATAAACATGGCGTGCAAGCTCACGATCCAATGAGAGTATAGGCATCGCGTCCACGGCAATGTTTCATCCGTCTGGTAGTGCCGGAGCTAGGATTTTGACGATGAAGATGCGAACTTAAGATACGTTTGTTTTAAAATAAGTTCAAATGATATAATATAAAAAATTTAATGTATGTAACTAAGTAATTATTTAAGTATTATTTACCTATGCTATTCCTTAGTTTGTTAGGATTGACCATAACTCCTGCAACTCCCTTTTGGATTTTGATTCATAAGATCATTCTTTTAAACCCGAAGGCAAAAAAAAGAGCAATTTACCTTTTGGTGTCCTAGACTAATCTATATACTACAATCTATAACTACCTTAAAAACCATCTCAATGGTGGGCGGGTTGATGACGTATTGCTTGTTCCTCTTCATGAGCGTCTTGTGGTACGTGCACTCGTTCTCGACTACCAACCTTATCGCCTCTCACACTTTGGACTGTAGCTGTGCCAACTTCGACGCCAACGTCCCTATGAATCTACTGCTATTTTATAGTTAAGCTGAACCAATGCGAATGAGAAAAATCAAAAAATATATCTACAGATTGGGAAGCACGGGATCAAGACTTGGCTCGATGACTTCCTTGGTTTACCTTTTCCTCTCTGGTGCCCGTTGGTCGTCGACAATGGCAGAGCGATGAGCTGCACATGAGCAGAGCTGTGTGTGCGTAGGAACAGTTGCTTTGAAAAGTTGCTTTAAGCACCAAAGAAAAAAGCTCTACTAGGAACAGAACCCTGCGTCTAATTCGATCTGCAAGAATGTCTCTTTTGTCACCTATAAGATAGGTCGGAATGGGAGGAATCCTATCCTCCTTTTTTATATATATATATATATATATATATATATATATATATATATATATATATATATATATATATATATATATATATATATATATATATATATATATATATATATATATATATATATATATATATATATATATATATATATATATAAACTCCCTTGCAATTTTTGTTTGTCCGGTTCACATTAGAGTATCTTATAATTAGTATACAAGTGTACCTAAAGTGATAAAAAAGTATTTCAAATTTGTTTAAGTGGTATATTAGAGGTGGATGTAATTACACCCAGGAGTAAAAGATATTTTCCTACACACACACATATATATATATAAATATAATGCTATTTAAGCTCTTTTGTTCTCTCCAAGAAAGCTGGAGACAGGAAGTGGCTGGCTACTAGATTCTGACCTCATCATTTAATTTTTACTTAAAAGTGAATTAGTAACGGGATTGCTAACTCTCATTCAACTGAAATTTCAACAAATCTCAGTCGATTTTGCTCACATTTGGATTGCGTGTGGACATTCATGCTTGAGGTCATCGTCTCCTTCTTTGGCCGGTGGTGACACCTTTGGAGGCGGTAAGTTAAGGTTAGGATGCAAGTTGGCACAACTCCGATGGCCATCTTCTCTCTCCTTTTTCTTCCGTCCTAGAGACGACGGATCTTTGTTTCCTTGCATGTTGCCATGGTTTTTTTTGTTGTGGTCGCGAGGAGACGTACATAGGGTTCTCCTTTTATGATAGAGTTGATCTTATTTGCAGCTAGCACACTTATTACTTCTACAACTTTAATATCTATTTATCTATATCTGTTAAATCTACATCGTTATAATCTGGATCTATAAAAAATCTACAATGTATATCTTTCTCTTTTTTCATCGATTAACGTAGTAATTTCTAGTTCTTAAGAGCAAACGTGGTGGCTTATTTTGAATTTGCATATTTTTGGATTTCATATGACATGGAGTTTTTCAGTTTTATATTGAAATTTGTATACAAATACATTTGGGGATTTTCATTTCATTTTACTATGAATTTTATATATTTAGGGATTTTAATTTGGAATTCGTATGAAAAATCAAATTGCTAATTTCCCATTGATTTTCATCCCAAAATTGAATATTGTTGGATTGTACATGACATGGAGTATTTTTAATAGTTTTAGGTTACAATAGTATACAAATCCAACTTGTATTTTTCATTTCATTTTTATTCCGAATGAAAGCTATTTAGGGATTTTATAGAAGTCAAATTGCTATTTTATTTTATTTTTATTCCGAATTTCAGTTTTAGGTTGGAATTCGTATGCAAATCCAACTGTTTATTTTCATTTAATTTTTATTCCAAATTTCATATTTACTTTGAAGTTTGTATGGGAAACAAATTGATAATTTTCTTTTATTTTCTATTACGAATATCAGTTATTTTTAGTGTACTTGACATAAACTCTTTCTTTTAATCTAAATTAAATTGGTAAGTTTATTTATTTTCTATTTCAAACTTCAATTTTAGGTTAGAATTCACATAGAAATCCTACCACTAATTTTTATTCTGAATTTTAGTTTTACTTTGAGGTTCGTATGGAAATCAAATTGTTATTTTTTGAAAAATTTTATTCTAAATTTCAGTTATGTTTTATTGTAACATGGTACATAATCTTTCTTTTAATCTAAGTCAAAGTTGTATTTTATTTCTATTCTGACGGTTTTAGTTTAGAATTCATATACAAATCTAACCACTAATTTTCATTTAATTTTATTCCAATCTTATTTTTCCTTTGAAGTTTGTATGGAAATCAAATTCCTAATTTTCTTTTGTTTTTATTCCTAATTTTAGTTTTTTTATTATACTTGACATAGACTCTTTTTTTTAATCTAAATCAAATTATTAATTTTATTTTATTGTTATTCTGATTTTCAATTTTAGGCTAAAATTCATGTATAAATCCAACTACTAATTTTTATTTCAATTTTCAGTTTTTCTTTGAAGTTCGTATGGAAACCAAATTGCTAATTTTATTTTATTTATTATTTCAAATTTCAGTTAGTTTTTATTGTACTTGACATGAACTTTTTCTTTTAATATAAACCATTGTAACTTGGGTGCACTAGATAGATAGATGGCTAGATCTTTCTCTTTTATTTTTAGTTAATTTTTTTATTGTACTTAACGTTGACTCTTTCTTTTAATCTAAGCCATTATTACTTGGGTCTGCCAGATGGATAGCTAAATCTTTCTCTTTTTTCTTTGATTAACGTGGTAATTACTAGCTTTTAAGAACGAACGTGGTCATTTTCTTTTCTATTATTTTAATAGTATAATAGATAGATAGATGAGAGGAATCCTATCCTCGATCGCTATAGGAAGCAGGACCATCCGATCGAGGTTATCAGGAATCCTATCCTTGATCGCTATAGGAAGCAGGAATTCTATCCTAAAAATTCGCTGCTGTATAGAATTTAATTTGTATTCGCTCTATATTCATGATCGACGCTATACACATTCGTATTCGTATCAGCTACTATCTACATCTGATTTTAATTTTAAGAATAAAAAATATAAAATAAGATATAGGATGAACGTCGTTATCTGATCAAATCTAATCTGATTGTATCCCTGTAGCATGATGTAAATTGAAATACGTTGTGGATGCAGTGGGCACGGCATGATTGGTCGCTCTTGATCACTCGAAAGCTTGTTTTCATGTGTCTTTGGTATTTATTCGTTTTCTTTTCTTTACCCAAGAACATCATTGAGAATCTCCGTTGGAAAGTTGCTTTAATTTTAGCACCAAAGAGAAAGCACTAAGAACAGAACCCTGCGTCTAAATCTGCAAGAACTTTTTTCACCTGTAAGATTGTTCCAAATGAGAGGAATCTTATCCTCCTTAACGAGTTCTATAAAAGTGGGGCTAGATACTCCCAAATGAGAGGAATCATATCCTCCTTAGCTGGTTCTATAGGAAGCTGGACCATCTGATTGATTTAAGCTCTTTTGTTCTCTCAAAAAATGCTGGAATCAGGAAGTAGCTCACTGCCAGGAATCGTTTTTTTTCCCGGACGGACTAGATTCTGATCTGAGCATTCAATCTTTACTTAAAAGTGAATTGATAATTACTCAGCACTGCAACGTGATGCATGAGATCTACGTAACACTACGGTTAAAATCAGATTTGCTAGTTGTAAGTTGCCTGATATTTTGTTAACTCTGATACAATTTTCTTGGCCTTAATTTGCATTAGTTTCGTGAGACGTGTCTGTCTGATTCTGATTTTGACCCAATGGTTTAAATACGTGACTTAATTATACTTAATAAAGCACAAGTAAGCCTATAAATACAATCTCCAAAAATCAATTACTCCCTTCGTCCAAAAATATATAGCGTATTTTTTGAATGGTCTTATCTACAAATATAGAACGTATTTCATACTCCATCCTTTTTTTACTTGACTTTCTAGAATTCGTGTCATTAAACTTTCTAAAGTTTGACAACTAATAGATTTAAAACTATCTAGATTGGCTATACAAAAATTATATCATTATATATGTCGTTAAAAATACTTTCATAATATTATAATTTTATTAATATATCTTAGCGTAAAGTTATAAAAGTAGCAGTCAAAGTCGCATCTTGAAGATCTAAAAGGTAAAAAAGTCAAGTAAAAAAGAATAGAGTGAGTATTCCAATGCAAAAGAAGCATGTTGTTCCCTCTATGCCTATAATAAATATCTACCTTTACTTTGTATTCTCTACATGTATGCATTTAATATAGTACTTAGAAAAAATAATTAAGATTAGTCTAGTCATTTCCAATGTACTCATTAATTTATGTGTCAAGAGAAAATATGCCCTATAAATTTGGATGGAGGGAGTACGAGGTTAGCTCTAGTTCTATATGTACTGGTAAGCAAATATGTAGTGTGTTAGCTTATTGCAAAAGCTGGGTATTCTATTATATATAATCCATACCCATAAAACAATTTTAGACTTATAATTTTCCCAATTAGAGTGTATTAAATTTGCATTCGAATATGTAGGTATAGTATATTTTAACATATTTGCTAAAAACTAAGTGTGAAAATGCTAAAAATTTGTCGCATGATTTTTTCTGTGAAATTAGTCAAATTTCTGTCCTTACAGTATGCTTGGAGTTTCATGCTTTAGGGCGGCGTCTTCCTCGTCTCCAACGGCGGCGAGTTAGGGTGGTGGTTCGCTGGATTAGGGTTAAGGTTCACCAGGACCCGGATATAGGAGGTGGCGGGCAGTGGTGGCAGATTCAATGCCTTTGCAGCCATCGGAAACAAGGAAGGAGGTGCTGCGACAGAGGAGGAGGCAGTGGGCGTTGACAGGCGCGAGAGGTGGCACGTTGGTGTCAGGGATGATGACAGTAAGGCAGTGGGGAGGCAACATGATGGGCGGTGGCAGGGGCGTGTGGAGTGGCGGTGTTGTTAGGGCTGCAATTGTGTAGGGTGGGAGTACATAGAGAGAGGGAGTTGGATATGGGCAAATCCAATGGTAAAATAATTGACTGATTTGTGGGTGGAAAATAGTCTAATGATGTGCAGTCGCTCCCAAATTAGTATTACATTTTATCAAGAAGAATCTACCATATTTTGAGCCAATTAGAGCACACCTCAAGATCCGTGTACTAGTTAGGGATTTAGGGGGTTCATCAACTCACCCAGCCTCCATGGGGCTAACGCCCACTGGTAGGGCAGTTGATGATGGTTAGCACCGCTAGTCACATATCATAGGTATGCAGAACCTGGCGATGAGGATGAAGGTGGCGACAAGCGAGTTATGTTCTTTGGTGAGGCACGATGGTAGCAACAGTGGGGAGGAGACGGGAAGCTAGGATTGTAATATCGTAGGACGAGGAGGTGATTAGAAGGGGTTGAATAGGCGCCATCCAACCTCTAGTCCTTTTGAAACTTTTCCTTCAAAGAATTCAAGGTTCTTTCACTCCAATAGTTATGACGTGCTATGAAGACCAGAGCCTATACACATATGGTAGAAAGATATAAAAAACAAGCAAAACAACTAACAAAGTACCAAAATACCCAATAGGATGGTCTGATTTCAATTCGGAATGTTTGACTGCACCCAGTAGAATGGTCCAACTTCAACTTGGATATTCTAAATTGACATGAGTAGAAAAACAACAAACCACAACTGGGCAAGAACTTGCATAACTTGCAAATCAAAGCTCCAAGGACTAGAAACCTGAAATACAAGTAATCTAGGACCTGATGAACCTATTCCAACAAGAGTTTGTTTTTACAGAAATTCTAACAAGAGTTTCTCCAAGTGCTTGCCAAAGTTGAGATCTTTTCTCACTTGAGCACAAGAGGCACCAAAACCAGGCTAAACCATGAAATGGTGATTGAGAGGAGCTCGTGAGATGAATCAAGATAAGGTGGCTAAGGATGATTTCCCACATGTCCTAGCATCCTTCAAATCACATCAAGAAGCAATACAAAAGCTCTCAAGATCAAAACCCTCAAAATTTCCCTTTCTTGAGCCAAAACCAGGTAAATTCAAAAACTTACAAAGGATGTTGCCTAAATGGATGAGTTCTAGCCTTCAAGAGATATCTCTAGCAATATCAAGAGGGGAGAAGGAAACACCAAAAATCAAACCAAGTCAAGATTTCAACACTTGAGCAAAAAGAGAAAGATTTGGGTGAATTTTGGATCTATTGATACTTGGAGATGAATATTTATAGCCACTCACAAAGCCTAAGGATGACAAAAAGCTCAAGAATATGAGCCACACTCTATCCCTCAAAAGTTCTCTCTAAGAACACTAACCCTAATTCTTCTCTACTTAGCTTAAAAATTCTAAGCCAACTCCTCTCAATCCTTGTATAGTAGAGACTCACCTATCACTCATAAGAAACCCTAAAACCTAGATACAAAGTGGATTCCATCCACCAATACATGGGCAAACCCGATTCCCAAATACATAATGGGTTTTTTACACACACACTTAGGCCCACCATGGTTTTGCAAACCACCTCCATCACCAGTATTGGGCAAATGTCTAAAATGCCCTTCCACTAACATTGCCCTAATCCTTCACATCGAAGCATCGTCTATGCTTCCTCATCGTCCTTGTGGCCCCAATGACTTTTTGTCAAGCCTTTCATATGTCCAGATCCCACCGAACTGTCCTCGCTTGCAAACATGCCCATGTCACCTGGTGTACCACATGCATCACCTTGCACCATGACTGTACCCAGCTTCCTTGATTGTTCTGGACTTTAGCTCCTTCCTAAACTTAGTTTCGGTCCACCTTGTCGTTGCCCGCCATGTCCACCACTTCGGAAGCATCGATCATCTTCCGGTGGCACCATGACCATCTTGGACCTTAGCTCTCCTAGCTAAGTCCCGGTCCCCTCCACCTCACCATGACGTAACTCAAGAGTCTTGGAACCATCATAAACACGCAAACCCAACACGTACGGTATCCCACTTAGCCTTGTGAGCCTTGGAAGGGAACTCGAACTTCTGGTGGCTACTACAAATCTAGAAGGTCATGATCACCCCATATGAGGAGTGAACATCGTCGTAGGCGTACACTGCTGGGTGCGAAGCGAAGTGGAGAAAGCAGAAAAGCTCCACCGATGGGCGCTTCACTCCCAGGCTCAGCATAGCCCATTCATACACCGATAGGCACATGAATGAGCCTAGATTGAGGTGAGAAGCCTCCAAGTTGAAGGTGTCCAGCACTTCTTTCAGCAGACTAACTGAAGGAATGTGGAGGCCAGCGTCGAACTGCATCGCAAAGATGACCAGCGTTCCTGGCCCTGGATTCAGGTGATCTTCATCGGCTTGGGTAAGATGGCAAGGTCAACATTTTCAATCTTGCCTTCTTTCTCTAGTTGCACCAGGAGCCCCTTCATCATGTGAGAATGGCCCAAGTACCAGGAGAACTTGATGACTTGTTTGGGGGTATCCTCTCCTTCGGCTGTCGCCTTACCCCTCCCAATGCCCCTCTTTGGAGCAAACCCACTACCCCTCCTCGAAGCCATGGGGAGCAAGCCACGTGTAGCCCCTAGCCGAGCCTGGGAGGAGGACCCTAAGTGCGGGACGAGTTTGCCCACAGAGAGGCTCTGGTCTTGACACGGTTCGAGGGCACTATCACACGGGCGACCTCCAAATGGATTCAGCATGGACGAGACCACAGGGGTCAGCCATCTCGGCATGGATACTCTGCTACGGAGGTGCAACTGACACGTACATAATGCAGTAAAACAAGACAAAAAGTGCACTATAAGTCTTGGTATCGATTGGAGGATTTGATTATGCAGGAGTATTTCAAGGATCCGTATCTAGGGTTGAGAATAGTAGTGGAATTTCAAGAACCTTACCTCAGATGTCGGGCGACCTAGCACTTACGCAGATGGGGTTTGAGCTCTAACAATGTCTGAGCGCAAGCCATGTTGGAGCACAAACAAAGTCAAGCGTGGATGGAAGTTGAGTGAGGATGCGATTCAAGCACAAAGTGTTAACACTTGGGCTCCATGACCCATTTGTGCTCAAATCGCACATGGCTCCCCTCGATGTGGGAGGTGAAACGGTCATGGAGCCCAAGTGTTAACATGGCCCAGGGGAGGAGAAGGCCCATGAGTGGATCTGAGTCGGAGGAGCGTGGACCTCGACCTTAGGGCCAAATTGAGGGAGCACAGAGCTGGGGCACTAGGCGAGTTCAATGCGAGAGAAGGCCTAGGGCCCCAGCGAGTTAGTGAGTAGGCATAAAGCCAAGCTAGCCTGGCTTGGGGTCATGGCGCATGAGCTTAGGCCAAGCCCGAGGCCCGTCCCCCGGGTCCCCTAGACATGGCGGGGTCTACATGAGGCAAATGACATAAATACCTCTTAGGATTAAACTAGGCCTAAGGGCAAAATTGTAACTTCACTCGCCCTCCCCTCTCCACCTATAAATAGGATCCATTGTAATGGGAGGGGGCCATCTTTTGTAACCCTAAAACACTTATATTGAAGACATTCGTGGTTGTGTGCCTCTCTTGTGGTCCCTTCACACCCTCGGCGGTCTTCACATCCGACCGGAGGTGCCTCTAAGTTTACTGTCCGGATTCATACCAACAACATATGCATGATGAAAAGGGAAGCACGAGAATAAAACCCCCTAACTGTAAGAACCACTTGCAAAGGAAAAACAAGAGCTAAAAGCACTCAAAAGAGAAACCACTTGCAAGAATAGAAAACCTCTACTCCATATGGTCTCTAGCCCAAAGAAAATAAACTGCTAAAGAGTGAATCAACCACACTAGCTATCCCTACTACCAGATGCTAGTGAAAGAAGTAAACTCAACCTAGATAGGGTAAGAGATCTTAGAGAGCTTAGTAGCAAAGAAAAGTGCCTAGGAAAGGCACATGCCAGGAAGTGTGACTCAAAACACCTTGAACTTACCTAAAACCCTGACTCTCCTACATGTTGTGCAATACTGAGTATGAAAACAGGGAATTGACAAAGCTCAAGCATTAAACCTGTGTCACACCACTTGATTATGAGATGTAGTTGAAGTAGTCGAAGCTGGAATAAGCTACATTCTATGAAATGATAGCCATCACTGGATACCCAAAATGAGGTAGGAGATCTAAAGAGACTGACATAATCCATGTGACCTCCTCCTCACTGAAAAGCACACATCAAAGAGACAGAAAAAGCCAATGCCTCGGTACTGGGATTAGTGAAATATGATCTAGGTATCTAGTACTGAGACATACGACCAACAAGAAAAGCTCTAAAGCATGGGTTAGCATAATATGCATCAAGGCGTGTCCTAGAGCTAACAAAACCCCTCTCAAATCCTCGTCGTGGCTCAGAAAGATAGAAATCCTATCTAGGGGCAACTCTGGACCTAAAACCATGATGCTCTCTATCACCACCAAAGGGATCAAAGAAACCATCTACAAAGTGAGGTCTACAGACAACTTTAAGGACACTGCTAGATGGGACTGACCCTGAAAGCTCCTCAAGGCTCTAGTGCGATCACGACGAAGTTTCTTGGCCCACCTAAATTAGAACTCTATGATGTAGCCATCCTTTTTATAATAGGTACAATGGTACTTGACCTTTTGAGGGGGTTGTACCTGATGAAGTAGAAGTACCTAAGTTGATAGAAGGGAGTCTGAGCAAATCTGATTGACTTGAACACAGTTTTGGCTAGCTCAGGAGGGCAGCCTCTATCTTACCACTCTCAACTACTCTCACAATCTTAGGAGGATGATTCTTGAAATATTCATAGTGGTTGAACCCTAAACTTCTATGGGCTTTGCTCACCTTAGGTTGATCCAAAATCTTGTTTAGGTTCTTTTTCTCACTAGAGAACTTCTGGAGGGTTTTTTTGCAAATAACCATTTTCCTTAGCTAGAGTGACACAAGACTCACAGACTTGGCTCTTAATTGCTCTAGTATTTCTATCCTTATGCACAAACACTTCTAGCTTCAAAGCCTCACATGACACACAGTACACATCCTTAATTCTACATAATTGCTCATCAAACTTAACTCTAAAAGCTTCATGCATATCATCTAAATCTTGTTCAATTTCAACACAAAACGCACAAGCTATTGGAGTAATAGAATCAACTTTCTTTGATGCATGAACAAAAGGAAGAATTTCTTTATTACATTTGTCTTGCAAAGTTTTAGTGAGAGCTTCAATTTTAGTGGCGAGCTTAGGGCAATTTTCAGTTTACATGGCAAGTTTATTTTCCAATTCAGCACAATTAAAGCATGGCAAAGCACTAGCTCTAGAAAGATCATTAGTTTCTAAGCAAGTAGAACCAGACTTGATGTCAACAATTTTAGCTATAATATTTTCTAGTTGTTTTTTAGCAAGGATGACCCAGAAGTTGCATGCCTTAGCATTTGCCTCAATCTCAGTTGTCATAGCAACATCGAGGAACATGCAATTGGTAGGCATAACAAAAGGACATCTCACTTTGCTCCAAATGGATCAACCTAGAGCCTAGATGTACTTCGCCAACCTTGTCTTCCAATAGGGATAGTCAACCCCTTCAAAGATAGGATGCTTGTTGTAAAATCTCTCCAACACCACTGCTCAAAAGACCAGTTAGGATCCACTTGAAGGATTGGCTATGGCGAGTAAGAGGGGGTTGAGTGACTTCTTAAAATCTTCCCCTGGTATTAGCAACTCAATGCAATGGAAAACAAAAGCCTACGAGCTATCCCAAACCCAAGAGCCAAATGTCACAAATATCGCCCGAGGCAATAATGTCTAACCAGTCTGACCGTCAGCTAGAGGGCGATCGAACTACTTGGGCAGTCAAACTACATGTGTCACACCAGTTGGATCGGTCAAGTGGACTGCTTGGGTCATGGCAGTCTGATCACTCGCCGAACAAAAAGGGAAAAATAGCATTGCACATGTCCAAGAAAATGGCTAACTCTACGAATCCAAATGGGATGAAACTTGGTACAACTCCTCCCTAGGATGTTAGAAACCTATTCCAGTCATGGATCATGAAGATCAATGACAAAGTTATGACCTTTATCCAAAATAAGGAATGTTGCACAAAAATTGGGCAAAAGAGACAAACCCTGATGTTCTCTTGCTCGCGAGTCCTTGATGATCTAGATGACCTAGGATGAGTTCTCACATATCAAAGCAAGCTAGATAATAGTACATATTCAAGCCAAAACACTCTCAAGATCAAAACCCCAAAATCACCTCTCTTGAGCAAAATCGGGCAATCATAAGAACTTTCCATAGAAAGTGTCTAGATAGATGGGATCAGATCTCCAAGAGATATCTTCACCCATTATACATCCTTGACGCCAAGGGAGACCAAGATGAGATGAAATGAAATGAAGAAAACCAAGCAAATTAAAAGCACAAGTAGGAATTTATGGCACAACTCACTTGGGCAAAATTTGGATGTTCATTTCACTTTGATATGAATGTTTTGCATCCACTTACTCATATGGAGGATAGTGATCTAAGCTTAGAGCACACAAACATAAAGTTTCCAACATAAGGAAACCCTAACCTTTCTCCTCAACCCTAAAAAATATTGGGTGGGTTCTTTTGGGCTGTAGCTTATAACTTTGATTTAAAATTTTGAATTCTAACTGTTCATGACAGAGAGTATATATAGAGAGATACTCGCATGTGATTTTGGCTAATATAAATGAAGTTGGGATAGTATATACTATAATTGACTTGTAGATCCCATCTTGGAAAGACACTCCGTTTGAAAGCTAGTTACTGTAGAAAGCTAAACCATAAGCCCAAAAGAAGGGAGCCATTTTCTCTCAACACACACATGTGCTTATATGGTCGAGCCTCCTCACTTACCATCAAACCCTAGCAACCAGCAACACTTAGTGAATTCAACCATTTGCAAATGGGTAAACCCGGTAACCCACACACAATGGGTTTTACACTTACACACACTTACATGCTTTCCAAAGCATGATTTCCACATGGCTCCAATAGTCTGAAAAGACACTCCATCCTCTAAGACATGACCTAAACCACTTAGACCACTATCGTGGTTTTGTATACTGCCTCTCCACCTAATATTGGACAATTTTCTCAATTGCCACCCACTGGCCTTCACAGTGCTTCTTCTTGAAGCAATCACCACATGAAGTCTATGATGTCCAATGACTTGCTGCCAAGATTGTATGCTTACTCTGAGGACCATCACCACTTGAATGCTCAAGTCCAATGGCACACCACATGCATACACTTGCACAATCCTTGTCTTTCTTCCGTGATTCTCTGCTTGAGATGATACTCCACCTGAACTTACGTGACATGCCATGGCCTTAGGGTACCCCCACGGTCTCGCACCGACAATAGTTGGCACCGTCCATGAGGACCGATGACAAGCCATGCTGCCTAGGAAGATGAAGGCATAGAAGGTCACTGGGTGGGTCCATGCCATCCATGACGTACTCCAAACTCCGCCCCAGACTCTATCTGTGTGAAGGTCCCTTGGACACTGCCCTGGTACTCCTTCCATGTTGAGACCCTCTGGACTTCTCCCTAGGCCCTGTGGCTTTGACTCTTTACATTCGATCCCTGGGCCCATGTCTTTGAGTCTACACATCCAACTCTGAGCCTGTTTAGTATGCTTGGTGAAAAAGAATCAGGCATGCCTAGGTGTGAGTGTGTGTAGGCCTTGAGGGTTAACTCCTGAGGAAATCAGTCAGGTGATTGGAAATGGAGGGGTGGTGACATAACCCAGGCATCCACCACAAGCTATCTAACTCCCCTCATGTGCCAACCAGTCAAAAGTTGAGCACTGCAAAAATGGCTCTCTTCTCTTTCTTCCAACCATCAGTCTTCTCAAATATCTGGCTCCCCTTTGGCCTTTCTCCTCCCTCGTTCCTTCCCCAACCGGTCCACGCCATAGGACTTATCAATATCTAGATCCACCTCGTCGCCTCCTCTCATCGAAGCCTGATGCCATCGCTCGCCTACCCTCACCGGGACTCCACGCCACCACTCTCCACCTGTCCATTTGCACCTCCATCCTCCGCTCCCAGCATGAGCCCAGTGACCTTTGCCAACATCGGCCTTTGAGATGACTCCACCTCTCACAGAGACACTACACCGTTGCTCTTTGCCCCGCGCACACCATGGCCCCCTCCCTACCTTAGCTCTGGACTACCTCCGATGCTCCCCGTGATGCCTCCATGTGGCCCGTCAAGACCACCTACATGTGGCTTGTCTGGACCACCTCCTCATCAAGCCATTGTCCACGTTGAGCCACCATCTAGCCCACCTTCATGCCATGCCATTCTGTAGGGACTCCATTCCCATGGGGGACCACTCTCGAGTCCTACCCTACACTCGGATACTCGGCCTTTCAATGGACTCGAGGCTCCTGGCTTCCCTAGGACTCGACGACCCTAGGCCACCTCTGGGACTTGGCATGCTTGGCTTCCCCTGGGACTCGACGACCCCGGGCCATCTCCGAGACTTGGCGCTCTCAGCCTCCCCCAGGACTCGATGACCCCGGGCAACTTGGGACTCAGCGCGCTTGGCCTCCCCTGGGACTCAACCCTGGGTTCCCCTAGGACTTGGCACCACCGGCCTCCTCTAGACTCAATGCTCCTCGGTGGTCCCACCCGATGCAGCCTAGGGTCCCCTAGGGCTTCTCTCCATGCTGACTCTAGTTACCCCTGAAACTGGTCTAATCCTCACCTTGACCTAGTCTAGAGATGGTTTGCCTGCGCTCCTTGGGCTAGCAAACTTCAATGGCGTGACCAAAGTAATGTCGAATATGTTAGGAACTACAGTACTCATTGCAATCTACATTCCTAAAGGCTTTGTCATATCAAAATATGAATTCCAACTGTGGTTGTGGTGGGGATACTAGGCCTCCCCCTTCACCTATGCTTAGAGTGTTGTGTCCATGAATGAGTTCTTAGACAAAAGGTGGGCCAAGGAATCTCGTTGTGCGAATGCTAATGCCATCGATGAAGCTATCCTTGGGATCAGGGGTTGCTCATGGAGTGGCATAGGTGCTAGATATGCATTAGCATTTTATTTGGATTCTCCTTAGTCTTCAACATACTCAGCATATTCACATTGGGTTTCTTGAGCACTCCGTCTTGGGTTTCTCGACCACCCCCGAGGTGCTTGGCTTTGGAACCCCTAACTACCCCCGAGGAGCTTGGCCTTGATCTCTTGACACCCCTCAGGGGGCTTTGCATCACTTCGCTTGGACTCCTCCTAGGGGGAGGCCACTTCTCCACCCAGTTTGACCTCGAAGTCCTCTAGTCAAATTCGGGCCACCCGACTTCGCTTCCCCGTTTTGCCGCTCGACTTTGCTCTACACTTCACCATACAACTGCTCGAACCGTGTTTGCCACCCCACCTCTGTCACCTGGACCGCATCTAGGACCTCGCCACTGGTCCCCCAAACCGCACCTGACCTCGCTTGCTCTAGGGCATCATGCCCTGGACCCCTTCTGCACCACCAACACATGGGTACCTAGGTGACCCCAACACACCTTGATGGCTCGGCCTCGGTGTGGCTCAACTCAGCCTCAATAGCTTTGCCTTGGCTGAGCATCGCTTTGTCTCAATGGTGTCTCCTCGACTAGGGGCTTCCTTGGTTCGATGGACTCACTTTGGTGAGCTCCAACATGCCTCGATGGCATTGTCCTCAACGTTGTTCTATTCGGCCTCGACAACTTTAACTCAGCCGAACATCACTTTGCCTTGATGGCATCTCTTTGACTAGAGGCTCCCCCTTGTTTGACGGACTCACATCGGTGAGCTCCAATACACCTCGATAGCTTGGCCTTGGTGTGGTTCAACTTTGCCTCGATAGCATTGCCTAGACCGAGCATCACATCGCCTCGATGGTGTCTCCTTGACTAGGGGCTCCCCTGGCTCAATGGTCCTCCGGGGTTCAGTCGACGATTGTCACCCTGCGGGGTTAACTCTTCACCACCTTACACCCACCTTCTGGGGTCGGGTCGATGATCACTCATCCTTTGGGATCGAGACTTCACCGCCCTTTCCCATGGGAGACTCTTATGTTCCCAATGGGAGACTATGATGTTCTCGCTTCCTCAGTTGACCATAGGAGACTCTGATGTTCCTGCTTCCTTGACCGACCATGGGAGACTCTAATGTTCTCGATAAGAGACTCTGATGTTCCTTCTTCCTCGACAGATCATGGGAGACTCTGATGTTCCCACTTCCTCGACTGACCATGGGAGACTCTGATGTTCTCGCCTCCCCGACCGACCATGGGAGACTCTGATGTTCCCACCTCCCTGACTGACCATTGGATACTTTGATGTTCCCACTTCCTCAAGAGACCATAGGAGACTCTGGTGTTCCCGATGGGAGACTGATATTCTTGCTTCCCCGACTAACCAAGGGAGACTCTAATGTTCCCGATGGGAGACTCTGATGTTCCTGCTTTCTTGACCGACTAGCCGCTCATGAGCTTCATCCCAAGTGTTAAGTTTTTTATGGGAGATGGTGATGTTCTTACCTCCCCAAGTGAAGTATCACTCACAACCTTCATCTAGAGTGCCAAGTTTTTCCTGATAGGAGACGGTGACATTCTTGCCTTTCATGGCGAAGTGCCACTCGCGAGCTTCATCCCAAGCGCTACGTTTTTTCCAGTGATAGACAATGACATTCTCACCTCCCCAAGCAAAGTGCCAATCACGAGCTTTGCCCTAAGCGCCAAATTTTTCCGATGGGAGACAATGATGTTCTTGCCTCCCCAAGCAAAGTAGCCACTTGCAAGCTTCGTCCTGAGTGTCAAGTTTTTTTTATGGAAGATAATGACATTCTCGCCTCCCCAATTGAAGTGCTTCTCGCAAGCTTCATTTTGAGAGCTGATTTTTTCTGATAGGAGATGGTGATGTTCTTGCCCCCAAGCGATGTGCTACTCGTGAGCTTCGTCTTGAGCTCTGAGTTTTTTTGATGTGAGATGGCGACGTTCTCGCCCCCCAAGCCATGTGCCGATGGGATATGATGACTTTCTCGCCTCCCCAAGTGAAGTTTCGCTCACGAGCTTTGTCCCAAGTGTCAAGTTTTTTCTGATATGAGATGGTGATGTTCTCGTCTCCCCGAGTGAAGTGTTGATCATGAGTTTCATCTTGAGCACCAATGTTTTTTTGATAGGAGACGACAACATTTTGCATCCCTATGCGAAGTGCCAGTCGTTAGCTTCATCCCGCACGCCAAGTTTTTCTATGGGAGACGGTGATATTCTCGCCTCCCCAAGCAAAGTAGCCACTTGTGAGTTTTGTCCTGAGTGCCAAGTTTTTTCGATGGGAGATGGCGATGTTCGTGCCTCCCCAAGCAAAGTGCCACTCACGAGCTTCATCCCGAGTATCATGTTGCCTCCCCGAGCGAAGTGTGCTCACGAGTTTTGTCCCGACCACTAAGGTTTTTCCGATCAGAGACAATGATATTTTCACCTCCCCGTGTGAAGTGCCGCTCATGAGCTTTGTCCCACGTGCTAAGTTTTTTTATGGGAGACAATTCTTGCCTCCCCAAGCGAAGTAGCTGCTCGCGAACTTTGTCTCGAATGCCAAATTTTTTCTGATAGGAGATGGTGATGTTTTTACCTCCCCAAGCAAAGTGCTACTCACGAGCTTCGTCTCGAGCACCAAGTTTTTTCTGATACGAGACAACAATGTTCTCACCTCCCTGAGTGAAGTAGCCGCTTGCGAGCTTCGTCCCAGTGCCAAGTTTTTCTGATAGGAGACAATAACGTTCCCACCTCCCCAAGTGAAGTGCCGCTCATGAGATTCATCCCAAACGCCAAGTCTTTCTGATGGGAGACAGGGTAGGGGGATACCACTAGTAAAGAGTAGCAAGTAGAATTTATTCTGATTAGGCAAGCAACAACGGTGCAAGCCGTGTGAAAAGAACAAGTGTAGTTATAGCCCTTTTACATTCTTGTCAGAGAAGGCTAGGCGGTCATAGGATAAACTTTAGGTATCCTAGCTTTGCGCTGCACAAGTTGGCACACGAGCCAGCATTACTCCTCGCACGAAATGAGTCCTTAGCGCCAAGTTTTTTCAATGGGAGATGTGCTCCATCATCCATTCTTAATGACCATCATGCCACCATCCTAGCCCAGATCGACTCCATCACCACTACTGCTATTTGGGCTTAACTTGGCCCCTAGACCAGATCCACTTTGCACCAAAGACAAGATTGGCGTCACTCCTGAGAAGGTGGTTCACTACGCCTGCTACCTCAGCCCTTCCAGTGCATCGACGAAGCTTTTTGAGTATCTTAAGAGTGATGGCTTAATCTTAACATGGTTCGATCGGTCTTGATGGCTTCCCCAACCGAACTTCACTTCTCCTCGATTGCGCCTCCTCAACCATGAACTTTCTCTAGCTCTATGGATAACCGAAGGAGAACCAGATCACCTCCTTCCATTGAGGGCCACACCCCAACATGTGGAGTACTCCATGACTCGTAGTCAATGCCTCAATGAGTCGGCCATGTAGGCTTTGACGAATTGACCACCTTGTGTTCGGGTTCACACCTCCCCACCTCGAAGGCCAACCCTTAGTGAATTGAGAACTCCTCACAAGGTCACACTTAAACATGAGTTGGGTATCCGACACTTGGGGCACATCCACTTGCACCACAGGTGACCCCTCCAGGAGTCAGCTGATAGGAGCTTCGGTACACACCTCCTCGCCTCACAGACTGCTCATTAGTCCCTAGTACTTCATGCTCTAGAGCGCTCCTAGTCATTGAGTTAGTTTGCCTAGCAAGGGGCAGCGCTCCGTGATAGCTTCGCCTCCGTATGATATGACTTGACATGTAGGGTATTCCCTCGACTAAGCTCAGCTCGATATATCGACATCTCCTCAGTTATGCGCGCCCTTTGGATTGGTCGCTTTACGTCGACAAGTTCTAGCATGTCACCTTAGTGCATTGTAATAAGCCTCGATGACCATCCCTCGGCAAAGCGTAGTCTTGTGTCGGGCACTCCTTACTTCGTGCGCCATGCCCCCATGAGCCGAACATGTGGCATGCTTCTAAGTCTCTAGCACCATGCCTCGATGGGTCGAGCAGACAATAGCTTAGCGTGTGTTCCCTTACCTCGAAGGTCAGACCTCATCAAGCTAGTCTCGGGGCTTCACGGGGCACTTCTTTAGGCCAAGTCCTAACCCTGCGCCTCCGTGTGAGTTCAATATCTAGGCAGTCGATGCTTGACTCCATAACTGTTCATGACTCCACGTCCTTCAGTGCGACGGTGAACTCCCCAATACGATCCAAAATGGACCGAGCAGAGCAATGGCCCTTTAGTGAACACCAAAGGAACCCAACTCAAAGGCGCAGGCATGACCTATTATCTGAAGTTCATGTGAGGATTAAGGTATTTTAACACGTTGTCATAATACATTGTAGGTCACCAATGGGATCGTTGACCTGAGGCAATGCGTCGACCCCTTTTGCAAGTTGGTGCGCCAACCCGAGCAAGTGGTTGGCAAACACCTGGATCGACAAGGGGCTATTGTTGAGGAAGGATCTCTGCACTACCTTGGGCCCACGATCACTTTAGAGCAACAACACCCGTTGGAAGGTCTATACCGAGCTAAGTCCCTAAGTCTACTTTGGTGAGGTTTACAAGACCAACCCTTGAGGGGTCTAGGGCCAACCCCTGGCAAGGTCTTGGGCCAACCCCAGATGGATTTCGAAGCTAACCATGAACCAACCTCGAAGTCTCGGACGTAGGGGGTCCCGCATAGGGCAACTGATGTAGATACTCCTAGGAGTAAACTAGGTCTCGAGAACATATTTGTAACTTCACTCGCCTCTTTCTCCCCCTCTATAAATAGACCCTTGTAATGGGAGGGAGGAGGCCATATTGTAATCCTAGACACTCATATTGAATACACTTGGGTCATTTGGGTGCTTCTACTTGAGTCCCTCCACATCCTCGGTGGTCTTCGCATCCGATCGAGGGTGCTTCTAAATTTGTTGTCCGGTCTCATACCGATGACAACACCTACGTCAAGATTCCCACACTGCATAAACTCCTGCTATGACTAACACTTGCATGGACTCACATCATGACTAACACTTGCATAGACTTTCACTATGACTAACACAACTGAAACTAACTCAACTTAGCACTGACCAGTCTGACCGCCAACTAACAGCTAGTCAAATTGCCACGAACTGGCTTACTCCTCTCGGTAATAGGGGACCGGTCTGACCACAATACACATGCCGGTTAGACTGCCTGACAACCTCCGGTCAGACCGCCTCCCATGGTCGGTCAGACCTCTCACCGGTCAGACCGCCACTATAGGCCAATCAGACTATTGCCCACCTGGCAACAAAGACCCAAGAGCAAATGGCATAGAATCAAACTTAAACTTCGATAACAAAATGCAAGCATAGCAAAATACTTACCACACACATGGGATGATCTCCACATGGTCTCACATTATTAAAGTAGAAGAAAAAGAAGTCACCACGTTCACTCTCTAGGGCTCGAAATTACCATGTTAATCGGAGAAAAAATAGAAAGATCTACACCATCGATTATGATGGGTCCAGATTATAACGATGGATATTAATAAGACTTATTTTCAATCATATATCAGTAGTATAAGAAATGCAATTGTATATGCTATCATATAAAAGTATTAACGTTGAATAACAAATATAACACTATATATTTTTAGAGACATTGTAATATCTAGCCACGTAATTGTGTAGAGAATTTGGCTAGTTCAATATACTTCACGGGAATTTCTAGCCAACGCTCATACAATGGGTGGGTTCTTTTGGGCTGATGATTTATGGCTTATGGCTTAAATATTTGAATTTTGGCTATTCGCGAGAGGCTGTACACAGAAGAAAATAGTCATATGCAATTTTGGCCGGTACAGTTGAATTCAGTACACTTTTTACTACAATTTTTCTATTGACCCTACTTTGAAAAAATGCACCGTTTAAAAGCTAGTTACTGTAGATAGTACAAGCATAAGTAGGGGTGAAAATGGATCGGATAGTTTCCGACCGATCCGGACGAAAATGGATACGGATTATGTTGAATCGGATTTTTTCGGATAATTCTCGAATCGGATACAAATACGGATTTTTTTATCGGATACGGATTCGAATACAGTAAGCCTAGTATCCGTCGAATACGGATGCGGATACAGATTATCCAGATAATACGAAACCGGATATCCGGGATTTTAACCCATAACCAGCCAGCCCATAATGCTAGAAGCCCAGACGGCCCATTCCCACTCCATGCGTGATCCAGCCGTCCATTCTCACTCCATGCGATCCAACTGTCGGCGCGATCCATGCGTTTAGGCCTTTAGGGTTTACCTTACCATTGGGTGCCAACCGCAGTCCGCAGTAAGCGTCGCGATGAGTCCACTACTCCAGGCTGCGCGAGCGACGAGCGCCCGCCTTCACCCGCCTCCGCCGGCTTCCTGCCTCCTGCCTCTGCCGGCCGCCGGCCTCCTGCCTCCGCCGGCTGCCAAAGTTTTGTCAGTCAACTTTCATCCTGATCTTTTGCCTTCAAAGTTTTTACTGTACCATTTCACAGAAGAGGACAGCCTAAGTTACTAAGTGATCGGTTGTTGATTGAGTTAGTGATGATTCTTGGATGGCTTAGTTGCTGATCTTACTATTGATAGATGAAATTTACTCATGGATTGATTTATCTTACTGCTGATTGATGAAATTTACTCATGGATTGATTTATCTTACTGCTGATTGATGAAATTTACTCATGGATTGATTGATCTTACTGCTGATTGATGAAATTTACTCATGGATTGATTGATCTTACTACTGATTGATTGATGATTGGGTACTGAACTGGCTTGACTTACATGGCAACATATTGATGAAATTTACTCATACTTCGATGACATTTACTCATACTTTGGACCATTTTGTCTGAACTAAGTCAATTAATGAGTGCTTTTTTTGGTCCATAACATCTCCATTCTGGAACATTTGTTTGTAGTACCTATCTGTTTGGTATAGTTTGTTGGGGGATTTGTATATCTTGAGTGTAGTTTGTCGGGGATTTGGTGAGTAGAGACTAATTTAGCCCTTTGTATTTGTGCATGCATGATTAACATCTAGCTAGCTAGCTAGTCTTCTGGTATGTACATGTAACATGTTGCTGGGTTCATTTTCATTTTGTTGTGCTTTTATAACTTTATTATCTTATGTATTTCCTTTATTATGTTGTTCTAGATTTGTGATGGAATCTACAAGTGCGAGTAGCATGGCAAGTGTAAGCAATACATCTCCTGTTTTGTCAGGGGTGCCACAACTACCTTCCACTGCTATAGATGCTTCTGATCCAATTGCTGGTGCATTGATGCCAAGGAATGAGGTTGATTTGACTAGTGAGATTGCTACCGAGAACGACATTCCTGCTCCTGCTGCGAAGAGAGCAAAGAGGTCAAGCAATCGAGCTCCCTATTCTCTCCACACTAGCTCGAGATGTCTTGTCTATTCAAGTGTCCACTGTTGCTTCGGCGTCAGCATTTAGTGCTGGTGGACGAGTTGTTGATTCATTTCGTAGTCGTCTAGATCCTAATATCGTGCAAGCTTTGATTTGTACCAAAGATTAGACTGTGGCATCTAGGAAATGTAATGTTATGTTTTGCTCTTGTGCTTTATTAGTTTCTGTGTAGTATGTGATAAAAATTTTGATCATAATTTATTTATTTTTGATAAAACATGCAGGTGGTGGAAACATTGGTGGATCTATCATAACTGAGATTGACATAGACGGAATTGAGCGCCGTTTTGCATAGATGATGACAATGGTTTGCTAGTCTTTACATCGTACTACATAGTTGTTTTGTTTTATTTTATACCGCTTTGAGTATTTATTGAAATAAAACTTGTAGGCACAAGAAGTCTTAGGAGATGTTGAGACGGAGGACATGGTGGATGAAATGGAGGAATGAAATGTTCTTATGCTTGTTCAAATTGCTATCATATCATCATGTGTATTCCATGAATTGCACGTTGTTTCTACTTATGTAGTTATGTTATGATCGACTACCGGGTATATTTTCATTGTGGATAAAAAGACTATACTTGTTTAGATTTCATGAATGTTTTGACAAGATGAACTATTTACGTATTTTCGTTAATTTTAGATGTATAGTTTAAGGGTTTTCATATTCCGATAAATATTTGTAACCGTATTCGTTACGATTCGTATTCGCTCCGTATCTGTATTCGATATTATTCGTATTTGTATTCGTATTCGAGTTATCCGTATTCGTATCCGTATCCGAAAAAAATATGAAAACAAATATGGTAGAGACATTATCCGTCCCGGACCGTCCGTATCCAATCCGTTTTCACCCCTAAGCATACAAATATACAAGTTAATTGATGGCCTATCGATCCTGTCGTCCATCAACGCAAATTGAAAATGTTGTAACATGCAGACGAAGCTAAGGAATCAATGCACTCATTATTAGGATCGGAGTAAAACATAAACAACCAAATTATGAGAAACCACTAGCTAGCAGTGCAGAACTGCAGACGATGTACGGGAAGAAATTAACATAATCGCAGCACACGCAACACGACACAGATCAACAGATACAGATACACGCTGCCTAGCTAGTACATTAAGCATTACAGCGGACTGGCGAGCTCGTTTCATTATCGAGCTCGGGGAAGAGGACTTGAGGGCAAGACACCTTGACGTTGTACAGCCTGGTGCGGGCCAGGCCGATCTTGAATCGCACCTGCGCTGTCACGAACACGTTCATCGGGCGGCTGGCGAAGCTCTGAACCAAGTCCGCCACCAGGAAAATCGACGCGTTGATGTTTGCCACACTCCCGCCCGGCAGGTACTTGGTCGGCAACGCCGTCTCGACGTGGGCGTGCATTATCGTGTTCCCCGGCGCGGCGCTCGTGCTGTTCATCACGTCGACGAAGACGCTCTGGTACTTCACCGCGGCGCGCCGCTGGCTGGCGTTGTTGGCGGCGACGGTGAGGTTCAGGTACACACCGTTGCCGCTCCTGGAGTTGCTGCGCGAGGTGTGGGTGATGGAGAAACCGATGTGCGCGGGGCACATGATGACGGAGACGATGATGACGACGGCGGTGGCGGCGAGGGTTCCGCCGAGAGCTGCCAGAATGTAATTCTTGGTATTCCATGATTTGCTCTGATCAACCATAGGCATGGTACGTTAGCTAGCTAGCTAGAATCGAAGTGCAATGTATCGAATTAGCACGCTAAACAGAAGTAGCTTGCTATATTTCCGAGCATATATATGCGTGCAAAGCTAATGGGTGTACGCGCGCATCATTACTGTTGCCACCTGATTGCACCGCGTGTCTACGGAGGGTACTTTCTGACAGCACATGTAATATGCGACCGATTTTTCATCAAATCAGCAAAAATGATGATAAGTAGATAGACATAACACAAAGATTCATCAACACGTTGATACAAAATAATATCATAATTAAATTACAGATGAAAATTGATATCTACTAGCTACAAACCACTCCTAAACATATGAAAATTAGATACGAAAAGTAGTAAAGGTTAGATTCTATCTAAAACAACCAACTCAAATCTTATATTCTACCTTAAATCTCTCTCCTCGTATCACTCAATTTTTACTTTGACAGAGTCTGGTCTATCTTCAAATCTTCAATCGCCCTTTGACGATCCCCTTTTCCACATTAATCTTTCCTTAGTCGGCTTTTCTAGATGTTTCTTGCATGGTCCACACTGTATTTCCAAATCTTGACTCTCCTATCTCCTTTGACCATGCTTAATTCCGAACTATCTTAGCCGACTATTTTACGTGTCAAAATGTGTCGGTAACAATTACAAGTACGTGCGTGGACCAGCGAATATTTCGTAACTTGTACGAACGTGTATGCATGCACGCATTATTGCCCTGTAGATGCTGCTGCCTGCATGCACGAATTCGAATAAAGTACTACTGTACTACTATTAATCGAGCAAACTAATTGCACTTCCTAATCCGTCCCCTCTCCGCTTTCTTCATCTTTTGATCTCTCCAGCCTCCACTTTTAATTTGTCTGTCTTTTGCTCTCCCCCGCAGGGTCCAGGCCATTGGCGGAGCTTGAAGAGGAACATCGAGAGGCCAAGCTAAAAGAAACATACTTAAATTAATATTTTTGTAAGTAGTGGAAATGGTGAAAATTAGTGTTTGCATAAGAAATTGGTTGCAAATGGAAGGGCCATGGACACCTCTGCCCTAACGCAACATCCCAAAATTCTTAAAAGCTATTTAAATACTTCCAAAATTAGCATTTGTGCATTTTTCATAAAATTTCAGAAATTTCTGCATTAATGAAAATGATTTTTCTTATTTTCCGGTTGCTGAAAATGATTTTCTAAAAATAATTAAAACCAGATCTAAACCTATAGATAATTTATTTGAGTTCTAAATAATCCACGGTACCTCCCCAAAAAGTTTCATAATTTTTAGAGTTGGTTTGCTAATTTTTAAAATTATAAATTGTTTATGCAACTAAAATATATTAGCAAGCTATTTGAAAATCCAATTCCATCCATGAGCCAAATTCTTCTCTCTCAGCCTGGCCCGTTCTGTTCTAGCCCACTTCTAGCCCACGGGCCAACCCCAGTCGACTGCCTCCTCCTTCCTATTTTCTCCTCACGAAGGCGTCTCCGCCAAGCCTACCTCCTCTCCCTTCCCCCCTCTGTTGCTGATAAGCCCAGCCCATGCGCCAGAGCTCATCTTCCACCTCCTCACGCAGCCCGACATCATGGATGAGCTCCTTGTGCCACGCCATGTCATTCGATGCCCTCATCACACTATGTCGCTGATTGGTGGTAGAGACCTCGTGTTGCAGACTTCACCGCCTACGCCTATTCGTAGCTAATGCCATCACTACACTAGTCCACTGTTTCCAACTGGGTCGCTTGTGGTTTTGAATGCTTGGCACAGCTGACGCCTCTGCCTCGCACTGTCCCAACGCCGCAATGCCATCAAGCCGCCTTGTCGCCTCCTTTTGTCTATTCGGGTGGAGAAAGAGCATGCACCACAAGTTCTCGTCGTGGCTGCCATTTTATCGTCACTCTCTTATGCCTTTCTCGTCTGTACTTAAGCCATCCAACCACATCACCGTCCTCCTAGCTCGCCCCTTGTTCCATTTTCACAAACACTCGAGCACCTTGCTCTCTGATTCAACGGGAACATGAGCATTGCTATCGGCGCCGATGAGCCCGCTCCAAGCCTCCATTGATGCTGGTGAGCTTCCTCTCCCTCAGCATCCGTGTCAAAGTTTTTCTTGCACCTCTCTAATTCTTTCCTCTTGGTTGATATCACAGTTGGTGCCCTATGAAGCAGAGGCTAAGCCGTCTTCCCCAAGTTCAATGAGCGCACCAAAAGCTGCCACATTCCAGCGCTCAACTAAGGTTTGCCCTAAGCCATTCACATCATATTGTGTTCCACCCTCCTTTTATGCAAATCCCACACTTAACTTCTTTGCATAGGCAGTAGACCTTTGAAACCATGCTTCTTCCATGTCTCCAGCCACCATCATTGTCTTCGTCACCCTTTGCTACTCTATTGAGCCCTCGACCAATTCCTTTCATGTGCACCAACTCTTGCTTGCATGCAAGCTAATGCATTCCTCTTTATAGCCTCTCCTTAGCGTAGGACCACTGACACCATAGGCCTCATCACTGCTATTTCTGTTCACCATTGTCCAGTCATCTTTGACCACCTCTGTCATCATCGACCCCATCATCAATTTCATGGTGAGCTCCTGGTCCCTATGTGCTCTTTGCCTTATCGTCTAGTTGTTGTTTATGTCATCACCGCCACTGCTTTGTTTTGCACCACCGCACTTGCATGTTGTCGACTTGACTCTGATGACCATTGGTCCTCGAGCCACCTTCTCTTGCAACACGACCACCCCAAAATCCCTTTCCCTCTCTCAATATTCACTCCTTTGCCCTCCTCCACCGACACCCTTGCACGGCTGAGGACCCTCATCGTTTTCCTCCATCACGCGATCGACTTGGTCCGCCTCTTCAACCGTCGTCACCTCCTAGAGCTTTGCCATGACCTCCTCTCTCCATTCTCAAGCTTGCCTAAGCTCCACCATCCTTCTGGTGTTATACAAATTGATAAGAAAATGTCTGGAACAATCATGTAAACTCTTGAAAAACCTTATGGCACATCTTGGTTAGGGAGTACCTTTGAATTAATTTGATAGAAAACTAAAAATGAAAGATTGAGACTTGGGCAAGTGTTTTGTAGACACTGAGTCTTGCCTAAGTCAACTAAGGACCAAACATTAGTGCTATTGATCCAAGCATTCTAGTACAACCATATGTTCCAGTATGAGATGTACTTGGCTAAGTAATTTGCAATATCTCAACTTTCGTTTTGCCATTGAAATGAATGTAGGTATCGGTGATGACAACTATTTGCACACGACATAAGAGGGGGCTTTTGATTGGGCGATGGTGTCCTTTGGCAATGAAATGTTAGCTGGCAGAATCAGGTTGGAATGATGTATGGTAAAGTCCTTATGATAATCACTTACTCACATGCTGATGGAAGCGTATAATGGTGAACATCATGAGCCGATCGATTATCTCTTGTAGGTAAACTTGTACATCTTCTGCAGAGTGAGATCTCAATCTATTCGAATAGTCGTGTCCCTAGTCATAGACATCGCTCGGTGATACCACACTTGATTAGATTTTTCTGGTTTCAAAATAGTTTTGGAAAAATGGTATGGGCAGATGGAATTCATATTTGAAAAGCTTTGAGCTCAGTATGGATGGATAGAGTCCATACTTGAGAGGTTGTTTGGTGTAGGTAATAGGGACTTACACTATGTAATTATGATATGATTAATTATAATTACCTTTAGTTGTTACAATTCCATTTTTACTTATTGTTTTACAATACCTCTTGCAATCTACTATTTATATTGTAAAAGCAAAATTTGCTTTGAGCAATAAAACAAGATATAATAGCTTTCCTTTGACAAAGCTAAATATGTAGCTAATAGCATTTGATGTAAGTCTTACGGAGTATATTTTGTACTCACGGTTGCTTGTTGGATACTATCAGATAAAGAGAAAGAAGATCCCTTGGTTGGCTACTTTTGTGCCGTAAAATTTGGCGACGACAATGACGATTACTAGGTGTTAACCTCAATCGGTTGTTTGTGGGAATAAGGCAAATCATTTGGGCTATTATCCGTTATTTACCTTTTATTTCTGCTGTAAATACTCTCTATGTGAACTTTTGGCTAGTCGGTCTCTTTTGTGTAAAATTCCATCTGATAGACTTATGTATGAGTGATTATTATTATATGTTACTCTGTTCTATTTAATTATATATGAAAGTGATGCAACAATGTACACATATGCGTTAGCTACTGATTATGGGCTAGGATAGTAAACACTTAGATTCGTGATTGATTTTCCCGTCCGACACCTACATGAAGCTCCGCCCATGATCCGGGCTCCAGCTAGTTATTCTCCTGTCATATTTGCTTCTCACTAACTCAAAGCAGAATCACATCTCCTTTTTTTTTCTCCTTTTGGAGGATATCTCGTGTGTCTTAGTATACAAGACAAGTATATATATGCGCATGCATATACGTATGTACGTACCGTATGTGAGTACACGTACATCGATCTTAATTTAGAGGTAAACGGTGTATAAATAGACAGGTGAAGTGATCATATATGCTATGCATGTAACATAGACACAGAAGGCGCTGCCCCAAATTAATCACGCATGGCGGCAGACAACGTCGGCGAGAAATCAACAATCCGGTGCATCGACGCGGCACGCTTCGCGCTGGCTTTCGCGGTGACCGTGCTCATCGTCACGGTCACCGCGTACGCCATCGTCGTGGTTTTTCGCCCCGAGAAGCTCATTTTCAGCGTCGCCGGAGGCCACGTATCCGTGGTGCGAAGCCAATCGCCGACGCTGGAGCCGATGTTGACCTTCATTTTCGACCTTCAGGCCATCAACCCGAGCGGCCGCGTCCGCGTGTACTACACCAACATCACGGGTTTCTTCCAAGGCATGAACGAATCAACGTCAGAGGACAACTCTTTCCTCGCCACCGGGTTGGATGACATATCCGTGGGGCAGCAGTTGATGGTGCAATCGCATGCACATGTGCCAGGCAGTATTACTACGAACGATGCCAATATGGAAGAGTATTGGTTCAACATGTTCTACTACAACAACAGCAGCATTCCTGACGCGATGCTGTGGCTGAATGGCACCCTCACCAGCGAGATATACTCCGGGCACAACACGACTGGTGTCAACACCTTCTACTACTGCTGGCCCCTCACCATAGGCGGTGACTCCTCCGAGAACAAGGCTGACGACGCAACATGCGCGGATACGCCGCCCGGCAGCAGTTAGAATTTCATGACCTACGGCCAGCTGCTTCTTTATGTGTGGATGACGATTTCACCTTTTTTATTGAAAATAAAACTCGTTTCTACATTTTTTTGTTTGAAAAAAAAACTCGTTTCGTTCATGTGTTCAAATGTAGTTTGTGATTAATTTCCTTTTCTCTATTATTCAATTAAGCGTGGGTTGGAGGCCAGCCGGCCGACCGGCGATGTCGATGATTATAATTAATAAATGTTGGTGGTGTATTCTAATTTTGCATGTGCAAATTTAATGCGATTTCCTCATCTAAGCTTATTATTCGATCCATAATACTACTACTAAAAGTCATCAATAATCTCTAGTTTTTCTCCCTCGCATTGCATGGCTAAAACCTGTAACACGGGAAAGAAATAATAGAGTGATAGGCTGATAGCCAGAACATTCTCAGCTTAACCAGGAGAAAAAAAAAACAGATTAGTTCATGACGAGCTGAACAACAACAAATGGGTCAGAGCCCTCAGGGCCAAAAGCTCCAATTCTAAGCAATTAGAGGATCAATTTGTGGCACTTTGGATCATGTTGCGTGACATTCAACTGCAACCGGACACACCGGATCCCATTGTCTGGCTTTGGACTGTTCACGGTGAATACACTGCTGTATCAACATATGTCACTCAATTTGCAGGAAGCTAGGAAGCCTATAACACCGGGATAATTTGGAAGGCACGAACAGAATACAAATGTAAATTTTTTGCGTCGAAACTTACCGAAACAAAATCCTCACGGAAGATAATCTAGCACTCTGAGAGTGACCACATCATCATTTGTTAGTACTGTAGCCGGTTAGGGCGGGCCTTACCTTTCTATTTAGCCTGCTGGTTTTTGTGTTTAGCCATGCTCACAGTGGTACTAGATATACTAGGTTAAATATTGGTCGAAATGTTCAAAATAGGATATATATAAGAAATAGTCCAGAGGAGATATCTCTGTTATTTTAGTTAGCAAATAAAATGAAAAAAATGTTTTCGACTTAGATGAGTGGTTGTGGAGACCGAAGCAATTAGCACGAGATTGTGGTTTGTGGATGTCTCCTTGAGTCACTAAGGACCAAGCTGTGACGACCCGCATTATTACCATGAGGTAATAATGCTAGTCAACTGATTATTATTCGTTTTAGCCGATAAAACATCGCTCTAACGAATAATAAGCCTATCAGAGTATTGCAGCAGAACAATAATTAGAGACAACATGATATTACAAGAATATCGCCACGCAGAGCTAAAATTATTACAAAGCCTCAAGGGCTCGAATATACCATTCTTCACTCAATCTTCACATGGGATGTCCGCCTTGTACCCACTGTAGTCCGAGTCCATGGTATTTCATCCAAGCTGAATCGACATACTCCTAAGCAAAGGGAGATAATAGCAAGGGTGAGTACAGAAGTACTCAGCAAGTGTTATTAGCAAAAATACACAGAATGCTCATTTACACTTGTAGGAATATCAATTCCTCTCTTCAATCTCATGCTCATTCTTAACACTCTTTTTCATCCTCATTTTCCTTTCCATGAATTATATAAAATAAAGGTTGTTGGTTTTGAAAGAATTCCAATTTATTAATTTAGAAAACTACTGAACATACGCATGAATAGCAAAACCCCCCCATAAGTTTCTGTAATTCTCCTTTCCCGGAGATGGGCATGAATTCATGATTTAAATAGCATTGCGCTAGCTTGTATCACTTTACCCATCATCACTCTGCTTGTGTTGGCTCCCGGATCTCCGCAATTCCTTTGATGCGGCGCCCAAATCAGAGTACAGTGCTAATACATCTATCTCAGTAATTATATCTCCACCCAGTTACTTACAAGCGGTAGCCTGGAGTGGTATACCACCCTCACGCAGACCCACCGAAAGCGACAATAACTGTTGGCTGGGGTGGTTTCTGACCCTCGTCCAACACCCAACTGCGTAATATATCGCCTTCGCGTACCCCACTGCTGGTCACATCCAGACTCGGGTTCTTGCGATCCGCCTCCCCCACTTCTGGCTTACTTATCAGTTCTGGGTTCTGCGCGGTTGTGGATCCCCCACTCCGGTGCTGGTCCAACTCCTGTGGGTTCCTCCCCTAATTAATACTTACCCATGTGGAGAATATAACACTTCAATAGAGTACTAGACTGCCTGTGAAAAAGGGAATGTTGGTTGATACGGTGTGGTACGGTCTGTTCACACGGATGAAGTTTGTGATTCCTTACATTCTATTCTTATGTAGAGGTCCCAACCTGCCCACTTGTCACCTGCCCTGGCAACCTCTGCCCACCTTCTTATTTACTTAGATGGCCAACTGCTCCATCAGTTGCCCTCTATTTCTTTTCTCATGTCTCTTATATCCATTGCTCGATTTAAATGTCTTTTATTTCTTTCATGCAGGGTGATACTAGATTAATACAAAATACTTGTTTTATGAAATATACTTTGAAGACTTGATCAAAGGAATGCTTGCCTGAATTTCAACCATACATTCGGATTCAAATAGGATCAGGTGAAGTCACTCCCGTAGCTTGGATTGTCGCCTGCAATTAAATACATTGACTACGATTTAATTTATGAGAACATAATAAAATACGAGGTGTCAATGTGCTTGTGCTCCTAAGGTAAACTTCACTCCCTTTAACTCGATTGTGGTAGTCCTAGTTATCTCGTATTCTGCACTCATCGTTTGACGTTGTTGACTTAGCATGGAGCTGGGTTGATTACTTAAAAGTTAGACTTGCCTTTTGTTGCTGTCCAATCATCTATCTTGCAAAACGATTAATATATACACGCACAAATATTGGCGAACATTAATCCTACTCGATCTCAGCAATGCAATTATGCCTATTAAATTTTACTTTCGTCATTTACATATTCTTACAGCTTAACTACTATTTAATCGCGCGTATAATTTAAATCGCTACGCATAATCTTAAATCGACACATACTATTATAAATTCAGCGCGTGCTATTATAATCGTCGCAAACAGTTTTAAATCTTCTAATGCTAAGAATTTATTCTAATAATTCCGAATACTTATTAGTGGATCTCTACAGTTTATAATTTACTAATAACCATTAACTAAGCATTTAAATATGCAATGGAGATCTAACTGATATTATGATATATATACTTTGCACGCGTACAAATTCCAGCCTATGGGCATCATTTGACTTATCTTTCATAACCAAGAATATTTATTAAGACAGTTATATGATTTAACACTATCTGGGTTAATTAGGTATTTAGTTACGATCGATTTAATTAGCGATGCATTAATTAAATCGGTATATGCTACGTTTTTATTCGATAGATGGCAAATCATTTATTCTAATCATTATAAATACTGATTAGTGGGTTTCTATTGTTTAGATGACTAAACCAATTTATCTGCGTATTCAAATCTGCAATGAAATGGTCTTAAACTATAGTACTTTAATTTAATCCTTATGCGTATAGGTTTAATCGGCGTGTATGCTTTACATCGTCGGATCACAATGAGTTTGTTCTAATATTTCAAAGTAATCAGGGTGGATTTCTATAATTTAACTATTATTAACCAAATTGTCTAGGTAATTAAATATGTCATTGAGTGGTTTAAATAACAATACATGGTTTCGAATATATATGTGGATCCATTTTAATCAATTGACGCTTTTGGTTTATTTATAAGATCCTGAATATTTATTAATAAAATTCCACAAGTTTATACTACCAACCGGGTTAAGTTGATATTTGCTTAGAAAATTCAATAGTTTGAACGACAATGCATCGGTTCCATCGGTACTCGCCAACTTTTAATCTACTGCCAATCCTTAATTTGTCATAACTACTGATTAGTGGTATTTTGTATTTTAACATAATTAGCATAATGATATCGAGTACTTTAATCTACACCAGCTTAGTTAGAGTTAACTATTTACAAAGACAAATTTTTATTGTGCGCGCTCCTCCTTTCTCTTCTCTCTCTCTTTTCTTTTCCTTCCTCTTTCTTTCCGCCCGCTCCCCTTCCTGGCGCCTTCGGCCGAAGCCTCCTTATCCTCCTCCCCCGTCTCCTCTTCTCTCGGCTCTCTCGGCCCCTTCTGATTTCCCTGCCCCGGCGCCGCGCCTCGGCTCCTCTGCGCCGCGCCGCGCCACCAACGCGCCTTCCTCTCCCTAGCCTCCATGCTCCCCTACCGGCTCCCTCTCTTCTACGCACCTCCTCCCCCTCGCCGAGCTGCACGCATGGCCGATCCTCGGTCTCCTCCGCCGACACTCCTTCCCCTCGCGCCGCCCCGCCGACGCGCCTCCTCCTCGCCCCGCTCCGCTGACGTGCCGTGAGCCACGGTCAGATCCGGGGCCTAGGGTCCGGATCTAGCGCCTCGCCCCATCGAATCCACCCGATTTTAGTTTGATTTGCTTACTATTTTGTTTTGATTTCACTGGGTTTGTTTGAGATGTGCTAGGCAAGGAGGTGAGCTGCCCTGGGCTAGTCACAGCCGGCTAGAAGCCGCCCGCACGCCGAGGGAGTGCGGGGTGGTTGCTAGGTGGGTGGCTACGCCAGTGGTAGCACGCCGCCGCCTTCATCGTCGGTGAGCCTTGGTTCTATTTACTCTCCCTCTACTCCCCTCTTCTACCTCCAGTGGTATTCTCTGTGTTGGTTCATGGCTGCTAATGGCGCTAGTTGACTGCTACTGGTGGTCTATTATGTGGTAAGCAAGGTTTAGTATTGAATGCATACAAAGTTCATGGATGATTGGGGCTACCTTTGCCGGTGATTTTGGTTGCTTTGGGGTGGATGGTGACTTGTACTCGACGATCGCGTTCCTCGGTTGGCTATGGCCCGGCTGGTCTTGTTGGTGGTCTCCTCCTCCTCCTCCTACGGTCGCTGGCTGGCGAGTGGATCCCTTGCTGCTTTCCTCCCTTGGCTTGGTGCTGCTAGATGCTTGTGGTGGCCTCCTAGGGTTGACGGGTTCGGCTTGTGGTCTGACCTCCTACCATCGCCGTCGCCTTGTCTCTAGTGGGCTCGCCTGGCCTTCGGTCTCTCTGTGGTTGGATGGTTTGAGGGTTTGGGGATGAGAATGAGAAACAGTGATGGCTTGCTCTGCCGGGATATTTCTGCTCTGTTCTCTGGTGGCTGCATGTGATATTTGGTTTGGAACAAATGGGGAATGAGTGTGGCGCCGTGCTCAGTCTGCCTTCCCCTTTTCTTTTTCTTTGGATGGCTGTGCTGCCGGTCTGGCTGTGTGATATCTTCTGGAAGGGGTGTGCTGTCTCGGTTATGACTGTGCGTGCCCTTCGGTGTTTGAATGGAATTTAAGAAAGATATTATGGATTTTGGTTGGTTTCCATATTAAATCAGGTTTGTTCATGCCGAGTGATGAGCCTACGGTTGTGAGAGGTGCCGACTGGTCCCCGGACGGTCAGGTACCTCCGTGAACGGATTACCCTGCCCGAAACGAATCTCTAGGGCTCTGACGGTAATTTCTATCTTCTTTCTTTTGCTTATTTTTATTTGCTCTTTTGTTCGGCCTTTTTCGGTATTATAATTACCGATTCGCTCACAAATGGAACGGCAATGTGATGGCAATTCGACAGTGGTTCCTAATGTATGAGATGAACTACGGACTGTTATATATATTTTTTAATTGAGTTGCAAGTTTTTACCTTTCATGCAATCACATTTTATCTCACTCTAGTCTATACTAATTGGTCTTCGCCCTCGTCGATGGAGTTGCGGTATTAACGTAGTTATTCATCGTTTGTTGGTTTCAATCTATATTGACATATAAAAAGTTTAAATTCCCTCGTATTTTAGCTCATTAGTTATGTATAATTAATCCTACTTAACGTCCTAATTCATCACTTATGGTTAATTAATGATGTGGGGCATTTCACAAGCATATGCTGTAGTTAGACCTAACATGCAATGCACAGCCATACAAGCCTTTATGGAAATGCCTTAGCATAATAAGTTATATGGTTCTAGCAACTTTACCACATGTTGTAAATTGTAGGTAAAATTAGGCTAATGTTTGGAAGGACCTTACCAGGAAGGAAGGTTTACCAACACACCATATGAGTCTTGGGATATTGGAGAGCACTTTCCGTTCTAAGAAGGGAATCATAGCACGGAAGTTGCTAGGACCGGTGATGTAAAAGCTTCATTATGAACTCTCAAAATGGGTACCAGTGGTATCGCGTGACATATATAACATGATAAGATGTTTATGTCGTATGGGTAAAATATACAACCTCTGCAGAGCTTAAAACTATTCACATAGATGTGTCCACTATCATGGACAACTTAGTGAATCCTCCACCTTAGTAGTGTTATGTTTTATAAAATGGTTCGAGGAATTTATGGATGAGAAATCCATGCATAGCTTGGTTCGGCAATATTATTGCCACTATTTCAAAATCCTAGGGCAGCCAGTCTCTTTTTCCAAATTATACTATTTATGCTTTATTAATAACTGCTTACCAAATTCAAATGCTTTTTTTTTACTTCCGTTTGCAATCTATTATTTGTTATTTCAATTAAAATATGATTTTTGCAAATTGAACTAGACTAGATAGCTACCTTTGTCTTAGCCTGCATACTATATAACTTTGTTATAAAGTCTTGCGGAGTATGATTTTGTACTCACCATTGCTTATTGAACACATTCAGATGATGCAGAAAAAGACTTATCTTGCAGTTATTTTTATGCAGTAGGTTTTGGTGATGACGACAATGATTTCTAGGGTCATGCCCTAGTAAGTTGCCCGTGGAGAGGATACACAAGAAGACCCATCTTGCGGTTATTTTTACACAATAGGTTTTAGCGATGAGAACATTGATTTCTAGGGTCATGCCCTAGTCAGTTGCTTGTGGATAGGCTGAGGCATACTTGCTGGTTTTGATGCATCTTTTAGTTTTGTTTCCGTTGAACTATTTTATTGAATGTTCTATTTGGCCGGTTGCCCCTTGTGTTGTAAACTTCACCATGTAGTCTTATGTATGGTTGCTTTCTATATACACTACTTTATTTTAAATTTATCGTATATGGATGTGACATGAATATTGTTGAATATGTGTGCTAATCACTGATAATAGGACTAGCGCAGTAAACACATAGGGCTCAGAATGCAAATTCTGGGTCCCGATAGATAAGTCGCTTCGCAGGGCATGGCCCACACGCGAATTGGGCCGCAGGATAAAGGAATGGGTTGAAGCATGTAGACACTCAGTCGAAGGGGACGGAGTGGACTAAATTTTCCTGCAAGAACATGGGTTCGACCTTCGCATTACAAGCCTTTGCCCATAAGAGACTATTGTTATGGAAGTGCCCCCACCATTTGGTGCTTTGAATCTAGCCCCTAGGCAAGGAGGACCCCATCCAGCAATCGTTGGATCTAGCCCCCATGTGCCTGGGACAGCTGGATCCAGCCTAGTCCAATGGACCATTCCCACGATGAAGTGCGTGGTGCGCCATCTGATAGGAGTTAGCACGGGGTGACACATGGGTGCTAGCAGGGGCAAAAAGACACTCATGCCCCATTACTGTGGCACTTTAGGTTGCATTCTTGTAATCCTCCAACCCCCATAGGCACTATAAAAAGGAATTTTTTGTACGAATAATCAATTTTTTATTCAAAATTATTGAAAAATACCCACGGAAATTTTTTTATAAAAATAGGCTCCAATCGCCTAATGGGGGCGACTGGAGCTAATCGGCCAACGGGGGGGGGGGGGGCGACAGATTCTAGTCGCCCTACCCTCGGGCGACTACAACCAGTCACCCCCCATTGGGCGACTGTACTGAGGGCTCGTGTATTTTTAAATTTTGTGAATTTTGTAGTTTTTGACTGGGAAAAAAATCTGCTGGAGTTGTAATAAAAGTTTATGTTCAATGTATGTTGTAGGTGCGTAAAAAATTTTGGGAATTTTTTTAGGAACGATTGACCGTAGAACGATCGGTACGAACGATGGTATGTGATATTTTGATGTTACTGAGAATTCGTGTACGGAGAAAACCGGTATGTTAATATTGTTAGATGTCTTGCTATGTGAATCATTGAATGCGAAAAAAATGAGATAATAGGCTTGTTTGGATTTAAATAAACTTCATAATACAGTTGGGAGTAACATACCGGGTACTTTTTGATTACATGCTCATGTGCGACTAACCCACCCAACTGCTCATACGACCTACTGTGTGGACCAAGGCCATTTTCTCTTCCTTGCCCGCTCGGTGTTGAACTCCTCGGCGGCCTCTTTTGCCTTTGTTGCCATTTCCCTCTTTCTCTCGCGCTCCCTCTCGCGAGCCTCCCGCTCCCTACGCGTGCACGCTTCAAGATGAGCTTTCGTCTCACGTTGTATACGCATGGTTTGCTCGTTCTTGCGGTGCTCCTCCTCCCGCATCTCCAATGACCTTGCGACATTCCACTCCTCGAAGTCGAGGTCCCATTGGCCCTCAGGATGGATCTCAAGGTCGATCCATTTGCAGTAGGCACATAAGGGTTCCGGGGACTGTAAATACAGGGGAGAGATTGTTAGTGCGAGCTGTGAAAGAGAAAAGGTAGGGGAAATGGTGCACATGGTCCTTACCGGCTGCCGATAGGTTGCAGTGTGTAGATGGCAATCGGGGTAGTCACTGGAGTAGTTTACGTAACCCCAGTAACGCATACCTAGGCTGATGCGGTGCTTAGACTTGAAGAACTTGCACGCGTCCCCGCACTAACAAAGGAGGGGTGTCTCCCCCTCGGGTGGGAGTTGCAGCGAACACTCGGTGAGAACGTTGGGGATGGGGTTGTTGCTACGGGGCCCCTCATTGCGGGGAGCTGACCTCGTAGCACGTTGGGCTTGTTCAGCCTGGGCCGCAATAGCCCTTATTTCTCATCGCGGGCGGCAGCTGACCGTGCTAGGTCGCGGGTCTCCTCCCATTGCTTCACCATCTTGTCCCATTGCTTCTTCTGCCTGTTGTCCATCCCGGTGCGGTGAAGGAAGCGCGGTGTAGTGTGGGGTTTGGTCGTGTAGTGTTCCCTGCGAAATGGAACGCACCCTAATTTATAGGGTCTGTTTTTCCTCTACTCGTGCGTGTAAAGCTGGTGCGCGTGGTCCTGGCACTGAGTAAAGCTGGGCCATGCTGTCATGTCACTACGAAACGTTGCATCGTCATGCCATGTGAGTTTGCAAAGCTGGCCTCTTTTGTCATGTCACTGCCCAAAACTGCCCCATTTTGTCATGTCACTGCGTAACGCTGCCCCGTTTTGTCATGTCACTGCACAAAGCTACCTCTTTTTTCATGTCACTGCGCAAAGCTACACTGTTATGTCATGTCTCTGTGCAAAGCTGGCCTGTTTTTTCATGTCACTGCGCAAAACCGCCCTCTTTTGTCATATCTCTGGACAAAGCTAGCCTCTTTTGTCAAGTCACTACGCAATCACTGCGCAAAGCTGACATCTTTTGTCATGTCACTGTGCAAAGCTGCTCTCTTTTGTCATATCTCTGGACAAAGCTGCCCTCTTTTGTCAAGTCACTGCACAAAGCTGCCCTCTTTTGTCATATCACTGTGCAAAGCTGCCATCTTTTGTCATGTCACTGCGCAAAGTTGCCCACTTTTTTCATATCTCTGGATAAAACTGCCCTATTTTGACAAGTCTCTGCACAAAACTGCCCGCTTTTTTGTCATGTGGTCATTGTACTATATTATCTCGTTCAATATAAAAAGCACGGTTGGGGTCCCATGAAAGTAGGAGTAAGAACCCTGTAAAACCAACGAAGAAGTACCTTCTCCATTGTGCGATACATAGCATGGCGGACACCGAGGGACCAATCGGAGCAGGGTCACCGAAGGAAGACCTTCCCGTGGAAAGGAGGGAGGACTTCAGTCCTAACTACCGCTTGATACCCAGCAGGCGTGCTTAATTAGTGTGGCCAAAATGCAGACATAATGAGGACACGGTCGTGCAGGTCATCGAAGGCCATTTTGATGGCGGACAACGTTTCTTCCGATGCCCACACTGAGGGATACAAATTGTTAATAGTACATTTTTCGTTATTGCTTATAGAGCCTCTATGTTTACCGTCATTTCCCGCAGATGGCAAAATGTGACTTCACCCGCTGGATCGACCCTCCTCATAAATCGTATATTGTCACGTACGTGGATACATTATGGGATCAAATCTTTGAGTTGGAGGAGTGACTTGACACTCTCAATGAGGAGAACAACGACCTCCGCCAACAGATGCAACGCGAGAGGGGCAGCGAGGAGGTTGTCAACATAGGAAGCTCGTACGATCCCACATGTTGCTGTGCCAACCCTAGCTGCATATATGCGTACCACTACAACGACGGCCAGCCCCGTCCAAGGCGGCCCCCTCAGCAATACTCCATGCGGGTGCCACGAGGCTCGTTCGACATATAGGCAACGAGGTATATGGTTGGTTGTAACGTAGCAGCTACGACTGTAGGTCAAAATAATGTGCAATGCTGTTAAGCATGTAATGGATTGGTTCTTATGTTTGTACGGTTGGCATCATCCAAGTCCACTATTCGTTTGGAGCGCGCATTTAGTAGGTAAGTAGAAGTACAAGTAAGAACGGCTGAGCCCCAGGCCTGGTCTGGGTGAGGTGGTGTAGGACGTATCCACGTACTACCTCCGGAGTAGTGCTACGCCAGTCGGGGCGGCACCGGTGGACGAACCGTCTGTGCGCTAGGCGTGGCTGTGGAGACCACCAGTAGCCTTGTGCAGGACAGCAGTCCTACGATACATCTGCAACCGGCCTCCATCCGATGCCAAACACTCACGTGCTCCTCGTGGGTCAACTCCAGACCTGTAGTGAGCCTATCCAGCATAGTGACAGACTCAGTCCACAGCGAAGTACCGACGTCACACTGAAAGAAAAGTCATGAAATGGTCCACGGCGAAGCCAGTCAAAATGACATTGCCATTATGGAATCTTTAAAATTATGTGTAACGTACCGCCAGGTGAGCGTCCTAAGCGAGGTGCGCGGGGTACGTGTCAGTCAGAGCGGTGATGTATGTGGTCGGCGGGTCAATGACATGTACGAGCCTCGTACGTGTCCGCTCCTGGGACCAGCACAGGTACTCCGCGTAGTCCCTGCTGTCGTAGGGGTGGTCCTCCTCCACGCAGTCGTTGAGCGCACCCTCCCACTGCGCAGTCCAGGCCTGCAGCTTCATCATCCAGTCCGTTCTTGAGTGCCTGCTTATAGGACCATTACGTAAGTACTTGCGAACAGAGTAGTAAGTACGTACAGATTTGTTGGCTGTACGATGTACTCATTATGCTCCCTCTCTGTTCATCAGAGTCCATCTGCTACACGATGTACTCATTATGCTTCCCTTCATCGGCTTATCCAGTTCCCTCTCTATGGCTTGACCATTGTAACTCCTCTCCATGTACCGTATCGGCTTCATCACGAGCAACTTGATCATCTTCGCCAACATACGGTCCGCCCGAGCTGCTAGCACCTCCCGTAGCAAGGGTGGACGCATGACTTTGCACAGCTTCTAATGAGCACGGTTACACAAGCAGGACACACTCGTATCCACAGCGCCGGCACCCTTGCAAAAAGCCCTTCCACGCAGCAGTACGCAGCAATGTTCTGATGTCTGTGGGAGACCGGCTCCAAAGCCCTTGCACGACGACGCTGCACACCTCGGGGTCCAATGGAAAACTCTGGGTCAGCCAATGCATCACACCTGAGATCCAAGCATTCTCGCCATTCGGAAGTACTAGAGTGACTTGCGAAAAACCGCTCAAATCCACACCATTCAGACCTTCACGAACGGTTCCAGCACTGTAATGCACTCTCAATGTAGTGGTTGTGGCCATTTCTGATGTCGGCCTGCAAATATGTTTTAATTTTTGAACATGTCAAATCGCATCACACAATACCAAACTACCAGCGTACTGTAATTCACATTTCGACGATCGTTCGCATGTCGTAACCCACTACAATAAACGCGTACTATGAACTTCCTTCATATGAATTAATTAATTTCTACCCTCAATATTTACTAGTTTTTTAATACATATAAATTTCACTGCACGATTAATTTGTATATTACGGACACTAAATTTTCTACAACTATAATTTTGTACGCATGGAGATTTCCTACTGATACTAATTTTTCTAAAACTATGTTCCCTAAAATATACACAACCGCACGCTTCTACGGCTGTTAATTTTCTAATACTACATGTTTAATAAATTTTGTATAACAAATATTTAACTATTTCTATCTACATCTGCACCTACGATTGCTTCTTCCTCTCATCTCCGTTTCTACGCCTGCCAATTTCCTATAACTACGTTAACTACATTTTCTATTCTAAAAATTGTACTAAAATTTCTATACTAAAAAATTTCTATACTACAAATTGTACTGCAATTTCTATACTAAATCTTCTACATATACAGTTTTTACTAACACTAACATTTGATAAAAAAAATATACTACAAAAATAATATACCAAAAAAATATCTGGATCTGAATGGATGAAATAGCTCCCACTCCTCTCCTCCTCTCCCTCTCCTCTCCTCCTCCTCCTCTTCCTCTTCTTCCTCTCCTTTCTCTTCTTCTCTCCTTTCTTCTCTTGCACTCGCTCGGATGCAAATGGAGAGCATGGTGCAGCGGTGGCCAAGCACGCCGCACTTTTACCCCCCCAGTCGCCATACGGTTGGGCGACTGGAGCTCTAGTCGCCCAACGGTGCGGCAACAGCAATAATCGTCCAACCGTTGGTAGATTCCCCAACTGGAACCTATTTTTATTAAAAAAAATTTATGTGAGTGTTTTCTGTAATTTCGAATAAAAAATAGATTATTTGTACAAAAAAATTCCTATAAAAAGAGCCCCATGCGCACCATTTAAAGGGGTTGAAACACTTGTATTCTATAAACACTCGTATAAGTAATTACTCCTTTTAACTTGTTCTCCATACTCGTTAGTCTTTGGCGAACTCTCCTTGCGATACCTAAAGCCCCTATTTTTACTATTTGGCCTCGTAACTAAAACATTAAGATTCCCCAGAAAATTATAGTTAACAAGGCTAAATTCAAAAACATCCTCACTCCAAAAAAAGAGGGAAAAAAACATCCCTAGAAGTCACTATCTTTATCACTTACCCCTTCTACGTATAAGTCATTTTGGCTCATTAACAATCCCTGTATCATTAGACACATCGAACCCATTTTGGCATGACACGTGCCGCTATATATACGATATTGTTAGCTGCCACCACCACGGTGAATAGGGATGGGAGGCTACTGGTGAAAAAAGAGCAGAGCGAGGGACCAATAGCGGACGACCAGCGGGTCCCATGTGTCAGCTAATACGAGGATTGTAACATCTTAAAATTTGCTTTCTAGAAAAATTTAAATTCAAATTAATTATTTTAAAGTAATTGAATTTTATTTGGCTTTTATTTGATTTTCTGGAGTTTAAAACCTATTTTTAAAATTTAAAAAGTATTTTAAAGTATAAAAATTAAATACCAACATTAGTTGAAAATAATTTTATTAAGTCCAAAATATCTCCAGGAGCTTCTGTGAATTTTTTGGAATTTTGGAGGTATTTTCATATTTTTCTGAGGCCTAAATAATTTCCTAGCCTTTTTCTGAAAATAAAAATCAAATTCTAAAAATAAAATCCCTCCCCTCCCCACCAGCCGACGCGTGGACGGTCCAGAACCGCCCACGTCGCCCCTCGGCCCAGTCCGGCCGCTCTCCCCCTCTCCCTCCGCCAAGCGGGCCCGGCCCGTCGGTCACCCCGCGCCTCCCTCTCTCCTCCTCTCTCTGCCCCTAGGCCCCGACTGTCAGCCGCTCGCGCCCGCACCCGCCGCCCGATCCGCCCCGGGCCTCGTGGCTGCGATCCGCGCCGCCCGCTCACTTCCCCTCTCTCTCTCGCTGCGCGCGGGCCCCACCTGTCAGGGTCTTCCCCTTCCTCCCGCGCGCCACCTTCCTTCTTCTCCCCTTTCTTTCCTTTCTTGCGCCGGCGACCGATTCCGAGCCGATCCCGGCCTTTCCTTCCCCGGCTCTCCCCGGTTTTGGAAACCCCGAGCCCCGTCGCGACCAAATCCCCGAATTGCCGCGCCCTCTTTCCTTCTGCGCCCCCCTCTTTCCTTCTTCCCCTCTCCCTTCCTTTTCTGGCCACCATCACCGGCAAGCAATTGCCGCGCCCCTGCTTCCCCTTCGCCCTTATAAATACCCCCTAGGCTCCGTCTCCCTCCGCACCACCGCCTACTGCCCTCCGCTCTCTCCCGAGCCCCGCAGCACTCCGCCATCGTGCTCCCTCTCTCCCCGAGCTCCGCCGCACTCCGGCGAGCAATCCCCGCCGCCTCGGACCTCCCCGGAGCCCGCCACCGCCACTCCGAGCACCCCCGTGCCCGTGCGAACCTCCCCGACACCTCAGTCGCCCCTCCCCGTCGCCGGAGCACCGTCGCACCGGAGGACTCGTGCTGCGCCACTGCTCTTTCTCATCGCCGGCCGTCCCCGCTCGTCACCGGACCCCGCTGACCCCTCCACCAGCACCGCCTCCGCACCGGGATCGCATTTTGGGCATCACCAGAACCTCTCCGGCCACCCCTCGCAGCCGGCGCCACTGCCTCCGTCCACTGCTGCCCGGCCCCCCTCCAGCAGGTACCTCAAAGGGATTACCTACCCTTTATGGGTAGGCAACGCCTCCCTGACCGACTGGCTAGCATCGCTCTCCCTTCTCCCCCTTGGCTCCCTCGGTGCGCGTTCGAGCCCCCGGCTCCGCACGCTGAGGTTGAGCCATTTCTTTATTTTCCGCACTGACAGCTGGGCCCCGCACGTCAGCGGCTGCCGTCTGCGCTGGCCACTGCCGTCTGGGCTCCACCCGTCTGCGCTCCCCACTGACATCTGGGCCCAGAGCCCAGAGGGGTCCCACATGTCAGACGCAGGGCTAGAGGGATCACTGTCCAGTGGGTCCCACCTGTCATAGATTCAGAATAAAGCAATAAAATAAAAGATTAAAAAAGTAAATCCTGCCAGTGGGCCCCACCTGTCAGAAATTTCATAATTTCTGGATTTATTCAAACTGAGAATTTCAAATGAGCATAACTTTCTCATTTTAACTCCAAATTCAGCCATTCAAATTTCTAAATTCATCTAAAATCATAATCTATCCAAATATGGCCTCTATTTGAATTTTTGATTTTATTTGAATTTTTTTTGTATTTATTTGCTTTGTTTGCTTCGTCTTTTTCTCGCGAAGATTCCAACGTTGTCGAAGACCTCTCCACTCCGCAGCAGGAAGACCCCGGGAGCGTGCAAGAAGGCAAGTCTCCTTTGATCATCTTGAACCTATGATTTTGAAATGTTTTAATTACTTTAAATTATATGCATTGCTATTTACATAAAACTTTAGTTCAAATCTTAAGGTATTAGTTAATCCAACTTTGTTATGCCCTCAATTGAAGTTGAATGCCATGTACCTTTGTAACCCTAGAATTTCCTTTGTCTCAATAATGAGAGTATTATAATTGTTTGTGAATAATATAATGGTAGTATAATGCTTAGTCATGCTATTTAAATTTTGAAATCTTGAAAATGGGAAATTATGATTTGTTGTAATAACCTTGTGTTTATATGTCTAGTGGTGATTAGAGTTGCCACTGATCTTTTAAAATAAAATAAAATGTGGAAATTGGTTTAGATTAGGGTGGATGGTTGGTTTGGGTTGGTGCGGCAAGCACGAGATCTTAAGTGTATGTTCCACCCTAGTCAACTAAGGACCGACGCTTGTGTTTGTCCAGACTGAGCACTACCATACAACCCTAAGTCTATATGGGTACGACCTAGCTGATTAACTCATGATAGTCTAGTTCAGGTGCCACCAGTGCAAAGTGGGTGCCAGAGATTTACTGGTTATTCACAGTGAGAGACAGGAATTTACTGTACTCATATGGTGTAAAAGGGGGCTTCGGATTGGGTAGATTTAACCCTTCTGTGATGAAACCTCAGCGGGTGGCGTCTAGCTAGTCTAGAGTGAGGTAAAGGCTTTGTGATAATTTATCTGTGTCTCATGCCAAAGGAAGCGTGGTGATTGTTAAGATAATTTGTCTCTTAGGGGTAAAGTTGTACAACCTCTGCAGAGTGTCAAACTATTCGAATAGCCGTGCCCACGGTCAAGGGCGGGCAAGGAATGCATTCACATGGTAGATTTTTGGTTTTGGTTTTAAAATCAAAGTTTTTGCATTCCGAGAGTGGAGGGAACTCTCGGAAGGGATCCTGACAGTTGGAGCCAGAGAGGGTAGATGGAACCCGCAGTTTTAAACTTGATCAATTGTAATTGGTTAGCTAGTGTTGGTAGAAGGAGCCTTCACTATAAAGTTAATGATAGTTCTGTTAAAACATTTACTTTATTAAATTGATGCCTTCGAAAATAATTAGTAGTAACTGAAATTTAAACATTGCTTTGTGCAAAAGAACCATATAGCCTTCCTTTGTCAATCCTTGCATCTATTGCATTTTTCCCAAGACTTGCGGAGTACTTTATGTACTCACATGCTGCACTCAAAAATAATATTCAGAGGAATACGAAGCCCAAGAAGGAGATTACGACTACTTCGCGGGTGGATTTGACGAAGGATTCCAGGAGTTCTAGGTCGCGCTTCCCTAGTCAATTGCCTGTGGCGTATTGATGGGTCTCTGCTGAATTTATCTTGCTTCCGCTGTGTTTTATGATTGTGCGAGGTCTTAAAACCTCAAATGTAATAATGAGAACTGTCGGTCAGTACTCTTTAATATTGTAATAAGACGTTGTTGGTTATGAATCATTTATGTTTAACTGTGTGCACTAGCTTTGATCTGGGATTAGTATTGTAATACACAGAGGGTTCGGGTTTGAAAATCCGGGTCCCGACAAGGATGCTTGCGTGGTAAACAATTCGCAATAAATTGGCAAATAAATGAGCAAAAAAATGCCTAGCGCGGGCAATTGAACGGTAAAATAACTTATAGAAGTGCTAAAAAACCAAAACTACTAAAGGGGTATTTATTTGTTGGGTTTAATTGGATTGTTTCTTTTATTTGTCCATTAATCAGAGAGTAAATAACTAAATATTTGGATTACCTCGTAATGGTAGGGCTATTTAATTTGGCTAGTTTATATGACAGAATTCGTGATCACGTTGCCAACGAACAAACAAGCGAAATAGAAAAAGACACAAGATCTAGTCCCTACAGCATTTATCTCTTTATTGGTATCTTTGGATGCACCTACGAGAAGAGAGCTCACTTCCTCTTTATGTAGTGGAGGGGTTTTTATTCTCCATAGAACAAGCAATATAAGATTAAATTATATTATGCCCCTAATGGATATGTTTAGGTGAAATGTCCGCATAATCAGACCAGATGAATGGATCTATCATCAGTTTAAACAAATAAATTATATAGTGGTGGAGATGTTTCCCTAGGATATATGCATAAAGAAAGACCTAGGTCAGAAGAGATCTTTTGGGAAACCTCATTTGTGAGACTTGCTGGAGAAACTAGCAAGCATGAGGCATCTATAAATAGGACGAAAACTGTCTTAAGTAAGACGTTGACGTGGCTTTTGTGCATCAGATGCATCGCTCGAATGAGCAGGAGTGGTAATGAAACTTGGAACAGATGCCGCGCGCGTATAAGGGAGAAGTGTACTGTGTACATATGCCGCTTTTGGTCCACGTACAAATTAAAGCCCGAAGTGCCTTCGAAAAGAAAAAGAAAAAAAAAAGCCAAAAAAGCAAGCATGCATGCATCGCATGCTGTCGTTAGGTACACCGAGACGGTGGAGACTGGACACCACTCCTTTCGTGGCATGAATCAGAACGTGGCTAGTTCGACATCTCCGATTAAAGGCTAAAGTCCATGCATGCAACTGTGCCTTCCGTAAGCTTCAGATAGTTTTTAATAAGTGATCCACGCCTACAAAATCAATGAATGAAACACGCTGACTACCAGGAGCGGAGCTAGGTTAGAGCAACGTATTAGATTGAACAATGCATCATAGGTAGTATTTATTATATATGAGATACTTTTTTAAATTTTACAATGAGTTTTTCATCTTAGGCCTAGGGCTAAAACCCATTTCGATCCGCCACTACTGTCTACTACTAAGTGTATAGAACTTTTAACAGCAGTTTTTTTGTTCGAAATGTTAGGTGGTTTAAATATCAAAAATTCAAATTTTACATCCTACATTCTCTTTAGATTAGTACGTGTGTAATTTTGATTCCAAGTTTATAGTACATATTTGGATGCAAATTTTTCTATATCTTGGAATTTATATATATTTGGATACTAAAAATATTTTAGTTGAAAATGGTTTGAGCCTATTGCTGTTGTGAATAGCACAGTTGTAGTTCAGATTTTTTACTATTTTAATTGTCAAAGGTTACTTTTTTCTGTTTTACCTTAGAGATAATATTAGATACAATACTTTCCTTGAGATTAATATGCCAAGGAAATATAAATTCAGGTGTCTATTAATAAAGAACACACATTTGAAACGTACATATCAATTTATATTTTATTGTAATGTCACACTTTTTGGAAATTTAATATTCTAATTTACATATATTTAAATGTTGCATTTTTTCAATTTCTGATTTCAAGTTTATATAATTGTATGTCAAGATTTATATTGGAATTTTTTATTCCAAATTTACATATATTTTTGTTATTTTTCAAAATTTTGGCTCATAATTTAATGTTTCTTACCTATCCAACTTCGATCAAAATATGTACATACAACTTCAAACATAATATGTGTTGTTCAGGTTCAAATTTGTATCAATTTATTATGTATGATTTATTCAAAGACATTAATATATAATGGTCATGAATTTTGGTGATGGATTATAGTACTTGTTTTCTCCATTAATACGGAAAATACTTTAAAGATATGTAATATATGGAAATTCTAGTTGTATATTAAGGGAAAATATACTCCAATTATGTTTCTAACATAAAGTAGGATGTAATAATCTAGTGCTTATTTATATTATGCACAAATGCATCAATAGAGAGAGAGAGAGACATCCAGAGACTTGAGAGGGTAAGAGGTGGTAACGTATTCCTAATACTTTAATACACTGTGTACTTGAGCATTAGTTGTGTAATTGGTTTTCTCTCAGGGACTCATGATTCAAATAATCAAAGTTGTAACCGCTACATGCATACACAGAGGATTAGGATACACAAACTATATCCGGCTATATGTGAGAACAATTAGGATGTTATTAGCATGTTGGCATGTACTTGGATTAGGACTCTGGCAGGTTATTAGCATGTTGGCATGTACGGCAATTTGAATACAACTCTTTTTCGTTTTATCTTTCCACTGGATAGCATTTCTACTCCTTAAAAGCACGACTTAGTAGTTGTAGGTGCATTCTCCCTTGACTCTCCGTAGCCATCCATTCTCTCTCAACTCTTCATAGCTGTCCGATCTCACAATCCCCTCTCTCTCCATCTCGACTCCTCTCTCTCACACACACACGCACCACGACAATGTGGTTTCCTTCCCAACTGCTCCCCATGACTCCCTCTCATCACCCACAAGAGCGCAACGCCAAACTAGAAACCCCTACCCTCTCCGTCTTGTCTCCCCCTGTTCGACGCGAGAAATCGCTCGTGGATTTCTGGCCTTGGGATTATAAGATGCAGGCATGCCAATGTACTAAGTACACAAAAATAAATAAACACAATAAAAGATAGGGAAAAGATGTATTTTATTCATTCTTTTGAGAAGAAAAAAATTTCAGATCCCTTTAGATATGGTGTCCTGATTCCCGGGGCCTCGAAAGGCCTCTCGGTTAATTACATCCGTGAGGTAACCCATGGAAAACCTCTGATTAAGCTGCGCATTGGCCATCGTCTTTAGTTTTCGCCTTATATTCCTCATGCAAGGGATGAATGATTAATAAAGATATGGGCATTGGCATTATCCATAGTCTCGTCGGTCTACGGGGCCATTTGACCTCATCGGTGTTGAACATACACAACGGAAGTGATTTGAAGTATGCATGATTAACGTCTAGCATAACCAATCTAACAACAATAGTGGCCAGAATCGGTGTTGCAGGTATAGCTTGAGCGAAAGAACTAGTAGAGCAGGCCACGGAGGTCAAGTATCAATGTGATCGACAGCCATCGAAAACTATTCATAGTCGAGAGTCATCAGAGTCAGACCCGCCAAAAAATTTCTATGGTCGAGATCCACCGTAATCGAAATCTGTTGGAAAACAGCTGTGGTCGAAATCTGTGGTGGTCGAAACCTATCAGAAGCGCTTAGTGGTCAAGCATCACTGTGATTGAATTCGTCGGGAAATCTCCGTGGTCGGAAGTCACATGGTTGAAACTATTGGAAAACATCTGGGGTTAGCAACACACCGTGGTCGAAGCCCATGGACAAACAGCCATGATCGACAGTCATAGTAATCGACACCACCAGGAAAACATCCATGGTCAAAAGTCACATGGTCGGCACCATCAGGCAACATCGGAGGTCGAATAGTCACAGTAGTCGAAACCCATTAGGGAACTACCATGGTCAAAACCCACCAGTGGTCGAAACCCATCGAAAGACAGCCGTGGTCGAGACAACCACAGTGGTTGAAACCCATCGGAAACGTCCATAGTCGATACCCATCGGAAGACAACCATGGTCGAAACCCGCCGTAGTCAAACAGTCACAGTGTAGCATCCCATATGACCATATGAGATACTACTATGGAACGTCATCACCAAAGTGAAGAAATAATAAGAACAACAAAAGAAATCACAAAGAGTTTAAAACTTTATTATCACTTTAATAGAGAAACAATGGAAGCTGGAATAAATGTTTAAAACATGGGACAGGTTCACTTCTAACCAAATGAAGAACGAATAAAATAACAAAACGGTTGCAAACTACGATGCTGACAACTCGAGTGCTCCCACCCATGCATGATGCTATCACTCCACTGGCCTTTTACCTGAGACTAAAAAGAGCAGGCGTGAGATTTAGAAATCTCGGTAAGTACCCAACAACGGTCGCAACACAGTGAGTAAAGACAGGTAATGTAACCACGTGAAATAAAGGACAAGCATCACAAGTAAACAATGGATACAAGATGAAAGCAACGAACAACTGATATCGAAAATGTTGTCATAAACGGGAGACGGATATCATGGGGACTGTGTATTAAAGATAGTTGTTATGTGACAAGTTATAGCAAGGATGCCGGTGACCTCATCCCACATACCCGGTTATACGAGAATAGCCAGGCAAAACCTTGTCCTCGATTGTATAACCACTGACGGGGTATAATATCCTGTGTAACAAGAATGTATAGCCCCTCGTACGTTACCAGGTTGGGTGGAAATCTCCCCTATATGTGAGTAGTCCCGGCGTGATAACCCTTATTCTTTATTTAGCGAATTATCCATGGTATAATTATAGAATCATGAATGATTTAAGGTAAAGTTATGAGGGTAACGATTTAATACAATGAGACCGGAGAGATGGGATTGGTGATAAGGTAACTGATACATCATGGACAGATCATAAAGTATGAATTTGAGGAAACTAAAAAATGGAGAGGATAAGGCTATGATAAAGTTATGAGAAGTGGAAAGAGGTGCTAGGGTTGAAAATGCAGAGTCATAGTCTCTGATATGAGGGCGATATGGAATAATGATAAGATAATAGTGATATAGGGATTAACCTAAAAAGGTATTATAATATAGCTCACGCAAAGTTATCAACATGGCCGCATGCGCGCGCAGCCGAGCCGCACCGCTTCCATGCACCCGCCGCCGCGCCTCGGTCACCGCTCACCGGCCGCCGTTGCTGAGCCGCTCCTCCTGCCAGACACCGCCACCGTGCGCCATCACTGCACCGCACGCAGCCACCGCTAGCGTGCAACCAGACACGGCTGCGCCACGCCGCTGCTCGCGGCGGCCGCCGCCTCCACCACGCCCACGCCGCTGCTGCTGCCACCATGGCAGCCGCGCGCGCGCAGGCGCGTGCTCGTGCGTGTGGGCCGCCGCCGCCACCTGGCTGGGCGCCGCCATCGGCATGCATGCAGGTGCACGGGTGAGAGGAGGGAGAGAGAGAGGGAGATTGGTGTAGATGTATGGAGAGAGAGGGTGAGGTTAAAACGAGAGAGAGATATTAGGTATAGGAGAGAGGTTAGTTAGGTTTTCTTGTTTCTGTGTTTTTTTTGGGGTGCTACACACAGTGGTCGAAACCCATCGGAAAGGTCTGTGGTCGATACCCATCAGAAAACAACTATGGTCAAAACCCATCGGGAACGTATATGGTCGAAAGCCATCGGAAAATTTCTGTGGCCGAAATCGATATGGTCAAAACCCACCGTGGTTGAAACCCATCGAAAAACATCCGTGGTTGAAATCCACATTGTTAAAACTCACCATAGTTAAAACCCATAAAAAACAAGTGGTCGAAATCCACGTGGTCGAAGGGAGTACCCATAAAAAAGTACTGAAGCACCGTACTGAAACACTACATCCTCCAGACACAAGTGTCATTTTGGACATTCACACGGTTTTCAAAACATAACTTTCACCACCAATTTCTAATGTAATATATTTTAAAATATAATTAAATTATAATATTATGAAAGTATCATTTTCATATGGCTGATGTAAATATTTGTAAAGGTATTGTTGGTCAAAGTATAAGTAGTTTGACTGTACGGAGTCTTAGATATATTTTTGATTGAATGGAGTATAATACAAAACAAAATTAGAATAAATGGAAAAATGGGGGAGCCACACATGTATTATAGTGGAAAAATGAACAGGTTTTAGCAGAGATATGCTCAAAAAATTAAGAAATGTTTTGGCTCAAAATTCTTCGATCTGAGGACCTAGACAAGGTAATCTTTACCCATTGTCAAAAATTTCCTGATACATAAGGAAAAATATTTCGTTGTTGATGTCCATTCACAAAATCAAAGAACTCCATATGCTAGATGATTTTTGCCAACATTAATGGATCTGTCTACACATTAATTGACTGTTTTTGGCCCAAAATCAGTAGAATTTTTGACCTTTGGGTTGAGATCCTACCCCCATATCTCTTATCTCTAATATAAACCAACATCCAAACCCTAATCCCACCTGCTCCCTACAAACGCCACCTCCCACCCTCCCCACCGAGCGCGCCACCTCACTGGCGTTGCCTCTGACACCGGCAAGGCCCTCCGCCGAGTCCCTTTCCCGCCTCCTGTCCTCCTTTGCCGCATCTCAACCTTTCGCCACCACCGCTGCCACTCTTCTTCCCCATCTCCGGCAGCTAGAACCGTCAGTTCGCTGGTGCTGCCCGCCGCCTCCTAATTGCCTGCCAGCTCTTCCCACTCCCGCCACCTCCACCACACACCATCCTCCTCCAATCCTATGGTCGAGGAGGCAGGAGTTGCCTTGATGCACCGTCGCTACTACCGCCCACGACCACCCTAGCATCCCTCTAAGCCGGTGGCTACCGGTGAATCTCAACCCTAACCAATGAACCCTAGCCCTAACTCAAAGCCTCTGTTGAAGGCACTGGTGGTGGCGGTGGCCAGATGAAGATGAAGGTGGGCGGGAGCATGAATCATGGCGCAAATCGAACGGTATGAAATTTGACTAATTTCCCTCCAAAAATGTAGTCGAATGTTGTATAGCACTTTTGTTATATTTATTATTTTCAATACGGATTGACATGCATGGCTCAACAACATATCAACATTTGATATGTGTGCTCTTTAGGCGCAGTTACCTGAAAATTTAAGCTTCTTTCTTCTATATTTGCTCTTGATCCTCGGAGGTACCTGCCTTGCAGGATGCTTATCTCTCCTGTTAACTTTTGTTGTAAACATTTTTACTACAGCAATGAAGATTTTCAGGAGGGCCTAAAACCCTCCGTTGCCTCTTAAAAAAACACATATCAACATTTGATCAGCTCATGGATGGTCATAGAGTTCTCATTCAAACAAGGGCGTCAATATATATAACTCTTAAGCTCGTGCCCATGGGCTTATGAGCCAGATTGCAACATGTTAACTGGGCTTATTTAGGTAGGAGTAACAAACTAGCTCATCTCACTATGATGCAAGTTTGCAGAACACGCATACACGTATATAGACCAAACAGGTCCTATATATATATATATATATATATATATATATATATATATATATATATATATATATATATATATATATATATATATATATATATATATATATATATATATATATATATATATATATATATATATATATATATATATATATATATATATATATATATATGGGCCCCATTCCTGTGGGCCAAAATGCCAGTATGTAGGTAGCTTTAAGCTTTTAGCGTGCGCTTGAGAGCAGCCAAACTAGCATGCGCCGCGGCGGAATCCCACGGCCCCGCCACCGACATCGTACAGCACCTCTAGCGTCTGCTGCTGAACATTGCCGATGATCCCGGGGACGCGGTCATCGCTGTTGGAGGTGAATGCGAGGCAGCCCTCAAACAGGATCCCCGATCGGTCCAGTTCCACGGCAGCATTCCGGTCGAACACCAGCGTGATTCTCGGCAGCGTGAAGCTGGGCACGCCGTTGAAGTCATAGCAAGTGTCGAGCATGCCTTTCGGCGCAGCCGGACGGTACATCTTCATGTTGTCCCTGAACGCCGTGCGCAGGGCCTGGTACGCCGTCGGCGGCAGGCGGGTGATGACCGTGCGGGAGTCCAGCACCGAGCCAGGGGCGAACACCGTAGGAGGCACGCTGAGCATCTGGCCGGCGACGATGATGGCCTGGAGGCGCACAAGGTAGAACGTCGGGACCTGATTGTTCCTTAGCATGGGCGTCACCACGAAACTTGAGGAGGAGACTCTCGGCGCACCAAGTGTGAAGAAGCCATGGTAGCTCGGCGTCGGCGGGAGGCAGTAGGAGAAGACGTGGCCGTAGGTCCCCTTGGTCTGGGACACCAGCGACTGCGCGCCCCCGCCGAGAGCCATGATTCCGGCGGTTTTGTTGCTGAAGCTGCCCTGCTCGGCGTGGCTGCACCCGAATTGGAACTTGCTCACCACCGCGGTGGGGGTCAGCGTCAGCACGTCGGAGATGTACGTGCCCATCGTCGACGAGCCATCAGGGTACTGGACGCGGTACTGGCACTGGGAGTTGATGCAGCCATTGGCATAAGGCCCGAGCTGCCTGCAGGTGGGAGAGTTGCAGGAGAAGGCGGCGGATGTGCCCGACTTGGTAGGATCGTACAAGACGTCCGTCTGAGGGTGGCACGGCGGGACGGGGCAGGGGGCGCACTGCACCCACGGCACGTCGCTGGCCGTGTCAAGCACAACTGTTTGGGTCACTCCGGGCAGACGCCCACTGGTCGCAGCCGGATTAATACTCAGCTGAGAGCCCTATTAATTTGCATCAAATGTACGAATCAGGTAATTAAGCAAATCTAAATGTTAATTACAGTTTACGTTAATCATACAGATCGATACATGATAGAAAATTAAGGCAGGGCATGTATGTATGTATGTATGTATGTATGTATGTATGTATGTATGTATGTATGTATGTATGTATGTGCTTTACGTACCTTTGAGAGTGTGCCGGCTGAGCCGAGGTTGATTGAAGCGGTGGGGGCGTTGCCTTCGGTCTGGGTTTCAGTCGCTTTCACGACTCGTAGAAATTTCTTGTCGTTGCCGGAGAACTTCCTTTGGATGTAGTCGGCGCGGTGTTGGTCCCACCGGAGCATGTCGAGCACGGACGGCGGCGCACTGTCCTTGGGGTGCGCCGCCGAGCACGGGCCATGCGGGCGATTCAATGGTACCCAGTTGGTAAGGTTGGGCGATGGACTCACTACACGTAAAATTGTTTTTGTCAAATTAACGTTAGATTACGTACACGGTGATCGATCGATAGAGTAACATGTATATACCCCTGAGCCCGGAGCAGACGGCCTTCGGCTTCAGCGAGCTAGTTGCCACGATAATATAGTTGAGCCCATCCACTCCTGCATGGGCAATGAGAGATGTCGAACCAAAGAAGAGAAGCAGCAACGATAACGGTAGAACAGAAACCATTGCTAGCTACTTGTGTGTTTAGCTAACGCGTGTATGCAATGGTGTGCTGGAAGCCTGGAAGTACCCCTGGACTGATGCTTTCATTATGCTGCCATGTCCTCCTATATATAGATCGACGGCCATGCACGGCGTACTAGCTAGTGGTAGGCAGTCGATAGCTTAATTTGACTCAAGATCAATTTGCATGATTTATCCATGGGTTTTGATCAACATTACCGGGATATTTTCTTTCCAAACAATCATCCAAATTTCTTATCTTTGCATGTGCACGAAGATTCATGTGCCCTCACCTCTACCTTCTTCTCCAGTGACCCCTTCTTCTTCCTCTCCAGCGTCCCATTCTTCCTCCTCGCCGGTGACCGCTTCTTCCTTCTCTCCAGCCTCCACACCTAGGATTCACCGTTCCCCCTAGTCATAGAGGGAGAGCGGGGGCGGTGGCCCAGCGGTGGGGGCAACGGGCGAGGTTGGAGGGTGGTGGCCGATGCCGGAGAGCAGCGGCGGCGAAATGCATTGGCTATTAGGTTGGGCAGGGGCGGCACGGTGAGGAGTAGGGAATGGAGCAGCAAGGTGGCAGGGGTGCCGCCGGCCATGGGTGGTGGAGGAGGGGGTGGGGTGGCAGGAGGAGACGCGCGGAGCTGCTCTGGTGAGAGGAGGGGGCGGTGCCGGCGATGAGGAGGGGGGCGCAGAGGGCGACGAGGAGGGGAGGCGGTGCGGTCAGATCAAGGTTAGGGTTAGGGGTTATATAGTTAGGGGAAAATGATGAGAGCCATTAGATCTTAATTTAAGGATAAAACATCTGGATGATTACTAGACGCACCAAGGGTTTTGGATAAATATCACCTGGATGTTTTCTTCTAAACAATCATCCAAATTTCTCATCTTTAGATGTGTGTGAAGATTTGTGCGCTGTCACCTTCACCTTCTTCTCTGACGATCCCTTGTTCCTCCTCTCCAACGACCGATTCTTCCTTCTCGACAGCGACCACTTCTTCCTCCTCTTTAGTCCTTCAGACAAAATTAGGACTACTGATTAGCTAGGTCTAAATTAGTACCACCACCAATTTAACTTGGATCTTTCCAAAGTAGAGATACAAGACTTTGAGTACCCAAATTTTAGAACCCGTTCAAAGCCCAGAAGCCTATGCATCCATAATACAACGCTCATGACTTGCGTCCCCACTTCGCATAAAAAGATTAATATAGGAATGGTACATTTTTTAGGTGCTATAGCCATATATTGCTGCTAATCATTTTTTAGGAGCTTTACAGCCATAGGGATGCTTAAGAAAGTTCAAAGTTAAAGTACATCTTTTTTTGAAAAAACCAAAATACATCTTAAGAAAACATAACTGACGCATAACATTTGATTGAAAAAAATCAGCGAGCATGATACATTGTGACAACATCAGAAATGTTGTAATGAATATACTTTTAGGGAAAAATAATGACTCAATTTTTCAAGCAAGGCTCCGTATGTCTAAACTTATCGCTTCTCCGGTTATCTACATTCTTTGTGTAGCTTTCTTTCATTGTATTCAGCAAATAATGGCAAGAACAGTATGGTGTGGACAGTAGGTCACAGTATTTAGACATTAAAAAATAACAAAAAATATATGTAAATTTGGAATACAAAATTCCAATATAAATCTTGACATACAATTATATAAACTTGAAATTAGGAATTGAAAATGCGATATTCAATTATATGTAAATTAGAATATTAAATTTCCAAAAGTGTGAAATTACAATAAAATATAAATTCAAAATGAAAATATTTGAAGATATGTATGTTTCAAATGTGTGTTCTTTAATTAATAGACACCTCAATTTATATTTCCTTGGCATATTAATCTCAATGAAAGTACTGTATCTAATATTATCTCTAAGGTAAAACAGAAAAAATAACCTTTGACAATTAAAATAGTAAAAAAATCCAAACTACAACTGTGCTATTCACAACAGCAATGGGCTCAAACTATTTTCAACTAAAATATTTTTAGTATCCAAATATATATAAATTCCAAAATATAGAAAAGTTTGCGTCCAAATATGTAGTATAAATTTGGAATCAAAATTACACACGTACTAAGCTAAAGAGAATGTACGACGTAAAATTTGAATTTTCGATATTTAAACCACCTAACATTTCGAACAAAAAAATTGGTATTAAAAGTTCTATACAATTATTAGTAGTAGACAGCGTGTTTCATTCATTGATTTTATACGCGCGGACCACTTAAAGCTATCTGAAGCTTACCGAAGGCAGAGTAGGCACTTTAGTCTTTAATCGGAGAGACGTCGTGCCAGTCGATCGTTCGTGGGCACTCGGTGTAGCTAACGGCTTTTTTCTTGTTGAAGGCACTTCTCCCTTTGGCGCGCGCCGCGGCATCTGTTCCAAGTTTCATTCATCACTACTGCTCATTCGCTCGATACATCTGACGCACAAAAGCCACGCCAACGTCTTACTTAAGACATGCAGTTCGATCTATTTAGAGATGCCTCATGCTCGCTAGTTTCTCCAGCAAGTCTCACAAATGAGGCTTCCCAAAAGATCTCTTCTGATCTACGTCTTTCTGTATGCATATATCCTAGGCTTCTCAAAACAATTCAAAGGGAAGGTCGTTTAAGCTTCGCGGAAAAAGAGAAAATTATCCACTACTATATAATTTATTTGTTTAAACTGATGATATATCCGTCCGTCTGGCCCAATCATACGGGCATTTTACCTAAACATGTCCATAATGTCTATTAGCATAATTTAATCTCATATTACTTTTTCTACTGAGAGGGGAGAACCCCTTCCCTACATAAAGAGGGGGCAGTGGGCTCGTTGTACAGCTTCAAAGGTACCAATAAAGAGATAAATGCTCTACGGACCACAAATCTCGTGTCTTCATTTTATTTTGTGTGCTTGTTCTTCGGCAACTTGACCACAAATCATGTCATATAAACTAGCCAAATAGCCCTACCATTACGCGGTAATCCAAATATTTAATTAGTACTTACTCTCTGATTAATGGACAAATAAAAGAAAATAATCCAATTAAACGCCCACATAAATACCTCTTTAGTAGTTTTGGTTTTTTTTAGCACTTCTATAAGTCATTTTACCGTTCAATTGCTCGCTCTAGGCATTTTTTTGCTCATCTATTTGCCAATTTATTGCGAATTGTTTAAGCGATAAAGATAGTGACTTCTGGGGATTCGCGCATAGAAGTTAAAAGACATCTCTTTTAAAAAAAACCAAAAACATCCTAAGAAAACATAACATTTCATTGGAAAAAATCAGTGAGCATGATACGTTGTGACAATGTCAGAAAACTGGATAGTGAATATACTTTTTAGGAAAAAGTAGTGTAAAATCCCAAAAATCGGATATTCAAAAATATGAAAATTTTAAAACTTTTTAATGCATCTTGATTGGCATTTGATTTTTCTTCTGAAAATTATTTAGAGATATTTTGGAAAATGTGTAATGCAAAGTAAGTCAAGAAAAGGTATACAATTGACAAATCAGATTAGGATAAGAAGCCGAATCTAAAAAGATGGTCCATAAAGTATCGCAGGAGAATTTACAGTGAAAATAAGTTAAAACAGAAGTTGAAATTCAAGGGCGCTTTGAAATGAAACTAAATTTTGAATGCAAATTTAATTCGTTAAAACAAAACCTAGATTTGAGCAAGAATTAAAAGAAGGAAATTTTGAACAGAAAATTGAATTCGAAAGAGAGAATAAAATAAAAGAATGAAAATTATGCACTCTTCAAAATTTGGACAAGAGAAATTCAAATCAGAACTCAAATTCCAAACCAAAATTGATATTTAAATAAAAAGGGAAAACTACAGAATGGGCCAGCCCATTTCCCTCTATCTCCTAGCTTCGTTGGCCCAACCCAACCTAAGCCCAGCACCATTTCATTTCTCTCTCCTCCCTCTCTCTGTTTCCCTTGCTTCCGGCCAAGCCGGCCCAGCAGTGCGCCCGTGCTCCCGCCGGCCCATGCACCCGACCGTGCACTGTGCCATGCATCCCGAGCTCGCGTCACGCTGAATGCACCTAGCCCCCTTCTTCCCCGATCGCGCCAGCGCCGTCGAGCTCGCATTTTTCGAACGTAGACTCCTTTTCTGAAAATTCTTATTGGAAAAGTTTTTTATGAGTTCAAAGTTTATTTCTACAAAGTTAAAAAGTATTTCAATTTGATTTGAAAAAGTTATGTCCTTTTCTCTCTTTGCAAAGCTGAAAATTTAGAGTTTTGTATGATTTTGAGCTTATTTGTGATTTTTGTATCTTTAAGTGAGCTCATAATCTGCAAAAGCTGCAATTATGTGTTTTGCTTCTCTATTATTGATCTATGTTGACAAATTTTCTCAGATTCATTGGACATTTATATATCAGTTTTTCAGCTAGCTTTTCAAGCCCAATTGGAATATCAACATTTGAAAATCTGCAACTTCAATTGGAGTGTGGTTCAAATGCCAAAAGGGGGAGAACTCTAAACTGAAACATCAATTGGAATGACAAGCCTTCATGGAGCTATAAAGAGTAAGATTATTTGAATGTGTTTCAAATATCTTTTCCTTTCGTCACGTCAAATTCCCTCTTGGTCATGTGTATTTACTTTCATACTCATTATGACCAAAATTAATGTTAAATCAATTGGTATCAAGCTCCATATATTTGAAAGTCTCTATTTTGTCCTAACCCTCTTCCTTGCCTTTTTGGTGATCAATGTCAAAAGGGGGAGAATTATGAATAATAGTATTGTTACAGTGTAAAATGCCAAAAGGGGAAATAGGATAATAACAAAATGCCAAAAGGGGGAATATGAGGATAGCAAAATACTAAAAGGAGGATAAAAACATTGTTGTTAAATTCAAAGTTAAACTTGAACAATGCCAAAAAAGGGAATGTTAAAAATAATGCCAAAAGGGGGAGTGATTTCACTAACAGTCTTTAATTCCTATCATATGTTAATTTTTATCCAAATGCTATTATTGTTAATGGATTTGTCATTCATCACTAAAAAGGAGGAGATTATAAGTTCAAGTTCCATTAAGTTGGTTTTGGTGATAATGACAAATGCAATTGTAAAACCAATATGTTTATTAGTTATAATATTGTCTGGTCTCATTTTGGATGAAATTAATGACAAATAGTTTTGGATATATTGACAAATCTAATTGTGGGACAAACTTATTTATTGATTATAATCTCTTAAGTCTCACTTAGATGAAAAGGTGAAAATCATGCAGATATGAATTGTACATCATATTCTTGTATTTTTAATGCATTTCCCGGATCCAAAATATAGATTGACCTCAATCAATAGTTTAACTTGAATATTTACATATGTTTCCATTATACATTCTTGTATGCACACATTTAGGGAAGTTCACTCTATGTTTTGTTGTTTCATTAGTATTGATCTATGTTCCTCTTTTCACATATTAAGGACCTTTACTTTGAAACATATCCCTTAAGTATATATAGCTTGTGTAGTTCATATATACTTATGATTGATTTAAATTAAATCAATTGCAATCGGGTTGTCATATAGTTGCTCCATTATGTGTTAATGATTGGAGGATTAATAACAATCAAATGAGAAAGCTGTGCTGGTAATTAATCCCAAAGATAAACACTCACACTCAAATGAGTTAATTGTTTAAGAAATTTATCCATGAGTATACAAGTGTTGTGTACATGTTGTATACACACAAATCAATCTTTATCTCATTATATGTTGAGGTTGTCATGAATTACCAAAAAGAAAAGATTGTGAAATCTAGTCCCTCCATTATGAGTTAATGGCGAAGTTTTGGTAATTGATGGCAATTATTTTGTGCACTAACATTTTTCATGAGTTGGATAAATAGGTTAGGTTCCACAAATGAAGATGACTTGGGATAACTTTATGTGTTGAAGATTATCAAGTCAACATACGAAATAAAAGATGGCTTCATGAGTTGAATGCCATTTAGAGAAGATGATCAGGTGTTGGTCATCAAGTGAAGTGAACACTCATCATGTGTTGATGTAGTTCAAGTGAAGGATGCATCATGAATTGATACATGTCTAAGAGGAGATGATCATATGTTGATCATTAAGTCAAGAGAAGATCCATCATGTGTTGATGGAGTTCAAGTGACGTTGACCCTAACTTGAAGTAAAGATGTGTGTCATCAATCTTCAAGAGGTTGCTCAAGGCAAAGGTATGACTAGTTAGGGCTAAGGATGAGTTCTTATTCTTTTTCCAGTCTTGGTGTTTGGTTGAAAGACTGGATTGCTATTATAGGTTGTCTTATTATTAAGAGGGGTCATGTCTAGTAGCTTAATTCTCATCATATATTGATAGCTCAACCTCACTTGATATATCTCTCTTTGGCATGATGCTTATATTTGCGAATGTGTTTTGCAAATAGTTGAAGCCCATGTAATGAATCCTTGTAACATCGGACTATATATTGCAAATATGTTTTACAAATGTTTGAAGTACATGTTTCCTACTCTTTGTGTTATGAGCCTTATATTTGCAAATGTGTTTTACAAATGTTTGAAACTCATACATAATTCTTGTAGCGTGTAACTGAGTTTTGCCAATATGTTTTGCAAAATGTGTTAAGTCCATGTACCCATACCTTGTATCATGATTTCAAAAGTATGCAAAGTGTTTTACATCTTGTTAGAAATCATGATTGATCCTTTTGTGCATGATACTATAACTTGCAAATGTGTTTTGCAAGATTTGTTAAAGTATGCACTTGTTAGGATAATCAGAACTACCGATGTGTATTGTGCAGTACTACCGAAAATTGGAACTACCAACATGTGTTGAACAGTACTACCAAAATAGAGAATTGGTAATTAGAGAAGATAAAATTTTAAGACCACCTATTCACCCCCTCTAGTCGGCCTCCTCGATCTTACAAGTGGTATCAGAGCTTGGTCTCTCATTTATTAGGCTTCACCATCTAGAGAATTAAGGATGGAAACTAGAGGTATAATGCACTTAAATTAAACACCTCTATTTGATGGCACCAATTATGATAATTGCAAAATTCGCATGATTTATTATTTTAAGACCATGTGCCTAAAAATATGGCGGATTGTAGATGTGGACTTTTCTCCTCCAAAAGATCCTCTTGCTTCAACTATTGAGGAAGAGAAATGCTCACATCTTGACGCTCAAACAACCAATGCCTTATTTAGTGCTTTGAGTATAGAGGTGTTCAACAAAATATGCAATATTGAGAGTGCTCATAATATGTGGACCAAAATTCAAGATAAATATAAAGTGTCCATCTCATCCGATGAAGATTGCATATAAGAGTGATGTCAGGAGATGAATGCTCAACTTCTAGCTCCGACGATGAAAAATCTGCCATTCCCTCCACATCAAGTTGATGCTTTATGGCAAAAGGTAACAATAAGGTAAATAATGATAATAACAATGATGCACCTTTTTATGATGAGTTGATGGACTCGTTAGAAGAGTTTAATGAATTCCTTAAAAAAGAAAATGCTAAGTTTAAAATTTTTAAGAAAGAATATATTACACTTCAAAACAATTATGATGTGCTAAAAGAAGAATATGAGTCTCTTTTTTCAAGGAATATTCTAAGCCAAATATAGATATAGGCATTACATGTGATCTAATAGATGATATGCCATGTGGAACTCCTAATACTTACAATTCATCTAAAATTAGCATATCCATATCTTGTGATGATTTAATTGGTATACCTTATTGCTCTAGATTGGATGCTACTACTTCCTCTATGCATTATAATAGTAATGTAGAGGAAAACAAAGAGCTCAAGGCCCAAGTCACAACTTTGAAAAATGACTTGGAGGAAAGCTATAAAAGGAAAGCCTCTGTTGACAAAATATTGGGAAGTCAAGGAAATCAAATGATAAGAGATGTATCAGTTTCACCTCCAAGAAAAAGGTGAAGAGCATCCCAAAGCAACTTAAAGAACATCCAACAAAGTCAAATGCTTTGGATACAACAAGAAGGCTCACTTTGCCTCTAAGCGTCCCAACAAGGTGGATGCCAAGAAGTCATCAATGAAGAGGCAAATCAGCAATGAGCAAAACAAGAAGACAATAAGGGGTAACAATTGTCTAACATGCTATAATTGCCGGGAAAAGGGACATTTTAGTAAGGACTGTCCTAAAGGCCATCTTTTGTTATTGAACATTATTTACTTAGGAAAGATAAATATAATAATGTGTTTAATAGAAATGTTAGTTCACCAAAATCTATTGTTAGGGCCACTTGGGTGCCTAAATCAATTGTGACTAACATTCATGGACCCAACCAAGTTTTTGGTACAAAAATGCACATAAATGCTTAATGGGTACATAGAGAGGTATTGGAGGCTTGACTTATTCATGAAGATGTGAATTCCACCATATGCAAAATGGGAACCAAGTTTGAGAATGAGCATGCCACATCATGAGCCAATGCCATCTTGGTAACAAGTATCTACATTTGATATATTTAGCCCCTAGGTTTGTGTAGGTTGCATTACATGAAACTCTTTAAAGAGGAGTGTTCTTGCTCTTATTCTAAAAGTTCATTATTGTAATCATGAGCAAATTGTATGTGGCACATTAAGGGGCGGTGTTAAATTATATTCATATGTATCATATCCCTAAGTGTGCCTAAATTAATTAACTGTTAGTATATATTTTAAAAACTAGTTGAAAAATGTATACAAATATATTTGAAATATTTCCCAAAGGTTTTAGCTTTATAAAAACTTATTTTAAGTAAAATTGAGTTTCTAACCCAAAACTAGCTATATAGTATCTTGTTTTGGTTTTAAACTCAAAAATTAGCTAAACACAATTCTAAAAGGAATTTGAAAAAGTATTCAATACCAAAAACCTAGAGTTGGCTTCATCGAATATTATTGGTATTTAAAAGTTTTTTTAAAAGCCGACCAATCAAAAGTTATTTAGTTTTGAAATTCGTCTAAAATCTTGAGTTGATCTAAGTGGTCACAATCTAGTACTTAAGTGAGTACTATATAAATTAAATTACTAACGTAATATATTTTTTCCATTCTCTTATTTACGGATCTTACTTCGGAATTTCATTGAAAATTAAATTACAAATTTTTTATTTTCACTCCTAATTTATATTATTATTGTTCAAATTAATTCACAAATCCAACTAGTAATTTTTATTCATTTTTTACTTATGAATTCTCTTGTAAATCAAATAACTAATTTTTTCAATTTGTTATTTATGGAACCAACAATCGAATTCACATCATTACTATTATTAAAAAAACGAGTTGGTGGTTGTACATCTATTCTCCTCCAACTGCTCTATTCACTCAACTTCTCACCATTCTCCACTTTTCAACCAATCAGAGCAACTCTCTTTTATAGCACAATTCTCTATATATTCAATGAGTTCCGTTACAATGCACGGGTACATAACTAGTAGAAATTACATTACAATTTTTTCTAATATAATTTTATTCTACTCATTCACAGTTTGTTTGCTCTTTATTTCTAGCACCCAACAATGGTGTCCACTTTTTCTTAATCCGACTAACTATGACTTTTTTGTTTCTAATCCAGCTACTCCTCCGACCGCATACAAATACAATTACATGACCTGCAATCACTACAACAGTAAAAATAAATGTGTTCACAAAAAATAAAACTACAATACACCATGCTTCATATATAGAGAGTTACGCATGAACAAACATTTTATCAAAAATTGACATGCAGCAACTTCCGTAAATAATGTTTACGCTAATTACATGCTAATCACTATGATAAGATTATACTCGCATGGGGACGATATTTACCTTTTCTTGAAGCTCACGAGGCAATCTACAACTTTCACACTTGCAAAAACTTCTGATCTCAAACGAAAATTACTCAAAATACTGTGTTTGCAATCCTTACTTCATTCACTTCCCTCCCTCTCTTGCTCTGCAGTTTTCCTGCTCTGTCTAAGCTTCTACTGCTTTGGTGCGAGCACTCAAATGTACCCGACCACACGTCCACGTACTACAGTACCCGACTGCACGTCTACGCACTACAATACCCGACCGCACGACTCGAGTGCATAGTAGTCGTGCGGTTTCCGACCGCATGATTGCAACATGTCAGCCGCTTGTAGTCCTGCGGTGAGGGAGGAGGCTAAAAATGGGATTGCGCTAGTTTAAAGACTAGATCTAGTATTTTAATGATTAACAGTGCTATTTTTGACTAATGTTCCTGCAATGCCCATATGTTCAAGTGAGACGTTTCGATGGATATGGACCCATGCAAGCAAGCTCAGTGATCATTTTGGCTTCAGCTTTTAGCTTCCGGCTTATTTTTCACTATTCATAAATTTCTTCTTTTTCTAAACTTTTGGCTTTTTGTTGAGCTTTTTTGCCGGTTCTTTTTTCCCGTATTTGTTTGTATTATATGTAATGGGCTAACATATTTTTTTTATGTTTTTTAATTTTTTTAATTTAATTATGCTAAATAAGTCTCTATCAGGTATCGTGTTTTTTCAGCTAGTTACAGTGCTTTTCAGCCATAAGTCAAAAAAAAGCCAAAATGAGCACGTACAGATCCAAAGTTAATGGAACCGGTCCTGTTTTTATGGGCCCCGGGTTATCTGTACACTTTTAGTGTGTTTGGTTGCTGGGATGAGGTGGGATGGAATGGGATGGTTCCTTTGACCAAGCTCATCCATGTGTTTGGTTTGAGGGATGGGGTGGGATGGAATGGTCCAAAGTGGGATGAGCTTGTGCAAATTTAGAGAATATTCTTCCTAGATGCTGGACCATGTGGTTCCACTTTTTTTGTGGAACCATCTCATCCCATCCCCATCCCATCCCATTCCACTTTATCCTAGCAACCAAACACACCCTAAAGCAACCAGCAATCCAAGGCCACTGGAACCTATTCTTTTCGTGAAGGCACAAAGCAGTAGACATGGTCCAAAGTTTGGGGGGGAAGGACAATGTTGTATTTTATTATTCAAATTTAGTTGTGTAACACATTGGTGCGACGTGTGTCTAGAATATCACCATTAACTCTATTTCTTTTTAAATTAAATCATCTTTAACAACTATTAGTGACAATATAATAACCAAACCTTTATAAAAATATTAAATTAAACATAAACATGACGATATTGAATGGAACAACTCTTACCATTTAATTGAAGCAATAGTAGTGATGAAGGTAATCCAATTATTCAGGCTAAGCAAGAATACTTTATATGACTGCAACCAAACCATCAGCTCTATGTTATGAAGGACCTTATTAGCCAAAAGTAAAAGTTTGCATAACTAAATTACTAATAATGAATTATTATTGTTAAATGTGTTAAGTGAGACAACGTCCAGTGCAAGAACTGATTTTGAGCTACTCCCTCCTCTTGCATGATGCCTTCAACGTTCACCTAAAAACAACAATACAAGTAAGGGTGAGTCTATGACTCAACAAGTACATAATAAAATAATAAATAGTATTAAAACATGTCATCAAATATTCATGTCAATTTACAACTATCACATTTCCATCTCTATTTTCATTAATAGCAAATATATATCTCATCATCTCTTTTATCTTTTCATGAATGCAATACACTGTCTCATCATCTCTTTTGTTTACATCGGTATAGCGGGGTGTAATACCTATCGGTGTCCACTCAAACCCACTCCCTTTCATGTGGGGACCTCAAGCTAAATACTTGATCAACATTAGTTGCGCAATGTAATGAAACTAGGACAGGAGGTGGAGATAATTAAGGGAACAAAGCAAGAAAAAAGAAAGCAGAGCTCAAAACTTCAGACAAAAAAACAGGACAATCGGAGTACAGGGCGCAAAACAAGGTTCTTCAAGTCAACAAGAAGATTAAGGCCTACATGTCTATTCTTTGAAGTTAGCTACTAGCTTGTTCGTGTGCTAAAATTGCCAGGTACAATATTTGGAGTCCTTGCCCAAGTGGTACGTAACGTAGCGTGCCTCGGCCACTAATATATATCGCGAGGAAGCTAGCTAGTTTGTAGCAACTTAAAAGTTGATATATGGCCAAGTTAATCCAGTCCAGCTAGCACTTCATGCGAACTGTTTGTAAGCAACGAACAATCAAGTGATCGGCCATGGTTCCTGCAGTTCTGCCGATGTTACTTCTTCTCCTGCCTGCTAGTTTCTCTCCAACTGCTCGTGTAGGAGGTCATGGCCGACACAACTATCTGGTCGTGGCAACGAGCTCGCTAAGGCCAAAAGCCGCCTGCTCCGGGCTCAGGGGTACGTACATACTGTATTTGCACGCATTGGCCGTCCTCCAACCGCACTTGGTTACCGTTGTACCACCGGCGCGGCCCGTGCTCGTTGTGTCCACTAAATCGAGTGTGATGGTTAGTGGAGCAAGTCGTATAGATAGTGAAGAGTGTGCGAGTCATGAAGATTGTGGCCAGAAGAGTTGGGTAGTTTTGGCCTGTACGCTTATAATCAGAGTCTATAAATAAATAAGAAAATGGAAAAGCATGTGGCGGATTGACGCAGCGCAAACTCGTGTGTCTTGAGTTAAAGCAGAGCTGTTTGTACGTGTTTTTAATCACTCTGTGTGTATAACGGATTTCGTCCCTGAGCCAACACCTCATTGAAGTCCTTGGAGTACGTCATCATCGTGGGCCTTGGCACGCAGGGGCGAAGCCAGGAATTGGATATAGGGGGCGGGGCAATATGGATAACAAGTAGAGTAGAACCAATGAACCATGCCGGATTTACCGATCCAATAGTCACATATCAGAGTAATATGTTTCGCAAATTACAATGCAAAGAAAATTACATCTCTATTAACTTAAACTTAGCTCTACGACTACCAGCAAGATCATAGGCCTTAATAATATCATCATTACTAATCTTTGCGGCCAATTCCTTTTCAATATAAATTACCAAACAATCTCGTAGAAATCCATCTCCCATTGTACTTCGAAGTCGCGTCTTCGCAAGTTTCATAGCTGAAAAACATCTCTCGGTGGTTGCAGTTGAAACCGGAAGAGTTAAGACTAATCTTAACAACGTTTACCAGGGTCTCTTTCAAATCTAGTAGCTACAATTGGTTGATGCTCGGCAGCCTCAGCTTCTAATGGTGCAGCAACAACACTACTCTGATTATTAGGATTTTCCACATCATGTTCATTAGGAGTTTCCCCTTCCACGTTAGGAGTTTCCACTTCCACGTTCTCTGGCAGCCTCGGCTTCTAATGGCTTCAATACAATTAGCACTTGAACCAACAGGCTTAAAAAATCTATGAATTATCTTTCTCTTCTTCATATCATCTTAAATTATAAAGGGAAACTATAAACCAGCTCTGAGATCTACTCCCAGACCCTCTCTGCAGATGGCGCGCTCTCATCCAAGTACACTGCAAATCACATTCATAGCAAAAACACACTCGAATCCTGAGAATTCCAATTTCACATGAATTGTACTGTACTAATTGATTTAGATAGTAGTAAGTAGTGACCGAATCCCACAGTATTGGGAACGGAAGGGAATCGAAGTGAGGACTCACACGCGCCCTTCTGGCCTTCTCGGTGCGCCGGAAGAGGGTCAGGCCGACCTTCACAGAGACGAACAGACAGAGCGTGCGGCAAGAAGACGAACAGACAGAGCGTGCGGCAAGCCGGCAAAGAGCCAATGGCTCCGATATGAAGCGTCAGTCCTCAACTACAAGACCTAATTGGGCTGCATATGACTAGGCTTTAAACATACTTTACATTTGGGCTAAATTGGGAGGGGCCAAACCACTAATTAAACACATATAATTAATTTCATAATAGAGGATTAGTAGAAGGTTGGGGGGTGCCAGGCCCCCCTCCTCTCCGCCACTGTTGGCACGCCGGCGGTCACCTAGACCGTGCATATCGACACCGGCAGCAACGTCTCGTGGGTGCAGTGTCGCCCGTGCCCTGTCTATGGGTGGAAACAAGCTTGCCCAAGCTTGTTTCAACAGGCGGCTCGGCTCAGCTCGGCTCGTTTTGAGCATGAGCTTGGAGGGTGGCTCGGCTCGGCTTGAAGAAAGACTCGAGCCGCCTCGCGAGCCTTCACGAGCCAGGAGCTGAGCTTCCGCTCCGTGCCGTCGCCGGTGCGGGATCCGCACGCCTCGCAGAGCGATTTCATGAGCGGGAGGAAGATGCCTCCGGTGCGGGAGTAAACGGAGGGGACGAGCGCGTAGCCGAGGCCGAGCAATGAGCCCCCGAAGGCGGAGACGATGAGCCAGGGGATGGGGTCCCCGAAGGCAGAGAAGGCGGCTGCGAAGGTGAGCGTGCGGGTGAGCACAGCAGCGCCGAGGCCGAGCAGCGCGACGGGGCCTAGCGGCTGCGAGATGATCCCCACGATGGTGGCGAGGAACACGGCGAGGAGCTGCCACGCGTTGCGCGCCACGCCGGCGGGGGGAGGGATGAGCCAGATGAGCACCCCTGTGGCGATGGAGGCCGCAGAGGCTTGATGGCGCGCCGCAGCGCCGGCCGGTGGCGGTGGCGCGCGGGGAAGATACGCCGCCGCGAGACGGCGAGAGGAGGCGGCAAGCGGTGGCGGTGGGGGCTAGGGTTAGGGGTTTGGGGTGGGAGTGGGAGCGAGAGATTGGTTTGGATGAGAGGGAGGTGGCCATGGAGTGGCGGCGGAGGGAGAGGGAGGGGAGGTGGGGGAGGAGCGAAGGAGGCGGAGGCCGAGCTGGTGGCAGGTGAGAGGGGAGGCCGCGGCGCTGGAGGAGGGGGCCATGGCGTCGGCGGAGGGGGATAGGGAGAGGGAATTGGAGATGGGACAATGGGGGAGATGGGGCGATGAGATTCCCAACGAAGGCAGTGAGGAATGGACAATGGGGAGAGTGGGGAGTGGGGAGGCAGCAGGCAGGAGTGCGGAGACGGACGGGAGACGCGAAACAAACTAGCCAAATAGCTCGTGAGCTTGGCTCGTTTTTTTCACGAGTTATAAAGGAGGCTCGGTTCGGCTCGAAATTTAACGAGCTCAAGCTAAACCACGAGCCTCAAGCTATTTTTTCACCCCTAGCCCTATTCCGGCATGCCACCCGCAGAAAATCATTATTTTGCGTGTGGTTTGGCTTGGATTGATGACAAGAAGGAACTCATTATTTTGCGTGTGGTTTGGTTTGGATTGATGATAACAAGGAATTCGAATAAAGCAAATCAGTGGCTGCACACGTGACGTGAGTGGGACTAGTTCAGTATGCGCTTCTGAAAAATCCCACTTAGAACCCCACCTGTCAGTGTCAATATTACTCAAGGGGATGCACTGCACGCGGTTCTAGCAATTTGCAGTGAGCTGGCCACTAAGATTATCTCATGGACAGATATACGGAGGCTGATGGGCGGGTCCCACTGGTACGAGAGAAGGAGAGCAAGTGGGCTGGTGGATCGAGTCGACATGGGAAAGGAGAGGCCTTGGGCCGAAGGAAGAAGATGGCGGCGTGCACGGGGGTGTTGGCGAGGTGGGGCAGGCCGGAAAGGAAATGGGCCGGGGAAAAAAGGAAATTCGGCTCGAAAGCCAATTTCGGACTTCCAGGGTTTTTCCGAATTTCAGAGAATAGATTAATTCAAATTGAGCTAAAGTAAATAGCAAATAAACTTTGAAAAATATAAAAAATACAGAAAGTTTTCTTGCATCACAAGGAACCCAAATAATTTAATTGATGTTTACTTTACTCATGTTAAATCTTTTAAATTTTAGGTAATTCAAATTAAGCTTTAATTAATTCAACAAAAATCCAAATTGTTATTTTTATTTTAAAAGCTTTAATAAGACTCTAAAAACTTGGATGTTACATGTATTATACCCAAATTAACATTTGCTATTGTCTAAACCATATTCTAAAAACTATAACGATGAAGATATGAAATTTACAAAGAGAATCAATGCATACAAATGAATATAACTACCACTCAACTGCCGATATGTTCGAGACGTTTCGGTGGATATTGGTACCAATGCAAGCTCAGTTGTTGCAGGCTGTCGGCAAGACGCCTATGCTACTTCCAATGTTAATTACTTCTTCTCCTGCCTGCTAGTTTCTCTCCAACTGCTCGTGTAGGAGGTCATGGCCGACACAACTATCTGGTCGTGGCAACGAGCTCGCTAAGGCCAAAAGCCGCCTGCTCCGGGCTCAGGGGTACGTACATACTGTATTTGCACGCATTGGCCGTCCTCCAACCGCACTTGGTTACCGTTGTACCACCGGCGCGGCCCGTGCTCGCCGTTCCACTCCGCCAAGAGAAAGAACTCCATGGCCGACACGCTCCACCGGGACCTAACTCCGCGCCGACGACATCCGCAGGAAGCTCTCCAAGAACGGCACTGCATCAGGAGAAGGTGAGCGCCGGTCCTCCGACGTGACGGTCCCAACCACCCTAGGCACCTCATGTGTACGGTCGTAGATTAGATCGGATAGTAGTTAGTCTGTATGTAAAATCTAATCATGAAAGACTGTGAATTTGAGACGAGAAACGCTACTCAGGATGCGGAGGCAAGGAGGCAAAGAGCCTTTCACGGGGATGGGCGCTCCCAGTGAGAGAATAAGGGCATCTCCAATGATGTGAGTTAGCTAGTTATATGTATGTACACATCAGTATATATCCTATGTGGAGGAAAGAGAGTATGCAAAAAAAATCGAGCCAGCTCTTCCTTAAGCACTAGTCTATAACGCCAAACGAGGTAGCCTCTATAAATTCTGTGTGTGCATGTAAGCATCAAATAGCTATCTTTATAGATAGTTCTTTAGAATGCTAGTTTTAGTATGTACTATATAGATAATGTGGAAGTCTTATAGTTAGTTGCTAGCTATAATCATTGGAGATGCCCTAAGGGGAGAGTGAGATAGGTGGGACAAGTGGAGTGGCCGGCCCATAAAAATCTTTTCCCCTGTACATATGAATAGTAGTATTTGCCAATATTAGAGCAACTCCAGCAGGAGCCCTCAAATCAGAGCCCCTACTTTTGATTTGAGGGCTTCCCCTACTTTTGAGGGCCCTATTTTTTGAGTTGAACTCCAGCAGAAGCCCTCAAATCAGGGCCCTCAAATTCAATCCAACTGAGAATGACATGTAGGACCCATTTGTCACTCTCAAATTTCTCTCTCTCCTCCACCCGCGCGCTCCTCTCTCCTCTCCCGCGCCTCCTCCTCTCAAGCTGCTTCCCGGTGCGCCGCTCCTCCGCTGATGTTCCGGGCCGCGCCTCCCGCTCCTCCGCTGGTACCGCGCTCCCCTCGCACGCCACCGCCGCCGCATCTCTCCGCCACGCCCCTCCTCCCCACGCGCGCCTCGTCCCCGACACCCCCACCCGACGGCGACCTCCTCAACCCACTCGCCCACCGCGCCTCCTCCTCTCCTCTCCGCCGCGCTCCTTCTCTCCTCCACTCGTGCCCACCGCCGGCGCCGCCACTCTCCACCTTCTCCGGCCGCCACGCCCGGATCCTCCTCGCGCCACCACTTCTCCGCGGACGGCACCACCACATGGAGGCGGCGGCGCGAGCCGAGGCGCCGGCGGAGGCATCGGCGCGGCGACGAGCGAGCGCCGGCGGAGGCGTCGACGAGCGGAGGTGCCGGCGGAGGCATCGGGCGAGGCGGCGGATTTTTCACTGAGGCGCCGGGTGGAGGAGGCGAGCCGAGGCGTCGGGCGGAGGAGCCGAGGAAGCGGGGGGCGAGCAGAACGGGAGGCGGGGGATTTTTCACCGACGCGGGGAAAAAACGGGAGGATGAGAGCCAGAGTAGGGGGCCCTAGGAATGAGGGCTGAAGGGGGGATTTGAGGGCTCCTCAAATTTGAGGGCTCTAGTAGGGGCCCTGCTGAACCTCTATTTTTGCCTCAAGCCCTCAAATATGAGGTTTGAGGGCTCAAGTAGGGGCCCTGCTGAAGTTGCTCTTACTCAAGGGGGATGCACTGCACACAGTACTAGCAATTTGCAGCGTGCTGTCCACTAGGATTATTTATCTCATGGACATACGCAGCCTGCGATGCATGGCAGTGGCAGATGTGTGGGCCGGCAAGCACTGCGCGGCACAAAAAGGCGCCCAAATCGCAGGGCGGAACGCAGAAAACATGAGGCCGCTCGGCGAAAGCATATGGTCAAGTTGTGGGCTTGCTACGCCACTTCCTCACCAGCGGACCACGGGGTAGGCGTCAGCGTCCGCGTTGTGCCAGCCGAGCCGCGCGCAGGCAGGCAGAATCATCCTACTAGTAGATGAAAACCTTTTTTCGTCACTGCTGCCTGCTAAAGATAGATTAGCTAGTTTTGGAATCAGATTTTTCTGAACAGTCCTCTTGCGTTAAACGATCCCTAACTTCCCTAAGTTACAATAGTATACTTTGTAGCCGGAAACAAAATAACCAACCAACATTAAACACCTTACATACACACGTCTCCTCCCTCTGGAAAGAGCTAGAGACTTGAGGGGGAAAAATAAATCAAACAAGCAAACTCTCTTCCGCGCGTAAAAGCACTCAATACACACACAGCAACCCGTGACATCAACCTGCAGGGCGAAGCACACATGCAAACTTCATGCACATGCATGTATGCATATGTAGGTCGGCGTTTTCCCCTCAACTTTCGGTATGACCACCCTGCACCGTCGATCTGTTAGCCGGGCGAGAAATGCCGGTATGCGCGGTCAGGGCCCAAAGCACGGTGACGAACTCGCCTCCTTGCACCAGCACATTCTCATGCCCCTTCACGCGCTCCTCGTCGTTCGACGGCGCCACGTAGACGATGAGCTCCGTCCAGACATCGGCCAACACCTTCCACATTCTTCCCGAGTAGCTGTTAACCTCTCTCAGTAACGAATCCGCCAGCGTGGCGCCATTCCGCACCACTTTCTTCTCCATCCAGCCCGTGGTTTCCATGATCTTGTCGACCCGGGCTCGCCGCCGCGAGACGTAGTACTCCCAGCACCCAAGCCTACCCTTCAGCTCCTCCTTCATGGCCTCGAAGACGCGCTCCGTCTTGTCAGGGTTGTCGGGCAGCAGCTCCGGGTGAAAGGCCACCAAGTAAGCGCAGTACTTGGACAAGCTGGTTGCCACCCTTCTCAGGGTTGCTTCCTCCTTGATCTGAGGGTGAGGGGGGCACTTCACCTCCAAGAGGCTGGTGGCGATGTGCCATGTGAGGATGACCTCGGCGACACTATCGCTCCCGCATGCCCTCAAGAAATCTTGATGTGTAAGGTTGTTTCTCTCCAGTGCAGACCTGCCATTGGTAAGAGGGGTAGCGTTTGCACCGCCATGGTTGACCTGTGCCACAAGGTATTCCATGATGGAATGCTTCACTTTGATCGGCACGGGCACGCTTCGCACCATCAAGGAGAGCATGGCCGGCAGCCCCAAGAGGGGCGGCCAGCGAAGGTTCAACACAGAAAACTGCTTGAAGCTAAGGATAGGATGGCCCATCTTGCTCCGTAGCCACAGGATGCGACGGAAGGCGCCACTAAAGGTGGGGCTCTCACGCCAGTGGGGTTTGGCCGTGTAGTTACATAGCAGCGACACCATGAACCAGTTGGAGAGTAGAAAAACGAGGAACTCCCACACTTCCTCGTAGAAGAAGATGATAAATAGAAGATAAGTGATGGAAAGGTCTACTATGGAGAAGAAGGCAGAAGGCGAGTGGACGGCTCTGGTCAGGAGGCATACGGTCATTTTGGTTAAGCCAGACTGTAGAATGTAGTTGTCTGTTTTGATGCTGCTGAATGCATAGCGCAGATCGCCATTGCCACAGAGAATAATGGTCATGAGGCACAGGCCAAATACGACCACGGGGAGCAGAAAGTAGTTGGAGAGGAAGAAGAAGGGGCTCGCAAGGACGACGGGGACAACAGAGTGGTAGTACTCGCTGAGGAAGTTGACCTCGTCGTTCATCACTTGGAATACTGCCTCCGCCGAGCCTTCACCATTGTTGTACAGGTCTTTGAAGATGAGGTCCCGGCAGTCGCGGGCTTCCTCCTTAGTCATGGCCGGCAGGTGCTCGAACCTTCGACGGAGCAGCTTGAAGAGAGCAAAGGAGAGGCAAAGTCTCCTGAGGCGTTGATCTCCATCAAAGGTGGTGAAGAGCTGGTCTCTCTGATCAGCGAGCTCCCAGACTTTGCCGACAGTGACAATGTTGTCGTTAGGGGTGATCTCGTTCAGCTCATAGCCGTCTGCGGTGGCTTCCCTCACCAGCTTCTCTTCTCCCATCACGATGTACTTGCACCTCTTCAGCAGCTCGTGTCCACCTTGAACAGCATGCTCCACATCACCGGCACCCGCGACCACATGGATCTCTTGCTGATCTGTTTCAAGCATCTGAGCCATGTACGAGGTAATAAGCCGGGCGTTCTTGCCATGGACGTAGGAACGCTTCCCGACCTCGGTAAAGGCGATCCTTTGCACCACCTTGGTGGCGCAAAGGATCCAGAGGACGCCGAACACCGCCTTCCGCCCGATACTCCGGATGTTGAAGAAGACGAGGCTTCCCAGCCAAACAACGCGGCCGGCGCGTTGGATGGTGCCTGAGTAACCCCGCATGCGGATCTCGTCCACCTTCTTGCGGAGGAGCTCGACAAGAAGCATCCAGAAGAGGATCAGCCCGGCTCGCAGCGAGAAGTCCTTCGGACCGGCGCTTGCGGTGGGGCTTGGGTACCCCGTGCCGGCGTTCTTGGCCTCGGAGAAGAGGTAGGACATGACGGGAAGGAAGAGGGAGAGCGCCGAGGAGAGGACGAGGCGGACCTTGGGGTCCAGGATGGCGCTGACGTCGGAAAGGCCGCTGAAGAGGTTGAGGTTGAAGAAGAGCCCGGCGAGGACGAACATGATGACGGAGGCGGACACCATGGAGGACTCATTGCGCTGGTTGATGTAGGAGGATGTAAGGTTGACGATGTATGGGTTAATATTGGATTGGTTACACATTGATGGGATGGAAATGTGGTAGCCCATCCTCCTGGACTTCCAGCTAGCTGGCCGGCTAACTGCAGATATAACTACAATATTTGTAGAATGGATGATGTTTAGTTTAGGTATTGCTAATTGGCTTGGCCACAAGACGCCACGCATGCATGCTTATAACCATTCATGCAAGCTCACCTCCGGAAACGAGAACAGCATCGCGTGCATGGGAGGGTTTGCTTTTGCGTCAAAACCAGCGCGCGTCGGCCACGTGGCATGCTTGGTTGCTTGAATTTTGATAACGTGAGTTGTCATGCATGTCCTTTCTTCCTTTTCTTTCGGAGCAGGATACGATACTTTTCTCTCTACTAAATTAGTATTATTTTTAAAATAAATAATATCTATTCACCATTTATAATACTTTAAAAATTATATAAATCACTATTAAAAAAACATAAAAACACCTTTCTTAATTTAGTACTACTATAGGACAGGGACGTCGGAATCTCCTTTGGAAGTTGAGATATTATACTACTAAACAAGGAGATAAAGATCCCTCCATCCACAACAAGCTGTTTGGGATGCTAACTTGATGTGATAAAAAGCACTAAACAATAATTAATTATATCCAGCTTCTTTGGAATCTCCTGCTTGAGCTTTTGCACTAAATAACAATGCACCATGGTTCCCAAATTAAAGCACAGGACCCAGGTTCTCCAACCTCAACAAGTTGTTTGGGATGCTAACTTGCTGTGATAAAAAGAAGATAATGATTGCTCCAGCTATCTAATCCGGAAGTAACAATTCATTAGATCGGCAAATTAACCATGATTGTCTATTTTGAGTGTGTCCGTCGGGCCAATCAGGTAGCGCGTGTTTGCCCATGATTCAACTATTCAAGCAAGCTTGAGGTCCATATATATGTGCAATAATTAATATGACTAGCCAGATTTCCCACGCAACTACGTGGCTACATACTATAATACATGTGTTTAATTGAAATAGAGTTGTATAACAAATGCAATTATATTATATGGTTATATAATGTTTCTTATACAATTGTAATAACTCTAATATATGTGCCTGTTCTTTTTTGCTGCGGCTTGTGGCTTTTGGCTGCGGCTTGTGGTTTTTGGGCTGTTTGTACGAAAGATTACAGAGTAACAGAAACTCATGTGCAGTTTTTGCCGATATAAATGAAGTCAATAAAGTATGTACTACAATTAACTAGTAGATTCTATCTTCAAAAAATACTCTGTTTAAAAGCTAGTTACTGTAGAAAAGCCGAAAAATAGTTTTTAGAAGCTGAAAAAAATATGACCTATATTTCATAAATCTGCGTCATTATAATTTGAATTTACCAAAATCGACCGTTCTCCAACGATTAACGTGGATGTTTTTTAAACCTTGAGATCGAACGTGGTAGTTTTTCCTCTGTTTTAATAATATAACTAGCCAAATTTTCAACGCAAATGTGCAGCTAGCTAGTACAATATATATGCTTTTATTTGAAAATAGATTTGTTTCGTCATACAACTTTTCGTCATACTAATCTAATGGTTATGATTAAAAAGAGTTTTATTTCTTATGCAACTATAACATATACCTAATTAATCTATATCTTTATAATCTGGATTCACTAAAATAAGTTGTATACATCTTTCCCTTTTTCCTCCCATTAACATGGGAATTTCTATCCCTTCGGAGTGAACGTGGTGACTTTTTTGTCTTTGTTTTAATAACTAGCTGAATTGACGGCCCAATTGTGGGGTTAGATACTGTAATACATATGTTTATATTTGAAGATATATTTATATTTGTTATAGAACTCTTATACATTTGATTCAAAATATAATTACATTTATTATATAACTATAACTACTATAATATTCATATTTGATTGATCTTTACCCTTATAATCTTGTCCGACAATAAAAGTGGAGTAGATTCTTCTCTCTCTTTTTCTCTTGAGTAAGGATATAATTTTTAAAAAGTTTCATTTTTACCAAAAATTGTAGCCACCATTAGTTCCACGAACCATTATAGTTTGGATGTGCCAAGATATATGGTGCAAAACTCTTTCCATATGTCCGGATACATACATTCCAACTTTTATTAGTGTCTGGGTCAGATGTAGAAATTCTAACGTATTTCTTTTTTTTTAATAACATCTGGGTGGCTGATATAGAGGGAAATCGATCTAATTTACAGCTTTTTGATCCATTTGAGTACCCTTCGAAATAAAACCAATCCGGTCAAATAAATTCATTTTCATTTGAATTTTGACCAGCTGGCTACAAAATTTAGCAAAATTTTTACCAAATTTCGAAAAAGAATTCAAACATGTTGGAAAATTTTGTTCAAATTTTGGACGAAATTTCATCCATTTTGTCCCTTTCGCTGGCTGGCGAATATTTTTTCCAAACGAAATTAAAGAGTTTTCCTTGACTAGGACTACGAATAATTAGGCAGCTCCTGCTAGACTGCTACAGTGCTACGTTAATTATCCAACGCCATTGCTAGTTAAGCTTGCGTGCATGCGATATTGAGTTATAGATCGAGGTTGATGGATCAATCTTGGTCATTAAACAATAACGCAATGGCAGAATCGAAAGAAGAATTAGCAAAAGAGCCAACGTACGAATGCATTAATCCTTACAATTAACCAAGTCTGCTAGGATGTAATGCTTGGCGTTTCATGGTTTGATGGGAGACATGGTACGTACGTATTGACCAGTCAGGGTTAAAGAGTGGGTACTACTTCCAACAAGCTTAATTAGCTAGATATATCCGAGCATATATGCATGTGTCATAGGTGCTATACGCACGTGACCGACCCGCGTGCACACATGCATGTACTATACTCCATAGGGTTTGGAGCGTACGTATGTGCACAATTTGTGCGAAAGCAACTAACGCGCTCTCGTTAATTACCTGCCGCTCTTTTTTTTTTCTCCCTAGCTATACGGGGATGAGGACGAGCGGCTCCGGCGGGGAGCAGGACGAACCACCCGCCGCCACAGTCTCAGGGCGGGTGCAGCGGCTACGGTGTCGGCCGGAGAAGAGAGAGATGGGAGAGAGGAGGGAGAGAGACGGGGGAGAGGCAGTGACAGACCTAAGAATAAAATAGAGCTAGAGCGGAGTCGGAAATGTGAAACAAATATTATTACCTAAAAGCAAAATAATCTATGATCAAACTACGTCCTCAGCTTCTTGGTCAGCTTGCTCCCGTACTGCCTGCGTCCAGAGTCCGCAACTCCACTATCTCGGCCTCTCCGACTTCCTTCCTCAGCTTCTTGGTCAGCTTGCTCGTGTCCACGTTGTCGCCGATCACTAGCAGCAGGTCCTTGTCCCTGCCGATCAACGTAACCGACTCCACTCCTGATCAAATCACGAAATCATTCTTCGCTTCAGATTAACTAAGTTGCATTTCTTGAGAACACAGAAGAAGGAAAGAGGAGCAGAATCAGGTTCAGAAGTAGCATATCGCTGACTGTAGCTGCCACCTTCAACGCCGTCGCCTTCTGATGGGATTTGTCGGAGTCCGGTTGCATCCGAATGATAATCTCCTTCTGAAGAATTGTGGAAGTTCACGTGTTAGATTAGACACTGTAATACAGACACATCAATAGAAATAGAGCTGAGAATTCTCACCCTCATAGTCTAATCTGCAACTGTTTCAAGAGACTCCAATTAAAGAAACCAAACTGTGAGGTGCTGAGTGAAGAAAATAATGTCATACATAGTACTGGTGGTGGTAGGACGTGTACTAGTAATTAATTCAGTGCGCAATCCAGGATCAAAATTCGTTGCCTACCATTCGGCATTCGCCAAATTAAGCTGCAACCAAAAATAGCTCGTATATATACTGCTTGTCATGGTCCTTTTGCCATTATTGTTACTCCCTCGTTTAGCATACGATACGCCATACATGGCAAGTCTACCGATTGAGGGAGGAGATACGATCAGGGCCCGGGGGGTCTGCCGGCGACAGAGCTCGGGCGGGCATCCGAGCATGTCCGAAGGGCGGGTCCGCCCCTAGGGAGAGGATACATGGTGTTTAGAAAAAAGAAGGGGATACAATATAGAGATGTACCCATACGCACGGATCTTAAAGCAGAAAGGAGATCCTCCTAAAAGGCCTTTCCCTTCCAAACGTAATGAAGCTAAAAGACGGAATATGATAACAGAGGATGGTAAATGGTGTTTTCTAATTTTCTCACAAGTATTCCAAATTCTTTATTCCAATAGCTACACAGCCATAAATATTAGGATGAGAAACCAACATCAAACAAGCAAAACAATCCTTTAAAATTTTAGAGAAAATCAGGAAAATTAGAAGTACAACTGATTGCACTATGGTACTACCGACTCGGCCCATGCTATTCCGGCTCGGCACGGCTCATTGGTCACCACTACGATTGGTGAGGTCAATTTTTTCATAAAAAATATTATTTTATATTTTTCAAACTTAGTTCAATAATAAAAAGCTAATACTAATTTATGTTTGAATAACACGCACTACTACAGAAAGCCTAATAGTAGACGGCAAATCACAGACGGTTTTGTGAAACCGTCTGTAATGTAAACTATTACAAACGGTTTTAATTTGAAGGCCGTCTGTGGTATTTGTGGCGGGAAAAAGGAGTATCACAAACGGTTCTTACTGATGAACCGTCTGTGATACTGGAATATCACAGACGGTTTTTATTAAAAACCGTCTGTGTTGTGTCGACTATCACAGCCGGTTGTTGTTAAGAACCGTCAGGAATGTTCATGACGGTTTTTCACAAGAACCATTGTGATGTCCCTTTGTCTGTCATATTCTAGATCGAGGTTAATATATAAGTACACATTGCTTCTAATAACTTAACTACGAACTATCGAGACAAGAGGTCACAAATTAAAGGCAAATTTATTAATTTCAATTAGAGGCAAATTTATTACAAAAGTCGCATTGTAAAGAGTTTCCCAGATTGTATTCTTTTGGGCTTCGTAGCTTCTTCTTCAACTTGGGGACTTGGAGGATCACCGCTAAATTCTCGAACGCCGTTAAGATTGCCCTTGTCCTCGGCACTTCCTCGTGCAGCTGGGCAAATGATCAGCAGCATCCATAATGTCGCAGGATAGCATGAAAAGATTCCTCGAATCCGCCGTTTCGCTTGATCGGCAAGGCTATCCATCGTCTCTCGCAATGCGTAGAGCTTCTTCCGCATTGCGCACATTGTGGAGAAGAACCGGGGTGAGGGCTGTTTCCCTTTCTTGAGCGGCGGCGAGACGCCCGTCGACGGCGGAGGATCAGTCAAGTCGACGGATGCAAGAAAGTCGGGAAGGAGAGCAAGGCGGTGCGAGAAGTCGCTCCAGATGCAAATTGCTGGCCGCTGTGTAAGGTTCCGCGAACAATTCGTGATGAGCAGATGAGAGGAAGGAGATGATCACAAGAACGATGAGTAGAAGCCATGTTGTATTAATTGTATATTGTATTGTACGACGTAGAAGCTAGCTAGAGACTGGATTAGGAGCGCATATTTAACCTTTAGCACAAACGGTTCGTATACCCAAACATGAATGATATAGACGCCGTATAATGATCGAGAGACGTTAATTAGACGATCGAAACACGGCGTTTCGCATCGAAACACGCGTGAAGCGTTCGAACGAAAGCTTATCACGCACGATTTTTTTATAAAAACCGCTCGAGATAATTATTATCACGACGGTTTTAGTTAAAACGATGCGTGATAATGACTACGGCATTTATTGCGCTGCTCGGATCGCATCGTCTTCATTTCGATCCAGATCTAGCCATCGCTGCGCACTTTTTCACTCGGGAGGAAGCTAGAGCGATTTGGGCGATTAATTTGGTGGGAAGAGGCGAGATTGAGCTTTGAATTAAGATTCAGACTTTCTGGTTGCTTTGTAGATATGGTTAGTAATGAAATTTATTTATTTTTAATTGCATTACAATTTAGGTGTAAGTAATCCATGAGTGGTTATTGAAGATGGTTAATTAATTTGCAAAATTGTTGGTTATATAATAGCTATTGTGTTTGTAATATGAATTGAGCTAGGAAATTAAGTCTCAATATAATAAATGTGGCAGTATATATGTAGTTATAATTAGTTATTCTAGATTTTAATACTAAGTTGTTATATATGTACGTAACGTAGGACCGAAGTTGGATGTATGCCATGAGCCGTGTGAGTGAAGAGTACATTAATGGCGTTTCGCTTTTATAAGAGCCGCGAGGAGGATATGTTGAATAAGGGTGGAATATATGTCTTGTCCATGCACCGATCGAGAATTTGAAGATGTTTAAGAACCGAGGGCAAATTGAAGCGCACTTGATTCGGAGGGTTTAAAAAGGATTATACGTGTTGGACCAGTCATGGCGAAGTGAATGATCATATGCCGCTGGATGACATCGCCGGTGAAGTGAATGATATGCCCCCGGATGACATCGCAGGTGAAGTGAATGACATGCCGCCGGCTGATGTCGATTGTGGCTCGGATTCGGATAGGTTGCACGATGATAATCTGGATCAGATGCTTCGCGATGTAGAAGAGAACTATGATGAGAGAGAGTATGTTAAATTCCGTGGCTTGATGGAGGACTCAGAGAAACCTTTGTACACGGGCTGCAAGGACACGAGGTTGTCGGGCGTGCTTGAACTGTTGAAATTGAAGGCAAGCAACGGTTGGTCCGACAAGAGTTTCACGGCGCTGCTAGGTCTTTTAGCGGACATGCTTCCGGAGGGAAATGAGTTGCCTAAAACCACGTATAAAGCCAAGAAGGTTCTTTGTCCGTTGGGAATGGAAGTAGAAAGAATACATGCATGCCCGAACGACTGTATCCTCTACCGTAAAGAGTATGCAAACATGCATGTATGTCCGTGTGCAACACATCCCGATACAAACGTAACAATCAATCGATGATGGCGAGGAACAGAGGCGAAGAAAGGACCTCTGCTAAGGTGGCATGGTATTTTCCTATAATTCCCGCTTGAAAATGTTTTATGCAAATCCAAAGGAGGCAAAATCGCTGCGTTGGCACTCGGACGAGCGCAAGAAGGATGGAATGCTAAGACACCTTGCTGATTCCGCGCGGTGGAGAAACATCGATAGGAGTTTTGCAGAGTTGGTGCAGAACCAAGGAATATAAGGTTTGGATGAGTACAGATGGAATGAATCCATTCAAGAGCATGAGCACCGACATAGCACATGGCCCGTGACTCTGCATCTATAACCTTCCTCCTTGGTTGTGTATGAAGCGAAAGTACATTTTGTTGTCGATACTTATCCAAGGGCCAAAACAACACGGGAATGATATCGATGTGTTCCTAGCACCGTTGGTGGAAGATCTAAAAATCTTGTGGAACGAAGTGCAGGTATGGGATGCATACAAACGAGAGAACTTCACTCTGCGCTCCTTATTGTTTCGCACCATAAATGATTATCCCGCCCTTGGTAACCTATCGGGCCATAGTATAAAAGGTGCCAAAGCTTGTACTCACTGTTTAGATGGTACCGAGAGTGTGTGGTGAGACACTCACGCAAAACCGTCTACATGCGTCACCGCCGGTTCCTTGGAGGGCTCACCCATACCGCAAGATGAAGAAACAATTTGACGGAGAGAAGGAAGACGGTTCAGCTCCAAGGCATTTAAGGGACGCGAGGTTTATGATATGGTTAAGGATTTAGATGTTGTTCTCGAAAAGGGCGTAAATTGAGGGCTCATGAGAAGAACACCGGAAGAAGAGATCAATATTTTGGGACTTACCTTATTGGGAGTACCTAGATGTTCGGCTTCGCATCGACGTCATGCACGTAGAAAAGAATGTGTGCGACACTTGATTGGTCTCTTATGAACATTCGTGATAAAACAAAGGGCGGCGCCAACGCACGGCTTGACTTGGCCGATATGCACATCGGCCCTGAGTTAGCACCGATATGCACCGATAATGCACGAACGCACCTTCCCCTGCGTGTTACACTCTGTCCAAGGTGAAAACAGCGTGCGCTGCTTGCATGGTGTCAAAGTTCCGTCTCGTTACTTCGCAACGTGAAGAAACTTGTTTCGATGCAAGATTTGAAGTTAAATGGCATGAAGTCTCATGATTGTCATGTCTTGATGACACGATGCTCCTATTGCAATTAGAAATATTTTGCCGATCAAAGTCCGAGAGACAATCATGAGGCTATGTTATTTCTTTAACACAATTGCTCGAATGTCATCGATCCCGAAGGACTAGATGCTCTGCAGACGAGGTGGTGATGACTCGTGACACCTTGAAATGTATTTCTCTCCTTCGTTTTTCGATATCATGGTCCATCTCATTGTTCACGTGTGGGAGATAAAAAATGCGGGCCCGTATTCCTACGTAGCATGTACCCATTTGAGAGGTTCATGGAATTCTCAAGTCCTACGTGACGGAATCGTTCTCGCCGGAGGCAGCATCGTCGAAGGTTATGCAAGCGAAGAGGTCATTGAGTTTTGTGTCGATTATATGGCTCGATTCAGCCGATAGGTGTCCTCAATCTCGTCATGAGGGGAGGTGAAGGGTCTCGGAACTATCGGAAGGAAAGCAATCACTCCGGATATGGACATGTATACTCAAGCCCATTTCACGGTGTTGCAACACATGACCGAAGTGGCGCCTTATGTGGACCAGCACAAGGGTGTGCTTCGCAATGTAATCCGAGCGGCGGATGTTTGGATCATGAGGCAACACAACCGTCGGTTCAACCAATGGTTGAAGGAGCAAATCGCTAGGAGCTCGCCGAGTGAGACGCCGACATGGTTGGCAAAAGGGCCGACATTTACAGTTGTGACATGGCAAAGATATGACATAAATGGGTACACATTCTATACGCAGATCTCGGGATGTCAAGAGCACTAACTGAACAGCGGTGTCCGCATAGATGCATTCAGACCGATGGGTCGAGAAACTCGTACTATGGCTTCATAGAAGAGATTTGGGAGCTCGACTATGTGGTTTTCAAGATCCCCTTATTTCGCTGCCGTTGGGTGCATCTCCCACAGGTGAAGGTTGACAAGTACGGTGTCACGACCGTGGACCTCCAACGTGTCGGGTACAAAGATGAACCATTCGTACTCGCCAATCAAGTTGTTCAAGTTTTCTATGTAACCGACCCGGCAAATAAGAAACGCCATGTAGTTCTTCATGGAAAAAGGAGAATTGTCGGAGTAGAGAATGTAGTGGACGAGGAAGAATACAATCAATTTGACGAGTTACCTCCTTTTGGAAATGGTATAAGGGTCGATGATGAACAACGTGACGAAACTAGTTACGTACGCATTGATCATGATGAAGGGCTAATTTTTAAAGGAAATAAGCAAGTACAATAAGAATGTATATGTGAAAATATGTGACAATTTTGAGATGTATATGTGAAAATGTGTGATGTAGTCAATTTTGAGATGTATATGTGGAAATATGTGATGCAGTCAATTTTGAGATGTATATGTGAAAATGTGTGATGTAGTCAATTTTGAGATGTATATGTGGAAATGTGTGATGTAGTCAATTTTGAGATGTATATGTGAAAATGTGTGATGTAGTCAATTTTGAGATGTATATGTGAAAATGTGTGATGTAGTCAATTTTGAGATGTATATGTGAAAATGTATATGTGTGATGTATTTGAGAATGACAAAATGTATCAAGAAATACACTGTGTGAATGCAGCTGGTTGGTGTTGTATATGAATGCAGCTGTTTGGTAGTTGATATGAATGCAGCTGTGTAGTTATTGGTGTTGTCTTAATTGCAACAGCCGGCAAAGGTTTATCACAGACGGTTCTAAGTTTAGAACCGTCTGTGATAATCTTCCTACATATACCTAGTAGTAGCTTAATTAGTTTGCTATTTGGTACATACTACATTGGTACATTGTTTACTGCAGTTGCTTAGTTTACATTGATACATATTGCTTGTTGTGTTAGTATATAGTATATAGTATATAGTACATAGTATATAGTTTGAAATCATTTGGGTCCCCCTTCCCTCTACTCCTCTCCTCCCTTCTCCCCCTTCCCTCTACTCCTCTCCTGATCTCTTTCTAGTGTATCCGGATAAAGAAATCTTGCGATTATTGCAAAAGATACATTGACCATTTGGGTGGAAAGAAATACATTGTGTCGTCAGGCTCATGACTGCCAATTTGAAGCATAGCGTAGCATCCGAGGCACATCCAAGGCCTGCAGCTGTATCTTGAAGAATGCCAAGAGCTGGTCTTCAGATGTGGCATTCCTCAAACTATAAATTATGAATCTTATTCTCATAACCCATCTGAATACCAGCTCTTGGCATTCCTCAAGACACAGCAGCAGGCCTCGGATGTGCCTCGGATGCTATGCTATGCTTTGAATTGGCAGTCATGCGCCTGACGAAACAGTTGATCTTTCCACCCAAATGCTCTATGTATCTAGACAAAAACAGCAAGTGACGTACTATAGTGTTCCCGTTCAATGAACCGGATACACTAGTTTGTGTCATTTGCTTCATAGACCTTTGTTTAGGGACTTTGCTATTTGGTTTATAGTTTTAGCAACTAAAGTAGGTGTTAGGATAGGCACTTTGTTTAGAGACCTTGTAGTAATAGTATTACAAAATTCAAGGAAATTTTAGTACAGAAGTTCAAAAAAAACAAATTCCTGATTCTTGGTGAGTAGCGATATAGCCGACTTCTTCGGTGGCGACTATCCATCGCTTCTTCCACTCTTTCTCTTCATCTCGATCTTCGGATCACGCACGCCGAGAGCGATGATTTAGTTAGATGAATCATCGCTCATGGCGCACGTGATCCGGAGACCGAGATGAAGAGAAGGAGTGGGAAGAAGCGATGCATAGTCGCCATCAAGAAGCTCACTGCTCACCGAAGAATCTGGAATGTCTTTTTTTTGCACTTTTGTAATAAAATTGACTTGAATTTTGCGGGAAAAAGAAGGACTTGATACATTGGTACATTGGTAAGATAGGCACATCACCCCCTCTCTATGTCCATATCACCCCCTCCCTTCTCCCCCTCCCCTCTACTCCTCTCTTGTCTTGCAATTCAATATGATTACTTTCTCATCTTATCTTAATAGACCCACAAAATGAGCAACATGTCACCCGCGCATTCTTCAACATCATCGCCGGAGGCGTCCGCTCCAACATCAAGACGCTAAGGAAGAGGGCTATCAAAGAAGCCTGAGGGCCGACAGATCATCACAGCGGTGAATGCATCTGGGGTCCCTATCCTTCCTCAAAAAGCAGTAAACGCATTCCGAACCATGGTCGGAGTAGTTGCACGAGAACGAATTGAGATCACATACAATTCGTGGAAGAACGTGCCTGACACTCGGAAACGTGAGCTGTGGACCGAAATTTTGGCATCGTTCGAGTTCGGAAGAACACACGACGCCGTGCAACAACAAACCTACAAAGCGGCGTGCAAAGCATGGAAGAACTTCAAGAGCACGCTTGTCAAGAAATACGTGGAGACGGACGAAACGCCTGTTCATAAATACCCATTCCTGGAACCACAATGGGAAGAGTTCAAGGCGATGAAAACGCATCAAGATTTCAAAAGTACAAGTGTGGCACACAAGGCCCTCCAGGCAAAAATACACACCTTCACAGACTTGGCACACTGGGTATGCGGGTAAAATCGCGCGATGGATGAAGGAGGATGAGTGACAATTTGCACAGGACATCGCCCGCCGTTTTCCAATATTCCGGACGACCGCGCTCGAAATTGGATTAGAGCAAGGTCATCTACAACGACATCGGGACATCACCTTTTGAAACCCTTCGACCAGCAAGTGACCGAGCGCTGGTAAGATATCGATCGAACTACGAGCTTGTAATTACTCCACAACCGTGCATTTAATTGAAATGACATGTCGTGCTCTTGCGGGAAGAGCCGAGTTTTCAATCTACTCAGGATCATTCCAGGAACAAGGGAGAATGATATGCTCTCCGTGGCCCCGGAAACAAGGAGCACCGGGCGCACGAGAGGCCTTGGGCTTTACGTTCCTTGGAAACATGGTTTCCAAGATGACTCCGACATGTATCGGCGCAGAAGAGAAACAAAGCCGGCGTGACGCACGCTACGAGAAGAGCTCAAGGCATCTCTTAAAGAGGAGATCTGGATTCGATGGCTGATATAATCAGAGATGAGGTGCGAAGCAGCAGAAAGTCGCAGGCCGCCGCGCGCTCTGTGCTAGCTAGCCCGCACAACCATCCGAGTAGCTGCGCGCCTAATCCGACGCAAACTCGGTCCAAATTTCTGTGGACGACATCACGGTAATAATTATTACCTCTCGAATGCTTGCTCCATTGGTAGGCCTATTCGAGTAGCTAATTTTGTATCGTTATGTAGGAGCCACGACATGCGGGCTCCAAGTGAGATATGGCTCCATTCCCTTGTGCTGCTTGGGGCGGGCATATTAAATGCAGTATCGGGGCCATGGTGCACGGTCAAGCTTTAGCGCCGAGCCATAAAAGTTAATGTGGATGGTGTGTATGCCAATTTTGAGGTGGTCCCGCCACCAAGCCCCCAACGACGAGATCGTGAATCTAGGATAGGCCATTGGAACATTCATCCGGTGGCCCAAACCGACATCTCCTCGGAGGCTTCTTCACGGTGGCGGGACCGAAGTGCAATGCGAACCACAAGAACTTGCACTGGTACCATCTCCACACGGCAAGGCGAACCATAGCTACTGCACCGGTGCTATCTCCACGGTGCTATTCTCGCGAGCAACTTGCACTGGTGCCATCTCCACACGGCAAGGCGAACCACGACTACCTACACGGTGCTATCTCCACGGTGCTATTTCGCGAGCAACTTGCACCGTCTATACCATTACTGATCGACTAGCATAAAGTCGACCCACAATCGAGGCGATGGCTGTGGCAAATCAAAGACGAAGGATGATGACGATTTCCGTCCATGCCATTGGCCCGCAAATTCGTGCTAGCTCACCGATGGTAGTCCAGAAGAGCTCCAAAACTAGGACTTGGTTGCCAAAGATTCCACCTTTGGTATATGGAAGAGTCCAATAAGCCGAGGCGTAACGCGCTCGGTATATTTGTCAAATTCAAGCCGAACATTTCTTGCACGGCTCGGGATCGTGTCTTCACGGTGACCTTTGATGATATATTTGAACTTTTCACGCCAACGCTCTCGACGCCTCACTGCGTTCGATGCCGACGCTGTAAGTCTGCACAATCAAAGTCTCTGTTCACGTAATACCGATATATGTCACAATTTGTTGCTTTCCTATGTTATATATAGATTCATGCCGATCGAAGCTAGATCATCGAAATCACAAATTGGTTTCTGGACCCACGCTTGGTCGCCATTGATACCATCATCGAGAATGCATCCTTCGTCGAGGACTATATTACAAAAGCACTGCTAGCTCACCAAGATAAGGAATTTGTTCTTATGCCATACAATGAGAATTTCCATTGGATTTTAATTGTAATTATACCAAAATGGAACAAGGCTATATACCTTGATTCTCTAAGTAAGAACAAATCCAAGTACACAGCTATCGCCCGAATACTCGATAGGTACGTACATTATACATTGTACTCTTTCTTTCCTTCCGAATAACTAATCTAACTTTTTCGAATAACGAAGGTCGTTCGCCACATACGTTCAACAAACATGTGACTCGACGACAGGGGCCAAGGCCTTGAAACATGATCGCAAGTTTCGGGTATTCGCTAGCTACACATTAATTAATCATATACAACACATAGTAGTAATGCCACTTGATTTAACACATTATATTTTTGCGGTGCCACCAAATAGGAGCGGGCAACACGTGTGGATACTACGTGTGCCACCATATGAGACTACTCCTCGATTCCACCAAGATCACTAATTCTAAGGTTTATCAATCTTCCCACATTTATTTCATACATGTCAGTTTTATATATGCGCGCGTTGATATTCCTATCGGACAGTGCGTCCATCTCTACATCTGCATTGACACACCGAATTTTGCAAAAATTCGAGGAGAGCTCATTTGGTTTTTGTGGTCAAAGTCGTAAGATCGGATGGAGAGTTCCACGCCGAGAATGATTTTTATTGTAATTCTAAGTGCAAATCTGATGTAGATCTTTTACAATTGTGTATTTGTTAATGGATATTTTATTTCAACTCAATGAATTGATTTGCGAAATGGATGCTTTATGTTTGTGAAATGAAGTGCGTTGTCAATTGGATGTTTTATGTCCGTGAAATGAATTGAGATGTGAAATGTATCGAAATGAAATGAGATGTGTGAATTGTATATGTTTATGTCTGTGATTATTCGCTTGTTTCAGAGGGCATGGCTAGCATTTCGAGGCTAGCTATAAAGTAAATAGATTCTGCTGGGAGGGAGGAGTATCACGAGCGTTTTTCATTAAAACCGCTGCGTGATTATGCGATATCACGACGGTTTTTCATTAAAACCGTCGCGATTATCGATATCACGCAGCGATTTTGTACTAAAAACCGTCTGTGATTATCCGATATGAAGTATGAAGTTGAGTTTGATTTTGAAGAATCCAACATGGTCCAAAGAAGGGAATGAAGCTAATGACCATGTCGACAGAAGGAACACTAGAGCAACAACTGAAAGAGCAAATTGATCTCCAAAGCTCTAAATTGTTCCCAACAGACTTTTTCTTCTTTATTCTCCCCTTTTTGGCAATAAACGCATCAAGATGCAAAAGAGAGAATATGACATGTCAATGGATGTATATGGCTGAAGTTTGATTATTTCTAAGCATTTTGAGCCATGAGAGTTATCCATAATGACCAGAATGAGATACACCAAGTCATAACTCAATAAAACGCTATCTAGATCATGACAACATATGTATGGGCCAGCTAGCACATAAAGATGACAATATGAAATGTAGGGCATTTAGTGAGCAAGTCAAGTCAACAATTAAGCAAAGTCTAGCTAGAGATATCTAAGGATGACTCAAGCCATGTCAATAAGCTAAGCGGAAACAAGAAGCTAGTGTTGAGTCAATTAGAGTGCTACAAGCTCAAGAGGTTATCATTTGGTTAAGCACTTTTCGTCTTTAGGTGATTAAGCAAATCTTGCACATTTAACATATTTTCTTTTAAATCTTATAGCTGTTTCCAACCAAAAAATTTTATCATGTGCTAGATCTCAAGCCTTATGCGACTACTCTAAGCGAGAAGCTTAAGAAGATAGTCCAGGTCATCCAAAACTCCCCCTGAGTTCATGCCTAGTGCAATGGCAAGCCGTCTCATGAGAAAGAATTGGTGAAATCAGTTTTTTCGCACATAAAAAGAGATCCTTTTGCTTTTTAACAGATTGTGCTAACTCATGATATATCAAGATGCTAAAATAGCTCAATCTAAGATCCAACCTAGATTCAAGACTCAACTCAGCCTATTTGACATGGCATGAATCATACAAGGATAGCTAAAGATAGACTAAACTCAAATGCTAGCATAACAAGTTTTAATTTAAGTTGAGCAATTTCAATTTACTTATCATGGCAAAACTAGTCTACACATATGAAGTCATGATAAATCTAGCAAAGAAAGCACAAGTCAAGGCAAGGTGTAAAGCATTGTAAACATGTCATAACAGGATAATAATCAATGCTCAATGCAGTTATATTACAATGCGAGATGCTAACATGCAAGAAAATCCAGCTCACCCTCAACATGAAATGCAACTTTTAGTTCAAGTTGAGTTAAGTCAATATTAAGCTCCAGAAGCTCCCAAATGAACTCCCCCTGAACCAAAACAATAAATTCGAGAAGCTGGCAAAGAAAATCCAAACGGGTAGTCCTTAAAGCATAGATAAGATATTGAGACAACTATGACTCAGACTGACTCTCATCTACCCCATATGACTCTAGGACTATTAGTCGGCCAGTAAAACACACGCTAGAGAGCAAACACGTACCCTGTCTACCTGAGCGTGGCCCGACCCTCGCTAGAACCTACAAGAAGTGAGTGAGCTCAATCTAGTGAGATAAGAAACAGCTAATAAGAAGCAACCTGGAAGCACAAGATAAGAGCAGAAGTCTAAACAACTAGACAAGAAAAGCACTCTAATCTATGCTAGGAGGACTAATCCCAATGCACCCAAAATGCAATGCAACAACAAGGAGTAAGAGCATAATTAATATAGTAAAGCAGTAAAGCCCAAAGCTCCCCCTCACTACAGTCCATAAGGACAAACCACCCCAAACTCTCCCCGCAGAGCTGAAAACCTCGAACTATCCAATGGCTTGGTGAAGATGTCAGCCAACTGGTGGTCACTCTCCACAAACTGGAGCACTATATCGCCCTTCTCTACATGGTCTCTAAGGAAATGGAAGCGAATGTCAATGTGCTTGGTTCGGGAGTGCTGCACTGGGTTCTTAACAATATTAATCGCAGAAGTGTTATCACAAAAGAGTGGAACACTGTCGATAACTAACCCAAAGTCTCGCAGGGTCGAAACCATCCAAAGCACTTGGCTGCAGCAACTGGCGGCAGCTACGTACTCGGCCTCTGCGGTGGACTGTGCAACACCGGATTGCTTCCTTGAAGACCAGGAAACAAGAGAAGTGCCAATAAATTGGCAGTGCGGAAGTGCTCTTCCTATCTATCCTCTGACCCAAATAAGTCGCATCAGAAAGCTCTCAAGGAAAGACAGGATGATGAAGAGTACTAGATACCATAGTCAATGGTAGCTCGCAGGTACCGAAAGATGCGCTTCACCGCCTGGCGGTGAGAAACGCGAGGAGAAGCCTGAAAACGAGCGCACAGACACACAGAAAAATGTATGTCTGGTCTCGAGGCAGTGAGGTACAAGAGGGAGCCAATCATGCTGCGATACTCCTTTTGATCAACTGGCTCGCCATCCTCATCTGGGTCAAGATAGGCTGTAGAAGCCATAGGAGTCGACACAGACTTACCATCACTCATGTCGAAGCGTCTCAGGAGGTCACGAGTGTATTTTCCCTGATGAAGAAATGTACCCTCCCGAGTCTGCTTGATTTGGAAGCCAAGGAAGGTCAACTTGCCCATCATACTCATCTCAAACTCGGTGCTCATGACATCCGAGAACTGTGAAACCAGAGTATGGGAAGAGCCGCCAAAGATGATGTCATCGACATAGATCTGGACGAGCAGAAGGTCATTTCCATGACGGCGGATGAACAAGGTCTTGTCTACTCTACCCATTTCAAACCCATGACTCAACAAGTAGGACTTAAACCTCTCATACCAAGCTCTGTGGGCCTGCTTAAGTCCATACAATGCTTTGAAAAGCTTGAAGACATAGTGTGGGTATTTGGGGTTCTCGAAACCTGGAGGCTGTCTGACGTAAACTTCTTCCTCAATGACTCCATTAAGAAAGGCACTCTTGACGTCCATCTGGTAGAGCTTGAAACCCTTAGAAGCTGCAAAGGCAAGCGGGATTCTAATGGCCTCAAGTCGAGCTACAGGGCAAAGGTCTCTCAAGTCTAGACCCTCAACACAGGAAAACCCCGAGCTACCGGTCTAGCCTTGTTTGAATAACCACTCCATCCTCGCTCTGCTTGTTCTTGAACACCCACTTAGTCCCAATAATATTGTGACCTCGCGGGGGCTCGACAAGCGACCAGACATTGTTCCTCTCGAAATTTTCTAGCTCCTCATGCATGGCATTGACCCAAGATTCATCGGAAAGAGCATGAGAAATATCCTTGGGCTCAAAGGAGGCAATGAAAGCGAGTGGAGACAGAACTGAGATAAGCCGATTTTGAGCGGGTAACACGCTCGAGCAGTCTCCAATCATGCGCTCGGAAGGATGTCTTTTCGGATATGTCGGGAGGTCCAGGATGAGATGAAGAAGTGGCCTCTACCTCGTGAGTCGACGAGGTAGGAACAGAGCCACTAGCTCCGGAGGAAGCGAAGGCATGGGTGATCACTGGAGGTGCGGTGGAAGACGGCACCTCAAGGGGTGGATAAGGACTGGATCGGGTAGACAACCCTCATCTCCATCGTCCTCGTCATCCACGAAGATGGTCTCGGACTGCTCTAAAGAACTCGAGATATCGGGCCTAGTCCCGGTGGCCGCCTCAAAAGTCACCTCACGAGTCTCTACCATTTTGCTAGACTCGCAGCCTGGACCCTATAAGCCCGCGAAGAAGGCGAGTAACCTAGAAAGATCCCATCACAAGAACGTGACTCAAACTTATCTAGGTTCCCGGACTTCTAAAAAAAGGCACTTGCAACCAAACACAAGAAATGACAGACGCTGGGCTTTCGCCCGTATCTCAACTCATAAGAAGTGCGGTGCAAGTGTGCCCGAAGAAAAACTCGATTCGAAACATGGCACGCGGTCGCAATAGCCTCAGCCCAAAACTTCCTAGGTGTAGAGTACTCATCGAGTATTGTCCTGGCCATCTCGACCAAGGTACGGTTCTTCCTCTCCACGACGCTATTCTGCTGTGGGACGTGCGGAGAAGAGAACTGGTGCTCTACACCTGTCTCACCACAGAAACTCTCAAAGTAGGAATTCTTGAACTCCGTGCCATTGTCACTGCGGATCGCTCGTAAGGCACCTGGAAGCTCAACAGAAAGCCTACTAAAAAGACCTCGGAAAAGTGAAAACGTCTCATCCTTCGAGGCTAAGAAAAACACCCAAGAATACCTCGAGAAGTCATCGACCACAACAAGAACATACCACTTCCCTCCTGCTGACTGCACTCGAGCTGGTCCAACTGTGTCCATGTGGAGCAGCTGTCCCGGTGCATCGGTCATAGTAATTGTGACCGGAGGATGAGAAGCGGCAACCATCTTGCCATGCCGGCATGGAGCGCAAACAAGATCTTTGACCATCTTGAGTTTCGGCAGACAACGAATGAGATCGTGGCCGCTAACTCGGGTCAAATGGTCAAATCCAATATGACCAAGTCTCCTATGCCAGAAAGAGAGATCGCGGGACTCAGAAGCAACTAAACACCTGAGAGGATCACCAGAAGACTCAAAAAAATCAGAACGAAAGATCCTCCCATAACGAGAAATCCCGCAGACCAGACTACCCGAAGAATCAAGAATTTTACAAGCATTTTTCTTGAAACTCACCACGAAACCGTCATCGGTAAGCTGAGAAACGGAAAGCAAGTTGTACTGCAGCTTACTAACCAAGGCAACATCCTTAAGAATAAAAGAAGCATTAACATGCACAGCACCTTTTGTGATGACGCGCCCAGACGAAGCGTCTCCGAAGGTGATCGTCTTATCACCTGGAGCACGGGCAAGGGAAGAAAACTAACGAGAATCTCCGGTCATGTGTCGTGAACACCCGGAGTCTACGAGCCAAACCTTTCCCTTCCTCGCCGCGAACTGAGTCAAACAGAGTAAAGTCTCGATCGGGTAAATCAAGAGTGATTTTGGTACCCAATCTTGAGTAACACGTGGAGCAGATGAAGTAGTCAAACACGACTGACCTCTATCTACCCTACGCTCTCCGTGACTCAAAGAAGCAGAAGGTCTATGAGCAGACCTGAAGCTGTTGCGGGGTCCGACTTCTACGGGAGAGCGAGTCGGAACACCGGCAACACGCTGATCACGCCGTGGGTAACTGTCTCGACGGGGGAAACGAGATGTACCCTCAGGACGGCGGAAGTCACGACCTGGAGCAGCATGAGGACGAAAACCAGAAGACTCAGAAAAACCAAGTCCTCGATGCTGCCCAAACACGTCAGAAGCAAATATGGACCTCGTGCTAGTTTTAGGTGTACTCAGGATCTGGGGCTGACCCTGAATATGCCTAAGTGCCTCTGCACGGTCTCTTCGCATAATCCTGGCGCGCCTGAAGCATCTCTCGATCGAGTGCCCATCCTTCTGAAGAAGGTGCAGTGGTACTTCACCTTCTGAGAGGTGGAAGTAGCACGAAGAGGCTTCGCCTTCTGAGAGGCCGAAGCAACAGGTGGAATCACCTTCTTGTCGTGAGATCCCTTGGACAAAGCCCGCCGATTTGAATTTAACCTCATCAGATCTGGGCTCAACCTCGATCACACCTCCTACGATGGGTCGGAGAATAGCAGGTGGATGCTTCCTCATATCCTCATAAAAATCATATCCTAGACCTTGATTGAACTTGCAAATCTTGGATTGGTCTAGAATAAGATTAAGCTTCTTCTTACCGCCTACAAATCTCTTGAGAGTGTTCATAAGGTACTGACACTCCCGAAAGAGAGAGGTGCAAGAAGAGCAGGGAGAAGAAGAGACAGCAGAAGGTAAGGGAGCGGTAAGAAGAACCAACAAGTAGAGGAAGGAATAGCTTGTGCACGCATTGTAGACTCGAGAGGGACAGTCCTACTACTAGCAGGTTGGTTCGCGTCTCTAGGCGTCTCACCCTTACCCTGGGGCTTCTCCCCCACACCATCAATCACATCACAACCAGATTGTGGCTTCTCTAGTAAGTTCTTAGTTAGCTTCACACATTTGTCATTCAATGCAACGAGTTCAAGTTTTAGTTTATCACAATTAATGCATGGTGAGCTAACAGGATCCTTAGTCGCATACTGAGCCATTTTCTTGTTGTTGTCAATCATTTCTTGAAACTGTTTTGAGACAGATTCAAGTTCAGCAGTTAACTTGGGACAGTTCAAACATGAATCAATAGGCTCAAGTAAAGAAGCATGCAACTCTGCAATTTTGTGATTTGCCCGTTTTAGGTTCATCTTTAAATTATTGCAATTTTCACAAGAATCGGGCAGATCAAGGAACATGGCATAAGGTCCTCTAGCAGCAATGTCCTTAACCTCACATGAGGTGGGAGAAGTAGTATCATCAGTAGTAAGTAGGGTAACAGCCATCCTACTCAACTCTAACTCAGCAAGCAGACTAACATTCTCCACCTTAACAATATCAAGCTCGGAGGACACACTATCATGCGAGGTCCTTAACTTCTCCAAATCACCCAACAAAGCAGAGCATGTATCACAATCATCACTAGGAGGAGCAGATGTAATAGCAATAATCTCTAGTGACAATCTATCTACTTCCTTCTCTAACTCGGTACACTTAGCCCTAGCTCTAGCATGAAAGCCACCTAGCTTAAGGAAAGCATGATTTAGCTGGTCGTATGTGGGGCATATCTCGTCCGAGTCGGAGTACAGCTCGCTGTCGCTCAGTTCACCCTCGAGGGCCATGAAGCACATGCCAGAGAAGTCGTCGCCGCCATCCTTGGGCTCTTGGTCACCCGTCCCGTCGTCGTCGCTCCATCCCTCCACCTCGCTGAGGTCGAGGTCGTCGAAGGCGGTGAGGACGCGGTGGAAGAGCTTCTTGGCCTTCCCGAAGTTGCGGAACTTCTTCTTTCCCGGCGTCTGAGCTGGAGGCTTCTTGTTGCGGTTCTTGTCGGTGTAGTCGATCTTGCTCGAACCGCCGTAGTCGTTCTTGCCTTTCTCCAGCTTGGGCGGTTGCCGAATGTGGTTGGGGCCACCACACTCGAAGCAAATCACGGGTCCTCCTCTCTTCTGTCCCTCCTCCCTTGTAAGCATGGGAGAATCTTTGAGCAAGGAGGGCCGGTGATCATCCGCAGTCGCTCTAAGCGATCATCGGTTATGTCACGAGAGCGATAAGGAGAAACCGCAAAGAGAACCGTAAGAAGAGGAACCGAGAAGCCAACGTGGGATCGGTGACCAAAGCCATCGATCGTGACTTCGACCTCACGAGAGACAATGTCAATCTCGTGAGTCTTGAGGCGCGAGTACAGTGCGTCAAGAGTCAAGGTCGAGAGGTGCATCGTGTCCTTGATGGTGGTCACTTTCATCTCCCAAACACGCAGATCAAGTGCCGCAAGCATCGACGAGCGTTGTCCGAGTCGGGTATGTGAGACCGACCGCTCGGAGGTTGCTCAAGATCTTATGGAAACACGCGAAGCACTCATCGAGGACTCACCGGCAAGCATCTCGAATTTGTTGTATTCTCGCTGGCGGTCTGTCGAACCGTCTTGATCCGGTGGTGCCCTCATGGTGGCGCGTCGAGGGTCACCGGATATCGTGGCGGACGCATGTGTGGGAGATGCGATCGAACTCGCTGCGACTCAGGCCCTGGATAATGATGTTCCTTGCCTTAGCGTTTGCCTCAACATCATGCATATTCCCAGCATTGATGTTCTCATCGGCAGGAACAACAAACCGGACCTTGACCTTGCGCCAGATAGCGTACCCCTGAGCCTGGATGTATGTCTCCATTCGGCTCTTCCAGAAGGGGTAATCGATGCCATCGAAAACGGGCGGCTTGGTCGAGTACTTGTCCGTCGCCATGGCTCTTGAGACCGGTTAAGATTTATTGAAAAGAGCTAACCGGCTCTGATACCAATTGTAGGACCGAAATGGCGACAGAGGGGGGGTGAATGTCGACTCCTAAAACTTAACCCCTCTAAAAGTACTCACTCAAAACTTGAGCAACAGAGAAGAAGACCTAGCTCTAAAAACCAGAGAGTAATCATCAAGGCACCGAGGAGAAAATTTCAGAAAATATAATTGGCCAAAAGTGCCCACGCAAAGATAATTGAAGGTTTCCCTCTAGTTTCCTCTACCCAGAAATGAGAGATAACAACTTAAATACCAAGGGGAGCACAAGGGACCAAATAAAATCAACTCTCTAGCAAGAAATTCAGATTTTTGACAAAAGCTGAACATTACAGAGCAATCCAGAAAACTCTAATTCCCAACAATTCCTTCATCCATTGGCCAAGAGGCTTTGCACATATGTTGGTAATAGGACAATGACTTCCCAGATCAGAAATCAAGCCAAACCAAGAAGGGAATCAAGAATTAACTCAAAACCCTAGAAATGACACAATTCTGAAATTTTGCACGAGCTGAACCAAAAAGGCCAAATTTCTCCCAAACCCTTGATCCTTTGCTAATGAAATTTTGCAGACATGGAAGCAATAACCAAAGGACCTCTTAGCCCAAACATCAAGTCATTTCCTCAAGGGAATCAAGATCTGGACCAAACCCTAGAAATGACCAAGAACTGAGCAGGCACAACACAGAACCGAAATTTCTCCTTGACCTTGCAACCTTTTCTCACGAGCCTTTGCATAAAGATTGGCAATACTCTCAGGGCAACCCAGCAAAAATTTCAGGCCAATTCCTCAAGGGAATCAAGAAGTTCAACCAAACCCTAGAATTGAAAAAAACTGAACAGAGGAGTTCAAAATGGAGAATCAGAGATTAAACTGAGTTTGCTCATAGGATCAACTAGCCAAATGGCTTTTGGGCATCTCCTATGTCATAACAACCCATTTTGGTACTCCTCAGCAAGCAAGAACTCCAAACACAAAAACTCAAAAATCACACATAGGAGCCATCGAAGCAAGAACAGAAAGAACAGAGAAAAACTTCAGATTTTTCATTCCAATCACAAGGATTACAGAGAGCTACGTCCCCATACGCATGGACATTAGAACAAAGAAGTGATTACAAGACTCTCTACACAATCCTCTCCCTCTCCCTCTCAAGAACACAACCCATACATGCTTAGGAAGGAGGAAGAACACTCTGTTCTATCTAGAAACCATCGTAGGGGACAGAGGGAGCACCACTCTGCCTCTCCAACCACTAAAGACTAAAGGAAAACCACCCCCTAAAGCCTCTTTTGACAAGAGCTAACCCTAATTCCCTCCAAAATGCTCAAGTGGGCATGCAGCCCCTCAATCCTATTTATAGCCTTGGCTAACGGGTCTCCGCCCCGTTACGCCTGCTAAATCCAACGGCGCCCGCTCCCGCTTGTGCAGCCTCGCGAATTTCCGATCGCCTCCCGCACCTTCCGGAAGCTTCGCGCTCCTTGCCTCGCACGCCTCGCAACCACCTCGAGTCTACGTCGTCTTCGACACATCCCGACCGTTCTGACCTCAGCGCCACCTGCGCCTAGTCCGGTCCACGTGTCTCGCCACGACTCCACCCGATGTCCTGCAGTCACACAGACAAGAAAACACGTCAAATAGCACCGCTCGACACATGAAAGCGTAAATACCATCATACTTACCACAGACGAAGTCCAAACCTGTCGAAATATTAGAATATACATCCTAAGCCCAAATGACCAAGTTTGACCAAAGTCCGACCGAGCCCGATTGCGCCACGCAACGGCTCGACTCCGAACCACTCTAACCAAACTCGACTATCATAAACCTTTGTCAATTACTCATCATTCACATGGAGTCACGACCACCTGGTCTCTCATGAGAACAGCACTCTCTCGACCTGTGGTTTATCTTGAGATTGTCATGGACGAAGTACATACCAAACATATTTCCCTACAAAAAGTTGAAAACGTCTTCTGAGAATTGAGATGTTCCAATATATAGTATGATGCACCTGTGCATGGGGTATATATGCTGGAGAAAGTATTGGATTTCTGACCTGGCAATTGCTTGGACTTGAAATGGACACCTCTTTCTTATGCAATCCATTATACTTATAGCTAGTACCCCTTGATTTGTGCACAAGCTCTGCCACTGCGATGCCCATATGTTCAAGTGAGACGTTTCGATGGATATTGACCCATGCAAGCAAGCTCAGCTATTGCAGGCTGTCGGCAAGATGGCTATGCAAACATACATCAAAGCATATCTAATTTCGAAAGAAGGAAGATTAGGACAGATCCAAAGTTGATGGAACCTGTCCTGTTTTATGGACCCCAGGTTATCTGTACACGTAAACTAGCGTCAGCTTTCAAAAGAACAGAATTAAAGCAACCAGCAATCCAAGGCCAATGTTACTAGCTTGTTCGTGTGCTAAAATTGTCAGGTACGATAGTTGGAGTCCTTGCCCAAGTGGTACGTAACGTAGCGTGCCTCGGCAACTAATATATATCGCGAGGAAGCTAGCTAGCTAGTTGGTAGCAACTTAAAAGCTGATATATGATCAAGTTAATCCAGTCCAGCATTGCATGCGAACTGTAAGCAAGGAACAATCAATTAAGTGGTCGATCGATCGGGCATGGTTCCCGCAGTTCTGCCATTGTTACTTCTTCTCCTGCCTGCTAGTTTCTCTCCAACTGCTCGTGCAGGAGGTCATGGCCGACACAACTATCTCTATCTGGTCGTGGCGACGAGCTCGCTAAGGCCAAAGGCCGCCTGCTCCGGGCTCAGGGGTACGTGCACATACTGTATTTGCATGCATTGGCCGTTGTAACTCCTCGATCTGCTTCGCAGTGATTCCGTCCTCCAACCGCACCTGGTTACCGTTGTACCACCGGCGCGGCCCGTGCTCGCCGTTCCACTCCGCCAAGAGAAAGAACTCCATGGCCGACGCGCTCCGCCGGGACCAACTCCGCGCCGACGACATCCGCAGGAAGCTCTCCAAGAACGGCACTGCATCAGGAGAAGGTGAGCGCCGGTCCTCCGACGTGACAGTCCCAACCACCCTAGGCACCTCATTGAGGTCCTTGGAGTACGTCATCACCGTGGGCCTAGGCACGCCGGCGGTCACCCAGACCGTGCACATCGACACAGGCAGCGACGTCTCGTGGGTGCAGTGTCGTCCGTGCCCCGTCCCGGCATGCCACCCGCAGAAGGACGCCTTCTTCGACCCGGGCAAGTCGTCCACCTACTCGCCCTTCTCCTGCGGCTCTGCTGCCTGCGCGCGGCTCGGTGTTAACTACGCCAATGGCTGCTCTAACTCCTCCCTGTGCCAGTACATTGTCAAGTACGGCGACGGCTCCAACACCACCGGGACGTACAGCTCCGACAGGCTGACGCTGACCTCCTCCCACGTGGTCAACAACTTCCAGTTCGGCTGCAGCCACGTCGAGGTCGAGCAGGCTAGTACCGATCTAACCGACGGGCTCGTGGGGCTCGGCGGCGACACGCAGTCGCTCGTGTCGCAGACTGGGGAGAAGGCCTTCTCGTACTGCCTCCCGCCGACGCCGAGCCACACTGGGTTCTTGACACTCGGTGTGCCGCGCAGCTCCTCCTCGAGGTACGCGGTGACGCCCATGTACAGATTCAGGAATGTCCCCACGTTCCACCTCGTGCTCCTCCAAGCCATTACCGTGGCCGGGCGGCGGCTGGACGTGCCGCCGTCGGTGTTCTCTGCCGGCTCCGTCATCGACTCGGGCACGATCATCACGCGACTGCCGCCGACGGCGTACCGCGCGCTGCGGGCGGCGTTCAGGAGCGAGATGAAGCTGTACCCACCTGCGCGCCCCAGGAGCATCCTCGACACGTGCTTCAACCTGAGCGGTTTCAGCGACGTCACGTTGCCCCGCGTTGCTCTGGTGTTCGACCGGGGCGCGGCCGTGGAGCTCGACCCGTCGGGCATCATGGTGCAGAGCTGCCTCGCGTTTACGTCCACCGGCGACGACAGCGCACCTCGTATCATCGGCAACGTGCAGCAGAGGACGTTCGAGGTGCTGTACGACGTCGGCGGTGGAGCCGTGGGATTCCGGCGTGGCGCGTGCTGACTGCGCGTGCACAAATCCGACGAGCTAGACAAAAGTTGATGCTGCACTATACTATTGCGCGTGGTTTTTCATTTTTTTTTTTTGAACTCGTTATTTTGCGTGTGGTTTGGATTGGATTGATGACAACAAGGAATTCGAATAAAGCAAATCAGTGGTTGCACACGTGACGTGAGTGGGACTAGATCAGTACGCGCTTCTGAAAAATCCCACTTAGAACCCCACCTGTCAGTGTCAATATTACGGGATTTGCTAGCGTCCGGATCAGTACCAAATCCCATCCGAACGCTAGCGTCGTACGGTCGATTGTAACATTTTTCGACTATATATGCAATATTTCTTGAGTATATATGCAACGAAATATTTTGATAAAAATCTCGATGTTGCACCGATTATTACTGATTGTTGCATGCAAGAAATCAAAATGATGCAGCAAAAAAAATATAAAACCGAGAAACATATTATGCAACAAAATATACGTATAGTAGTCCGTAGTCGATTCTCTTCAAGCGACAGCAAGAAAAGGCCGCTCGGCGAAAGCATGAGGGTCAAGTTGTGGGCTTGCTAGGCCACTTCCTCACCAGCGGACCACTGCCGCAGCCGCCGAGCCGCGCGCAGGCAGGCAGAATCATCCAACTAGTAGCTGAAAACCTTTTTTTGGGTCACTGCTGCCTGGTAAAGATAGATTAGCTAGTTTTGGAATCAGATTTTTCTGAACAGTCCTCTTGCGTTAAACGATCTCTTAAACTGACGGTTGTGCAGGTGGTATTCTGTCTAAAAAAGAAATGACAAATCCCTAAGTTACAGTAGTATACTTTGTAGCCGGAAACAAAATAACCAACCAACATTAAACACCTTACATACACACGTCTCCTCCCTCTGGAAGGAGCTAGAGACTTGAGGGGGGAAAATAAATCAAACAAGCAAACTCTCTTCCGTACGTAAAATACTCAATACACATACAGCAACCAGTGATATCAACCTGCAGGGCGAGGCACACATGCGAACATCATGAACATATATGTACAGGTAGGTCGGCGTTTTCCCCTCAACTTTCGGGCTCGCAAGGATAAGTCTCCGGTGGCCCTCGATTTTGAACAATGTCTCCTAGAGCGTGCAGTGTACAAATAAAGCTAAGGAAAAGAGAATTTGTTAGTTGGAGTTTATATGGATAATTTGATCATCACTGGAGAGAGTATCGAGAAGATCAGTAGCTTCAAATGCCAGATGAAGAAATTATTTAGCATGAGTGACCTCGGGTTACTCAGCTACTACTTGGGCATTGAAGTATATTAAAGTCACAAGAAGATTACTCTCAGCCAGTCCGCATACGCAACAAAGGTGTTGGACAAATGCGGCATGAAGGATTGCAATCCAACGCAAACCCCGATGGAACCCCACCTGAAGATGAGCAAAGACAGCACAAACCCTTCCATAGATAATACTTTGTACAGAAGCGTGATCAGAAACTTGAGATACTTACTACACACGATCGGATTTGACGTTCTCGGTTGGTATGGTGAGCAGGTACATAGAGAATTCGTCAATAGAATATATGGGTGCAGTAAAACGCATCCTGAGGTATATAAAAGGGATGGTGAGTTAGGGTGTATCTACGAGAAGAAGGAAGAAGGTTTAGGGCTGATCAGTTACTCAAGTAGTGATCTAGCCGGGGATATAGATGACTGGAAAAGTACTTCGGGCATGGTGTTTTTCCTTGGATCAAACTCGATCAATTGGTATTCGTAGAAGCAGAAAGTGGTCGCTTTATCCTCATGTGAATCAGAGTACATTGCAGCTTGTGCGGCGTCATGTAAAGGGGTATGGCTGAGACAATTGTTGGCTAACATATTGAAGACGAAGGTAAGAAGGTAAACTTGAAGATTGACAACCAGTTTGCAATTATTGTTACAACTTTGACCCCAGGAGAAAACACACACATCGCAAATAATCTGAGAGACACGGAAGAAATTTCTGAATTTCTTTATTCTCTTATTTGCTCCCCCTCTTTCTTGCTTTTCTTCCTTGGATACAAACCTGGGTACAAGTCCCCCAATATATAGGGATAAAACTCTCTTACTCCTATTCCGATTCGGGCTTCAAGTTGGTCTCAACTTCAACTTGAGTTATACTCGGAAACGAACTCTACTACGACATGAACTCTAAGTCAAGATTATTTCTAACAATCTCCCCCTTAATCTTGACTTGACATACTCTAGTTTTAGTCTCAATGCATTATGAACTACCAGCCACGCTTCCACATGAAGCGTTTTACATGCGAGCTACATGTAGAAACTCAACTCAACTGGTACGAGTCCATCCAGATGCAAAGATTATAAAACATTGAAGCAGTCGGACTCAACTACGACTTACTAAATTCATACCTTGACATGGAACGGTGACACATCTCCTCGACGTTCCGATCTCAACTCTGCTTACTTGAGTTTGGACGGCGAACACATCTTCTCAACGTCCAACACTTCTTGAGCCTTCATGTACACCTTCATCTTGATTGCTCAGGCTGCATAATTGCTTGTCGTGAGCATCGGATAATGCAGCGAGATAGCGGAACTCTCCTTCGCTATCATATTGGATAATACCTCGTCACCGGTGACACCGCTTTCCGGAGTACGCGACATAATCTTGAGCACGGATCAAGAACTCGGACTACCTTGAAGCTGCTCTTGGACCGAGGGAGCAGAGGAAAAAAAACTGCGCTGTTTTTTCTCATGCTTTTCTTGCGATCTGAAAATTCTGGTACACTTGATGGGTGCGCGTAGCAATTTCGTTGAAAAACAAATGCAAAAACAAAAATGGCCGAAGCCTCTGCTTGCGACTTGCCTCTTTCTTCCGCCTTGAATTCCGTGCACCTTTTATTTGCCCCGGTTGTTTTGCGTCTTCTGTTTTCTTTTGCCTGGATGCCTGCACGAGCACGAGCGCCTGCTGCCTTTTTTTAGCGCGTCGCCTGATTCTAGCTCGGAAGCGAAGTCGCATACGTCTCGGACTCGACGAAACGGGCGCCCTGCACGAGACGGCGACACTCTGATTTGATCGGACAAAATTTTTTTTTCTCGAATCTCAAGACTCGTAGATTCCTGTGCTCTGATACCACTTGTTACAACTTTGACCTCAGGAGAAAATACATACATCGTAAATAATCTGAGAGACACGAAAGAAATTTCTGAATTTCTTTATTCTCTTATTTGCTGAGTTTATTGTTACATTCTGAGCCACAGGTCTAAATGGGCTGAATACAACTAAGCCCACGGAGCAACAACCTTATAAGTGGTATTGGGCCTTCTCCCCCCAAAAAACTAGTCCAATGGGTGGGGGCTCCCTCACACTTATAAGTTGTGTTTGCTCCTCTCCTACAATCCATGTGGGACTATTCCTAACAATTATGTTGTGCAGAAACCCATTATATCATGAGAGAAGCAAACACATCTATACTCGATTTCATTACATAAGAGAATGTGTGGAATCAGGGGTGATAGAAGTGCAGCATGTTTGCACAGAAGACTAACTCGCGGACATCCTAACCAAGTTGCTCAGAAGAATGAAGTTCACGAAGATGAGGGAGAAGATCGGTGTGTAGAACATCCACGGGAGACAACAAGATTAAGGAGGAGATTGATAGAGTTAAGCTAGTTGCTCTTCAGGTCTAGTCGAATTTATGACCACGTTCAAACTCTGTAGTAGTCGTAAGTCATAAGGACTATAACAGTTGTAAGTCGTAAGAACACTGTAACAGTTGTAAGTAATAAGAACATTGTAGCAGTCATAAGTGGTATTCAGAGTGGTCGTAAAAAAAGAAAGTCGGTTGTTTCCGTGTCGGATTCGTAGCGTGGTTTGCCGCATTAGTTTCAAAGTCTTGTTGTTGCTTTTCTATATAAGAAAGAAAAAAAGGATATAGACGCATCACAATTTGCAGCGCATTGAAAAAGGAATCTATCTGTGCTTATTTGTGTTCGCGTGTGTGATCATAAAGGTTGTCATTCATCGTCGTCTAGACTCCCTGAGAAATTCGACCAACAGCGGTGGTGCCTGAGTACCCTATGCCGGCGTTCTTGGCCTTCGAGAAGAGGTAGGACATGATAGGGAAGGAAGAAGGACAGTGCCGAGGATAGGACGAGGCGGACCTTGGGGTCCAGGATGGTGCTGACATCGGAAAGGCCGTTGAAGAGGTTGAGATTGAAGAAGAGCCCCGCGAGGACGAACATGATGACGGAGGCGGACACCATGAAGGACTCATTGCGCTGGTCGGTGTAGGAGGATGTGAGGTTGGCGATGTATGAGTTAATACTGGATAGGTTTCACATTGATGGGATGGTAATGTGGTAGCCTATCCTCCTGGACTTCCAGCTAGCTGGCCGGCTAACTGCAGATATAACTACAATATTTGTAGAATGGATGGTGTTTACGCCCTGTTTGGATCCCATGGTCTAAAGTTTAGTTGTCTAAAGTTTTGGACTAAACTTTGGCCCTGTTTGGATCCCATGGTCTAAAGTTTAGTTGTCTAAAGTTTTGGACTAAACTTTAGTTGGCTAAACTTTAGCCACTAAACTTTAGTCGAAGATCATGTTTGGATCATGTACTAATGGATAGGACTAAAGTTTCAAAAAGATCATACTACCTCTCCTCGTTTCGTGCGTCAGCCATTAAATGGGAGGTGAGAGACCAACATGCATGGGTAAACACGTCTTTGTGCCTAAGAACCCAAAACTTTAGACCACTTTAGTTCACTTTGGTGGACTAATGGTCTAAAGTGTTTTTTAGGGGTTAGCTAAAGTTTAGATCTAACTTTAGACCACCTGTTTGGAGACTTTAGATCTAAACTTTAGTGACTAAACTTTAGATGGAGGGATCCAAACAGGGCCTTAGTTGGCTAAACTTTAGCCACTAAACTTTAGTCGAAGGTCCTGTTTGGATCCTGTACTAATGGATAGGACTAAAGTTTCAAAAAGACCATACTACCTCTCCTCGTTTCGTGTGTCAGCCATTAAATGGAAGGTGAGAGGCCAACATGCATGGGTAAACATGTCTTTGTGCCTAAGAACCCAAAATTTTAGACCACTTTAGTTCACTTTGGTGGACTAATGGTCTAAAGTGTTTTTTATGGGTTAGCTAAAATTTAGATATAACTTTAGACCACTTGTTTGGAGACTTTAGATCTAAACTTTAGTGACTAAACTTTAGATGGAGGGATCCAAACAGGGCCTTAGTTTAGGTATGAGTAATTCGCTTGGCCACAAGACGCCACGCACGCATGCTTACAACCATTCATGCAAGCTCACCGTCGGAAACGAGAACATCATCGCGTGCATGGGAGGGTTTTGCTTTTGCGTCAAAACCAGCGCGCGTCGGGCACGTGGCATGCGTGCTTGCTTGATTTTTGACAACGTGAGTTTTCATGCATGTCCTTTCTTCCTTCTCTTAATTTAGTACTACTATAGGACAGCCGGTCAGGGACGTCGGAATCTCCTTTGATGTTGAGATATTATACTACTTTGAGCAACTCCAATATGGCCCTCAAACAAACCCCTAAACCAAAATTTGAGGGCTGAGGACAAAAACATAGGTCCAGTACGGCCCCTACTCAGGCCCTCAAAAGTAGGAGGCCCTCAAATTCACCCATCAAGCCCTCATTCCTGGGGACCCTGGAGGAGGCCCCTACTTTTGAAAGCCTGAGTAGGGGCCCTGCTGGACCTGTGTTTTTGTCCTCAGCCCTCAAATTTTGGTTTAGGATGATAAATGGGTCCCACATGTCAGTGTCTATTAGGATGAATTTGAGGGCCCTGATTTGAGAGCTACTGCTGGAGTAGATGCAACAAAATCAAGCTCTCAAATGTTAGGAGAGCCCTTAAATCAAAAATAGGGGCCTTGATTTGAGGGCTCCTGCTGGAGATGCTCTAAGGCCCCGTTTGGCACAGCTCCACCACCGGCTCCTAGAGCTGTTTGGAGCCGTTTTGTGCCAAACGGGGTAAAACAAAATAGCTTCACCCAAGGAGTCCCTTAAAACGTGCTGAGACAAAAGATATGTACAAGATGGAGCTGAAAAAAGTAGCTCCACCTGGCTCCATCCGCAGTGTAGGGACCCAGATTTTACAATCCGGATTCCTCTGTGATTTTCTGCACTATTCCCTGGATCAGTAGATAGTGCTCACAGTTACAGTAATGAATATCAAAATACATATCATACGGAAGCGTAAATATAATAGTAGACTTACTCATGGGCCAATTAGGCCGAAATCATTAAATTGCTGCAGCGGAAGAACGAAGCACACATGTGGGACCTTCAGGACATGCCCACAGGCAGCCAACTGGAGGTTCGCGACCTAGCCCTTGACATCTTCATCTCCTCTGCCAGCTTGTCCAATCTTGTTGCTGAGGCGAGGTGATTTGATTCCTGAATTTTGTCGCAAAAGCGAGCGTGAGCACTCCGACCCCGTGCTCGCGAGCCAATACACAGAATGCAAATAAATAGTATGCATGGCTTAACAAAGGAGAGGCTCGGGTTATTTCATTTGTCAAAAATCGCTTTAAGCAGCATTTTTGTTATCACATCATAGTGTTATTATTCCTACCTAAACTCCACACGGCGATCGCCATAATTGACTTAATCCACCAAAGACACACTTCCCTTACTGATTGCTGTCTAAGACTCCAAACAGCGAGTGTCATCATTTAACTAATCCACCTACCTGATTCCTTCTATATTGATTACTGTCTAATACTCTAAACTGAGAGCGACATCGTTTAATTAATCCACCAATCATACACTCTCTATATGGTTTGCTGTCTAGAACTCCAAACAGCGAATATCATCAATTATTTAATCCCCGAGCAATTACTGCCTAAAACTCCAAGCAGCTAGTGACATTATTTATCTAATATCACTTATTTAATCCACCAATATCTTTTGTATTCTAAATCCAATCCTTTTGTTATTGATCCACAACCATAATTTGCTTTTCCAATATTCAACCTCAGCTTCCAGTATTTATCTCTACTAATGTACTAGTATCCATCCACCAAGAATACCATTGACCAAGTTTATACTCCAAGCATTATTACCTTGCCTCCAAATTCTTAAAAATCCAATTCGTCCATCCAGTATCTGATCAAAGCCTATTAATCTCATTATCGCCAACCACTCCCAGGAATTAATCTAGCAATTACCTTTTCACTCCCTAATTCTCCAACAATCATTTAAATCATCTATATGACCTATATATATATATATATATATATATATATATATATATATATATATATATATATATATATATATATATATATATATATATATATATATATATATATATATATATATATATATATATATATATATATATATATATATATATATATATATATATATATATTCATTTTGACTCCACCAATTTATTTCTCCCAGAATCTACACTAACATTATCCCTATTATGATCACATGAATCCACCAACTTCTTTATGTAATTATCATAAATAGCCATCTTCTTTTCTTACGACTCCATTTATTCTTCCCATATTTTATTTTATAAGAATAGAAATGCCACTAATTGAAATACAATACATAAAATTTCCTGGGACCTAGCAGCTTTGGAACAAAACATAATGTTCAAAGAATATTAACAGGATTTTCCATACATATGGCATCACACCATATGCCTAATATCACCATAATTTCTCCATACATACGGCATCACACCGTATATCATTTTTCAGCGTTATAGCCGCTTAACTTACCACTGGGACGACGCCCAGGACAATTCAAATCAGGGCTTTCCACTGCCCTCCACTTTTCCATCCCACCCACAAAACATTTTGAAATAGAACTATATCTGGTTAAGTTCCCATGTCCGCCCCTGACCGTGGGCACGGCTATTCGAATAGTTTAGACTCTGCAGAGTTTGTACACTTTCACCACAAGAGACAATCAACCCGTTGCCCCACATGATACCTTAGACATGTGGTTGAGCAGACCATCACAGTGACTTTTCAAAGTATCTAGTCCCTTTTCTCATTCACCTTATGGGAAACTGCCCACTTGCGGTGGGTCCCATCTATGCGCGGGATGTTTCCCACAGCCACTACGCAGCTCGGGCTTCTACTTCCCGCAACGTAGGATAGCTGGGAAACTTCACCCTACACCGGTGTCCCTTCAGCCCCCCTTGCCATAGCGTAGCCCCATCAATCCCCTACCGGTGAGATGAGTCCGGGAATTTCGATAAATTTACTTAGCCAAGTTGTAATTTACAGACTTGTGGTTGTACTGTTTTACACAGGTGGTCATGACAAGATTCAGTCCTTATTGGTATCTGGGCGGTCTACCACTAACCCACTTTGTGCATCCACTGCACCACACATACACACCCTCGAACCATCCGCCCAGATAATTAAGCAAGTTGGGGTTTTTTGAGAGTATAAAATAATCGTACCAACATATCAGTCATTACCACCATGACTGCCCAAACCAGTTTCACATGATTGAAAATGACAATGTGGTTTGGGGCATTTCAATACTTCTGAATATCTATGCAGTACTAAGCATAGCATATAATTAGGGACTTATTTTTGAAATGTTACTATTATAATTTTGCTAGGGCGACAAGGTTCACACATTCAAATATTCCAAAGGAGGGTAATATTATGCAAGGTAAACAATGGACATATAACTAGAATCGTAAATTAAACATGTATTTGCATATAAACTAACAGCATGCAATTTGATAATTTAAATCAAAGTAATTTGCAGAAAACATAGGTTCAACATGATCAAAGTATTGACTCGCCTGGTGCGGTTTACCGCAGTCTTGAGCTCACACGATGCTTTCTCTTCAGTTTTTGGCGTTTATCTTCACTTCGAGCATGACCTCACTTGATCCCATGAAACTTCACGACTTCCAATTTCTAATTACGCGATAAGCGACTGAATCCAAATAAAAGCAAATAACTCAAAAGATCCAAATAAATCCGAATAAACTCAATTTAGTTTTACTTTGAGTTAATGGGTGATTTGAGGCAAGGCCGGTGGTAGAATACGATGGCTCGATCTTTTTGTTAATAATCTCTTTTATCAATTTTGTATTTATCAAGGAAGTTACATGAGTTAGGTTAGATCTGTAAGTCAGTGTACAAATCTAGCTGGGTGTTATTTTGCTGAGCGTTGATATTCGGGGATTATACTATATATGCAATATATACAAATTTTATCTTATCGGATTAACTCATATTACTAGTAATTTGATGTGTAGCATTTTATGTGACCTTAATTAACCATGTTATGAGTTAAACATTTACTTCAAAGTGTCTACATATATTGGTTAGGTCATTCTAATGTATGATGGCCTAGGGTTATTATATTTTAGTAACGGTCTATTAATATGACCTTTTGATCTGGAGGTGCTATGGAATTTTTCTGGTATTGATGTTTTATCCCTTATCATTCGCCATATGTTACTCTTAACTTATTTATGACCGATGAAGCATGATACATAGGATTACATTTCATCATCATTACTAATTTAAGGCTGTTGTTTAAGATTTCATGATCGGTGGTATGGCAATGATGATGTCTAAGTTTCGAGTAGGGTTCAGGGTGAATGCAAAAACATTTACTAATATGTTTACTAATGGACTGCCTACATATCCTCCACTTTCCTCTGATTATTTTTCTTTTATACCTACAGCTATGGTTCAACATTATTTGAAATTACTTAAAAGGTGTGAGTATTAGCAGAAGGGACATAACTATTTTATAATTTAGCCTATCCCTAATTTATTTAGCAACATATTTTTAAATTTCCTATTTGTACTTTCGTTCCATAATTAATTTTGGAAATTTGAGTCTTTAGGAAATATGTCAGTTATTTATTTCATGTGAAAAATGTTAGTCGAAACCTAAGCTCCTATTTCACCCTCATACTTATTTTGTTAACTAGCCAATTAGTCACTTATATGCAAATATTTCTATGTCTTGATGGCGGCATTTTAATGTTAGGTCATATAGTTTATTCACAATCATGGGTAATCTTTAGTTTAAAGCTTTACTTTTATAGCTAAACATGATATCTAAAATCTTTATGACATTTTGGATAATTAATCAAAGTCATCTTTTATTAATACCTTTAAATAAAAATTTAGAGATTAGTCAAATGTTCCAATTACATTAGGTACTTATATACCATTTAATCTATTTATTAAGTCTCCAATAATCTTATTTTATATCCTAATCAAATCTTTGTATCTTCCATGGAATTATTTCTGATTTTTCTGGATTTTCCTAGCTGCAGTCGGCTTAGCAAAAATTAACACTAAAACCTATTCTAATCTTTGCGGTCTGGGGGAATCGAACTCGGGTCTTGGAACCGAATACCCGCTCTGCTGGCCAGTGGGTTCAAGGGTGCTACCTGACGGAAGGAGGCAGGGGAACTAGTTAAGCCGACAACGGGGCGCCTGGAACAGAGGAAGCTCGGGGCGGTTACGGCCGTCGGTGGCGCCGGCGAGGGGTGGTCGGAGAGGAGTCGGGGATGACCAAAATGGAACGCTTGCGTTGAGTGGAAGCCGGTGGAAGTGGAGGTGGGGACCGGGAAGCTCCGAGGCTGGCCGGCGGCGTGCGGCGGCGGCGAGCTCGGGGAGGCGCTCGGTGCCAGTGAAGTACGGGCGACGAGAGGCTAGGGGAAGGTCGGGGGTGGCTTTGCAATGCTCCGAAGATGGTTCGGGTGCGAGAAATTGAGTTATCTTGGCGTGGATCGACGGGGAACTCGGTGGCCGGAATTGGGGGAGATGGGAGCGCCGACGAGCTACGGGCGACGAGGGTCAAATTGCTCACTGTGGGAGGAAGTAGAGGGCTCGGGGAAGGGTTTACTGGAATCGGCGGCTCTTATAGGCGCGCAGGCGCTACTACCACCGAGAGGCCGCCCGTATGGTCACTTCGGCGAGCGGCGGGGCAGGTGGTTGCAGACGGTGGGACAGAGCGAAGATTCGTCAAGATCCGGCATGATGGCCCTGAGCAGCGCGTGGGGTGACAGAGGGAGCTGGTGCCGCGCGCGCGTGACGAGACGGAGCGGCGCGGGGTGGAAAAAAGAGGCGGGCGGAGCGACCACTGGGCAATAGCTTCGGCCCTGCCGACGCAAGGAGGAGGAGGGGTGATGGGCCAAGCTGGCGCCGTCGGAGGCGGCGCGGGGGCGGGCCGGGCTGCGGCGTCGAGGCGAGCACGCAAGCTACGGCCCGAGGGAAAGAAAGAGAAGTGCGGGGAAGAAGAACAGTGGCGTGGGGGTGTCGGTCGGGCAGGAAAAATGAGGAGAGGTGTTGGGCCGCAAGCGACAAGGGGGAAAAGAGATGTGCGGTTGGGCCGGCTGATGGCTGGGCCGTTCGGCCGGTCTGACCCACTTTCTTTTCTTTTTTTTCTTTTTTTTATCTACTTAGGGTTTTGGTATTCACCCTTACACCTTTATTTACTTCATCATATTATCATTGATTTCTAGATTTTTGGTTCTTAAAATTTTAAGCTCACATTTAAATTACTTTGTGTATATATATATATATTTGCCATAATTCTTACATGTATTTGAGAATTATTTCTAGTTATTATTTGCCTCAGCACAAAACTTAAGAAAACCCAAATAAGATTTTGACTGAAAAATTTCAAATGCCAGTAAGGTGCAAATAAAAGTTTTAATTTACTCAACATTTCAAACGTCAAAAATTTAGGATGTTACACGCAGGCCCGCATGCCACTGCCCTTGTACTTTCGTGAATTTACGCGATCTGCCACCGGTTTTAACGGGTCATTCCTATGCAAAAAAAACGCATTAAATATTGGTTTTAACAGGTCATGCATATTTGTTTAACGGGTCATTCCTATGCAAAAAAATGCATTAAATATTGGTTGCTAATACTTTGTGTTATTTTAAATTTTAATTTTTTTTTGAATTCAAATTTACTCGGATGAAAAATCATGTAGAAACATACAGCTCTTGATGTTACTACAAGCCAAATAGACAGGGGTATATTGGACAATTGACATCTCTCAACCATGCATGATAAAACAGGTGGAGCTGTTTTGCCAAACAGTCTACCAAAACAGCTCCAGCTCCACCGGTGGAGCTGTTCGTGGAGCTGAAGCAAAAAAAAACAGCTCCACTTGTGAAGTGGAGCCGTGCCAAACAGGACCTAAACAAAGAGATAAAGATCGCTCCATCCACAACAAGTTGTTTGGGATGCTAACTTGATGTGATAAAAAGCACTAAACAACGATTAATTATATCCAGTTTCTTTGGAATCTCCTGCTTTAGCTTTTGCACTAAACAAGAAGCACCATGGTTCCCAAATTAAAGCACAGGACCCAGGTTCTCCATCCTCAACAAGTTGTTTGCAACTGGGATGCTAACTTGCTATGATAAAAAGAAGATAATGATTGCTCCAGCTATCTAATCCGAAAACAATAATTAATTAGATCGGCAAATTAACCATGATGATCTATTTTGAGTGTGTCCGTCGGACCAATCAGGCAGCGCGTGTTTGCCCATGATTCAAGCAAGCTTGCTGTGATAAAAAGAAGATAATGATTGCTCCAGCCATCTGACTCAGGTAATGTTGCTCCAGCCCATGATGGCCGTGTCAAGCGACGTTAATGTTGCTCCAGCCCATGATTCAAGCAAGCTTGAGGTCCATATATATGCAATAATTAATGACTAGCCAGATTTCCCACGCAACTACATAGCTACATACTACAATACATATATTTACTTGAAATAGAGTTGTATAACAGATACAACTATATTATATGCTCATATAATGTTTCTTATACATCTGTAACAACTCTAATATATATTTCATAATTGACCGTATAGATATTTCTCTTTCTCCACCGATTAACATGGAAGTTTTTTGAACCTTCAGATCGAACATAGTGATTTTTCCTCTGTTTTAACAATATAACTAGCCAAATTTCCTGCCAACTAGCTAGTACAAAACATATGTTTCTATTTGAAAATAGATTTGTTTCAACATATAATTCTAATGCTTATGATTAAAAAGAGTTGTATTTCTTATGCAACTATAACATATAATTAATTAATCTATATCGTTGTAATCTGGACCCACCAAAATAAGTTGTGTACATCTTTCTCTTTTTTCTCCAATTAACGTGGGGATTTCTATCCCTTCAGAGTGAATGTGATGGCCTTTTTTTTTCTTTGTTTCAATAACTACCTGAATTGACGGCCCAATTGTGGGGTTAGATACTGCAATACATATGTCTATATTTGAAGATACATTTATATTTGTTATGCAACTCTTATACATGTGATTCAAAATATAATTACATTTATTATATAACTATAACTGCTGTAATATTCATATCTGATTGAACTTTACCCTTATAATCTGCTCCGACAATAAAAGTGGAGTAGATTCTTCTCTCTTTGTTTTTCTCTTGAGTAATGATATAATTTTTAAAATTTTTATTTTTACTGAAAATTGTAGCAACCATTAGTTTCACGAACAATTACAATTTGGATGTGTCAAGATATATTGTGTAAAACTCTATCCATATGCCCGGATACATACGTTCCAACTTTTATTAGTGTCTGGGTCAGATGTAAAAATTCTAACGTATTTCTTTTTTCAAAAACATCCGGGTGGCTAATATAGAGGGAAATCGATCTAATTTACAGCAAGCTTGAATCGAACTAGGACCAAGGTTCAAAATTTTGATGAAATTTCATCGAAATTTTGTTTTTCGTCCATTTCAGTACCCTCCAAAATAAAACTAATCCAGTCAAATAAATTCATTTTCATTTGAATTTTGACCGGACTACAAAATTTATCCAAATTTTGGAAAAGAATTCAAACGTGTTTGGTAATTTTGTCCGAATTTTGGAACAAAATAACGAAATTTCGTATATTTTGTCCCTTTCACTGGCCGGCGAATTTTTTTTTCCAAACGAAGGAGTTTTCCTGACTAGGACTAGGAATAATTAGGCAGCTCCTGCTAGACTGCTACAGTGCTACGTATTTCACGATCGATCTACGTTAATTCTCGGACGCCATTGCTAGTTAAGCATGCGTGCATACGATATTGAGTTATAGATCGAAGTTGATGGATCAATCTTGGCCATTAAACAATAACGCAATGGCAGAACCGAAAGAAGAATCAGCAAAAGAGCCAACGTACGCATGCATTAATCCTTATAATTAACCAAGTAGAACAAACGTCCGCTAGGATGTAATGCTTGGCGTTTCGTGGTTTGATGGGAGACACGGTACGTACGCAGGTGACCGACCAGCCAGGATTAAAGGTGGGTACTACTTCCAACAGGCTACTGTGATCGTTTTGGCTTCAACTTTTAGCTTCCGATTTATTTTTCACTATTTATAAATTTCGTTTTTTCTGAACTTTTGACTTTTTGTTGAGCTTTTTTGCCGATTTTTCCCGTATTTGTTTATATTATACGTAATGGGCTAACATATTTTTTTTATTTTTTAAATTTAATTATGCTAAATAAGCCTCTGTCAACTACAGTGTTTTTTCAGACAGTTATAGTACTTTTTAGTCATAAGTCATAAAAAACTTAAATAATCACCACCTTAATTAGCTACATATATCCGAGCAGGCGAGCATATATGCATGTGTCGTAGGTAGAGATGGCAACGGGTAAATACCCATCGGGTATTGTCATTCCATACCCATACCCGCTAGGTGTAAATTTACCCGTCGGGTTACCCGTATTCGCACGCGGGTAGGAAAATTTACCCATACCCGTACCCGCGCGGGTATTACTACCCGACGGGTAACCCGTACCCGCAAGCATACCCGGTTCAACACATAAGAATATCATCAATTTAGACATTCATTAATCATACATGCCAAGCACAAAAGCGTCTAATGATCAAAATTAGTACATCACATAAACATACTTGACATGACCATATCAACATATGACAAACAAATAAACAATCAACAACAAGTAGATAATAAAATTAACATTTGAGTGGGATGTCTAGTTGTCTAATGCGGGTATTCATTACCCGCGGGTAGGCGGGTATGGGTAGTATATACCCACACCCGCACCCGCCTACCCGGCGGGTAGAGGATTTCGTCCAATAACGTACCCATGGGTACATAAAATTTTTCATACCCGTCTCTTTATCGGGTAAAATCTGTCGGGTATTCGGGTATCGGATATCCATTGCCATCTCTAGTCGTAGGCCATAGGTGCTATGCGCACGTGAGCGACCCGCGCGCACACATGCATGTACTATACTCCATACAGTTTCCAAACGTAATGAAGCAACCTACACTTGGAGCGTATGTGCACCATTTCCGAGAAAGCAACTAACGCTCTCTCGTTAATTACCTCCCGCTCTCTTTTCTTTTAGAGACATGTTTTTTGTGGCTATGATTTATATGTTTTAGTTGAAAATTTTAAATTTTAGATGTTCGTGATAGAGATTAAAGAGAAAAATATTTACATACAATTTTGGCTGATATAGATGATGGGCTTTCAATGTGTAATATAATTAATTTGTAGATTCTATCTTAAAAAATATTCTGTTTAAAAGTTAGTTACTGTAGCAAAAATCGAAAACCATCTTCAAAAGTCGGGTAGAACAGGCCTAAAACACTTGAAATTCTCATTACCCCCGCCCTCTTTCTTTTGCTCCCTAGCTATACTAGGTGCATTCCCTGCTAGCTGGCTTTCTTTCCGAACACTAGCTCAAAAGTCGACACAACATCGGCTGTCGCTCATGCTACAAGAAAAGCACCAACAAGTAAACATATAGTATACCGTATCGTATCGGTGGTAATACTTACTTCGTTTACTAGAACACATACATATATATATATCCTATGTGTGGAGGCTGCAGTGCAGGGTGTGTAAGGATCGCTAGGGTGGGGCTACGGTAGTGTTTAGAACACTAGCTAGCTGCAGCAAATTAGCTGAAGTTTATTAGTAGGTATGGCGCCAGCAGACGACGACGTCGTCGGCGAGAAATCAACGTTCCGATGGCTCGACGCGGCACGCTACGCGCTGGCCTTCGTGGTGACCGTGCTCATCGTCACGGTCATCGCGCACGCCATCGTCGTGGTTCTCCGCCCGGATCGTCTCATTCTCAGGGTCCACAGAGGCTTCGTATCCGCGGAGCGAAGCAATTTGTCGGCGCAGTATCGGGAGTTGACCTTCCGTTTCAGCCTCCAGGTCAGCAACCCCAGCGGCCGCGTCCGCATTTACTACACCGACATCATCGGCATACTCCACGGCAGCAAGAATGCATCAGCGTCACCGGCGGAGGATTTCCTCGGCTTCAATTTGGACGACATGGCCGTGGATCAGCTGTCGACCGTAGACTCGAATACGGAGGTGTTCAGCAACATGTCGGACGAGAAGCCCTACTTCGACATGCTCTATAAGGGGAGCAGCATTCCTGACGCGGTGCTGTGGCTTAACGGCACACTCACCGTCGAAGTATACTCCGGGCACAACTGGACTAGTGGTCACCCAGCCATCTACTGCTGCTCGCCCGTCACCGTCGGCGGCGATTCCTCTGATCAGGACACGGCTGGCGACGTACTGTGCAGGGAGAATTCGGCCTGCACCATTACATGACTTGCGCGCGGCCAGCCTGCTGCAGATGCGCGAGCCTTTTTTCATGGAATTATGTTTTTTTTTTTTGCGAGGGATGGAATAATGATTGATGTCATTTTAATTTTCTGGTTTCGTCAGTGCGCATACATTCAAATGTACTAGTACGTACTTACGTATCCGTTTTTCTCGCTTCAGTCGTATGGGGTGACGTGAAATTAATGTTCAGTCTGTTGCTTGGAGATGTCGATGACTAATGATGTAAAATGTTGGTGACATTTGGTGTATTATAACTTTGCATTGTGTTCAAATGATCGCAATTTTCTCATATCTAAGCAGCTTTGATTCATAATTAGTACAGCTGCTAATAGGAGCTACCGATTTCTAGGGTTTTCTTTTCTCGCTCCCAATGCATTATGCATGTGTACTACATCTGCACTTGGAAATGCTCCTATGCGCGCAGGGGTAGCTGCCCCCTTATCCACACCGTCCAGAACATGTAGTGGTTCATCGCCAACGAAATTAGCTGACAGGAAAGCAGAGGTTAGTGCTAATGGAGCCATTGCGAATTTTTTTCTACGCGGCTGACAGGGCACCATGGAAAGCCCGACTCCCCGCACAGCAAAAGAACCCCGCCTCCCCTCCCCTGTCTATCGCTCTCCTCACTGACTCAACGCCCTCTCTCTCTCTCTCTCTCTCTCTCCTCTCTGTCGGGCGACACGGGCGGCGGCGGCGCCACCAGATCTGCCGGCGGGGAGGCCGGATCCGGCGATGGGAAGCCAACGTGCACCGGCGAGCTCGGATCTGTCGTCTCCCTCGCATCGGGTGGCCGGATCCAGCTCGTGCTCGCCGTCACGTTTCCTGCGGCATGATTCGGATCTGTCCCAAGGAATGTCCGAAACATTTCCTGTGTTTTGTGCTAAAGCAGGATCAAAATTTCCAAAAAGGGAAGAGTTCAAAGGGCATCTTCTTGCTGTGTTATGCTTCCACTTTAAATGTGGGCCCCACATAAAAGTTCTGCCTTGCCAGAGCCGAATTTTTTTTATCGCCCCTTGTAAATCTTTTTTGCGAAAATAGCCCTATGGACATTTTATTTGCTGAAATAGCTCGGGCCGCGCCAGTGACCTGGAGCGGCCGGCAAGCGTGCCATGAAGCTGGCACAGCCACCGAGCGGGGCTAGGAAGGTGGCGCACCCCTCGGCCCCGCCATGTGCGCAGGTGCTGCTTTCGGTCGGGATATTTGGCCACACAGGTCGCACGTGTTTTTCGTCATTTTGTGATTATTCAAACTTTACGTCATGTCGCATCTCGTCAATGTCATTCACTGTCTCCTTCATGCGGATATATAACACGCGAGCGCGTGGCTCCAGAGGCATTCCTTCGCGGTTGGTATGAGTTAATTATTATGTTAATCATTTTCTTAGTGTTAATTTGTAATTAGTTACTAATGTGGCATATTTTCTTATTTGCAGTGTCTCATGCTCACTATTGGACAAACGCGCTATAAGTCACGGTATATTTTTTTTATGTGTTCCTGTTTAATACATTTGAAGCTTTTATATATATTTTTGGAAGTGCAATTTATTATATTCATGCATTTTTACGACAGCTAGTACGAAATGTACATATTTATTTGAAATGCACATACGTTACTTTTACGTGTATTACTGTTATGTTTGCATTGTCATCATTACATATTTTTTATCGCATGCAGATTATTGATGTCCGTATTAAATATATTTTAATGAAGTGACATTTGTTATTATCTCATGTCGTTGTGATAAAAATAAATATAGAGAAAATTGGCTTAGCCAAAAATACTAATTTTTTGGTGGATCGTTGGGTAGTGTACAACTAAAATATAAAATTTCATGAACTGACCCTTCTGTTTCATCCATTTTTGAAATTTAAATCTAAAGTCAGCCTATTTGAGCTATTTTGTAAACTGGGACAAATTTACTATAGAAAAATCCAAAATAATAATTTTTGAGAGCTATGTGACATCTTAGGAGCATGTACAAATTTTCTAGAATCTTTAGACCCCATTTAATCCTTTGTTGTATTGTTCGTTCTCTATGGTTAGGAATGACAACTAATGTACCGCCCATGCTGAAGAAGGCGTGGGACGCCCACCATCACTGCCGCGGTTGGATCAGTGGCGATGGGCTGCCAACACTTATCACACGGGGACCAAGGGAAACCTGGTCGTTGGATGACCACTACGTTGATAAGCTGCGTGCGTCCAGGCTGATTGCGTTTGCACGCATGATGAACACAAGCCGAAACTTCTCCATTAACGCGTCTCTTCTTTCCGCACTCGTTGATCGATGGCGACCTATGACTTGGCCCACACCTTCCACTTTCGGTGGGGGAGATGACGATGACATTATAGGATGTCAGCTTCATTATAGGATGACGGTGACCCACACCTAACTAGAAGGTGCATCTTGCTCAATGCTTTGGGATGATTATCCCAGAGAAGAGCAAGGAGGTGCCGCATGTGTGGCTTCGACGGTACATGTATTGCCCTGAGGATGCCATGGTGGAGGTGGTTCGGTGCCACCTCATTGCGTACCTGATGTTCCTATTTGGGTGGCTCATGTTCTTGACCACTAAGGAGGACGTGGTCTACCCAAGCTACATTCACCTCGCAGAGTCTATCATGGACTCGAACAAGAGCACCATGCCATAGTATAGTTGGGGTTCAGCTGTGTGCTGTGTGCAACATACCACGGCCTGTACGACGCATCTCAGTGTCGCATGGGAGCTGAGCCCGTGCTGGTGGGTTGCCATACACTGCTACAGCTATGGGCGTGGGAGCACTTCCCAATCAGCCAACCTTACTTCTGTGTTCAAGTCAACCCGTATGACAATAGCGACCTTTTTTACAAGGATGACGACAAGCCTATGGATGCCCCGACCATGGGAACCAGATGGACTTTGGCTGTGCTGGACTGGGCCAGGGAGAGGGCGCATCGCCTCTACACCGAGTTCCATAATGAATTCGAGGGTCTCCATGAGGGCGACATCATATGGGCCCCTTGGTCGGAGGCATTCATGCGCAAGATAGCGCTAAATGGTTTGAGCTCGCTCTGCTAGCAAGATGTGCCATATTGGATGATGACATGTCGTCTTGTATTCTCACATATGGTGGAGCCGTACAACCCGCAACGAGTCATGAGGCAATTTTGGCTCCACCAGCAGGTCTCCGCGCTACTGGGTCGACCTCTCCCCGGGCAAGCCACACATAAGTACGATATAATATTGCATATCATAAAGTAAGATATACCTTTGTTGTGTTAACTCTGACTTGATTTTTTATGTTCAACTTGGAGGCAAATGAAGGAGGGTTGGAAAGTGGCGACTGGTAGTTGACACAACAACATTGGATAGATGAGTGGGAGACGTCCGCACTTGCATCGATCCTGAATGAGACATGATCGTATGACGAGGAGACATATGGCATGTACTTGGAATGCTACATGCAAAACACGTGGCAACGATTGACAGGGACGCCCCCTCCACGGCATCTAGACTCTAGTCACACCAACCGTCTAGCATTGGGGGTGAACTAACACTAAGCATCACGGGGTGATGAGTCAGTACGTTCATGAAGGTCCACATTTCGTAACCTTGGAAAATTGGTGAACCAAGGAATCTTTTCCTTCATACCCCATGTAGCTAGACCGCAAGTATGACATTCTGCAATGGACTGAACATGTGTCCCACTAGGATGGTCAGCCACAGTGTAAGGTTTCAAGAGGATAATAAGGTCCATACGCTAGGACGTTAAGCAAGTCATTAGTAACTTGAGTTGTGGTGGACCTAGTGATGTTGACATGAGGCATCGGACAGGGTAGCATCGTGCACCATCGCTACCACCATCGTCGTGGCCCAGTACGTCCATGAATTGACCCAGCGTTGGTGATAGACTGAGTGTACCACGCAACGCCTCCGTGAGTCATCACATAGTTATAGGTGTGCTTATATGTTGAAGTACTTCAATCCTTGTTAATCGTGGTGTTGCATGCAGGTTCGCCACAGGGACTCAAGCTTACTGCCGTCAGCATCACACAGGCACAGGGATGTAATACTAGAGTCCATGGAGGCACAGGCCATAATGCTAGCAGTTGGCAGAGATTCTCTGTCACAAGGCTACCGGCTGTTCAAAGGCCGATACAGTACATTGTCGAACCAATGGGGTCATTTTGGTGATGCATCATACACCCCTGCCTTGTACAACTACGGGAATCCAGGGCCATCCACCTCTCAGCCTCAGGAAATAGGGCTATGCAACTGGCCCTCTCGAGGGTTGGTACCCAGGTCAAGCATAGTGGATCCCATCGCACGGGCAATCTTCTCAAGCAAATGATTGGTTGGAAGGTTTTTTTTCTCGGGGCCACCTACCATGATTACACCTCTCGACTATGGCCACATACCCACCGAAGACCCACGGTATGATGTGTCATGAACCACAGGCACCCGATCGCTTGATGTTCCCGATGGACCAATTTCGCGGCAGTCGGTACTCGGAGACATCATTGTCGGTACGAGTACTGTGCTTCTTGTGATCTTTGAGTACTCGTGTTAGGCCAGTGGGTTGACTGGCAGGTGCATGGTGATCAAGTGGTCGTGGTACTCAGTGGTCGGAAGGGCTCGATACTCGATGGTGTGCGATCGGTAGTTGTGGGTGTTACGACCGGCTATCTAAGACTTGTAGTATGTGCTCGGTACTCCGTAGTCAGAAGGACTTGGTACTCCATCGTTTTGTTCTCGGTAGAGATGGGTGTTTTCTCGAGTGTTTAAGCGGAGTGATGGAGTTTTCCGAGTACTTATGGTTTTTGAGTACTCATTGTGATAGCGATCATAATAAGTTGTCTGAGGCTAAGTTTTAAAGCAATGGTGTTAGCGGTCGTAATCGATAGTCTGAGAGGGTTTTCTAGATAGCGATGAGGTGATTGGTCGTGCTTGACCTGGTTGATGATTATGGATGGTTAAAGGTGTGTTTTGAGTATGGATGGTTAAAGGTGTGTTTCTCCCTCCCGACGTCGGTCGCCTTTCCCTTCCAACACCGATTGCCTCTCCCTCACGACGCCGCCTCTCCCTCCCGACGCTGGTCGCCTCTCCCTCCCGACGCCGGCTGCCTCTCCCTCACGACGCTGCCTCTCCCTCCTAATGTCGGCCGCCTCTCCTCCCTATGTCTCGTACCCGATGAGGGCTGGCGCTGGAGGCGGTGGCATGAGCGGCCGCCATGGCTCGGTCGACCTGGTCTCGTAGGTGCTTGGCTCAGAAGCAGAGCAAGGAAGCAAGGCAAAGCAAAGAAGAAAGGAAAAGAAAGGAGAGGTGGTGGGCTGGCTAGGCCAGGAAGAAAGATGGGCTCGGCCCAAAAGAAAATGGGCTAGGCAAAGGAAAGGAAATTGGCCCATAGAGATGTTGGGAATTTTAAATAAATTTTGATTTCTAGAAACTACCAGAAAATCAAAATAAACTTAGAAAATAGAAAATACAAAGCAAAAATGTAAAAAAAGATTCACAGAAATTCCTGAGGCTATTTTGGACTTAGTAAAATTATTTCCAACATAAAGTTGGTTTTTATTTTTATAAAAAAATATTTTTATTTTTAGAAAAACCTTTTTAAAAGCAAAAAAAATAGGGCAAATAAATTGGTAATTTTATTTTGGACTCGGGAAAAACCAAATCAACAGTTATTTTTATTTCTAATTAAATTAAATTAATTTTAATATTATTATTATTGAAATAAAAACCTGGGCGATGACAATCGTCCAACGTATTTGGAAAGCGATCCATGGAAGCCGATCGTCCTCATTTGGTAGTCGATCTCTACAAGTCAATTGTCTTCTCCTCGAATTGCCCCGATTAGCACCATAGCCACAACAATGCCTCTACTGAAGTCCACACATTTTGGAATGCAATGCCGTGCGCCGATGTGCTAGCACCAATGTGCACAGTAGGGCTTTAAGAAGGGGGTAGCTAGCGTTCGGCTCGTGGTGGAACCCATATCCATATTGTTCTCCTTATATAAACCCTCCGATCAAATCCTTATTCAACACTAGTATAGATCATCAGGTACAAAGATTATACATCATCATTGCTTGAGACCAATTGATAACAAATGAAACATAACAATCTCAACAATGTCTCAAGGTGGGTCAGTCCAACACCATGTTCTCTAACATGTGTCTACATTATTGATTTGATATCCCCATATCAGGTACAAAGATTATACATCATCACGCATAATTTAGAATAACAACAAAATATGAATAAAGAGTTTCACCTCGATGGAAGCTACGCATGTAGAAGTAACAACATATTATTCAAAATATCATAAACATAAAAGTGAGACAATCATCTCCATAGAAGCTACGCATGTAAGGAGTAACAAGAAACAGAGCCTCACCTCGATCAGGAAGCAACCGCTGTGGTTAGCCTCGCACAGTGGCGTGGCCAGCGCAGCCGACCAACCTACAAGAAAATAGGGGATCGACAACAAGACAACCAGAATGCAACCGCTGAGCTAAAATAGTGATACGAAGGATGATCAAAGGCACAAAGCGATCACCCAAAACCCTAAGAAGGGATGAAGAAATTAAGCCCCAAATAGGTAAAGAATGTGAGAAATAGAGAAGGGGAAAGAGGTGGCCTGGTCCCGCCGCCGAGAATGCTAAGGAGGGATGGCAAATCGGCAATAGCGACATGGTGTAGAGCAGATGGTGAAACCAGGATCCCTTATATTCCGCCCTTGGTTCAATTTGACCGTAGGCATAGCACCCATGTCCATGGCCGCCGGGTGCAGGCCTGTGGTGGTGGGGTATTGACGCTGGCGGAGGATGGGCTAAAGCCCAAGCAGATCCCCCAGTGAATTCACCCCTGCCCTGCGCACGGATTTAAATGTATAAGTATTAACATTGTAAAAATAAATTAAATTTGAACAAAACATAATTCAAAATTTGAATGTAAAAAGATGTCATATACAAATTAGAATAAATGTATAAGTATTAACACTGTAAATTACAAAAAATCCAATGAAAACAAGTAAATTTTATATAATTTTAGAACTTTGAAGTTGTATATGAAACTAGAATTTAAGTATACAATTTGATATTATCTTTTTAAAATAGGAATTAATATAAATATATACAATACGGCCAAAATTTGGAATCATCTCACTTTTAAATTTTTTTTTTATGTTTGTAGATTATGGTATTGTGTTCGAAGGGATCATCCAACTACACAAAAAGTATAAATATTGCATAGTGTTGTCCTGGAACATGGAAGCCCATAATTCTAAGGATATAGAAATAAAGTTTAATATCTTTAAAATAAGTAAAAGGTTATGCTTCTCAATGTTTTATGCTACTCCCACTGTTCTTTTTTTACTTGATGTTTTTGACTTTATACGATCTTCGATATACGACTTTGACTATCACTTTTAATAACTTTAAATTAAGATATACTATTAAAATTATAATTTTCTAAAAAAATTTAACAACAAATTTAATGATAAAACTTTTATACGGTCAATCTGGATAGTTTTAAACTTATTGACACCAAACTTTACAAGTTGGAAAGAATGGAGGGAGTAATTCGGTTAGGAGTAGTGCATGTGTTCTTTTAACACCAACTAGTTAGAGACCTGTGTGTTGCAACGAAGCCATAAAAATGGTGTGAGACGAAACTTACTGCCTGACCAACTTCACACATCAAACATTAAAAAGTAAGTGACAGAGATAGAAGGGTGGCCAGAATGCGCGAAGAGATGGGGAAAGTGGAGGGGGTGGGCGGTTGTATCCTGAGAGAGAGGAGGAGAGAGACGAATGGTCCAGATCAAATCGGATGGCTCAGAAAAGAGAAAGAAAAATGGACCAACCACTAACTCACACTTTTATAATAGTAAAGATAGAATAACTTGAAGCAGATATGTAGCGCGTACGGATGCACAAATTGATGATTAGTTCGATTAATTTCAAAAGACGAAAGATGTGGTAGGTAGAACCAAGGTTGATGGAACGTTTTTTAAGGGCCGGAGATTGATTAGCAGATGCCGGAGCACCTGAACTCTTATTATGTGCTTTAAAAATGTGGAAAAAACGAAGGTATCGATCTTGATGGATTCTTCGCTTTTTGTAAGGGTGGGAAATGAGTAGTGTTTTCTTTTCGGTTTTTAATGGCCATTGGTGGAAGTTCGACATGATTCTCATGAAAAGATAATAATCGATCAGTTCGTACGTACTGATATAACAAGTATTTATATATCCAGCTGCTTTACACTCTAATCAATGCGGGCATAATCAGTAAAGTTGTGACGACCCGCATTATTACCATGGGGTAATAACGCCAGTCAACAGATTATTATTCGTTTTAGTCGATAAAACATCGCTCTAACGAATAATAAGCCTATCAGAGTGTTGCAGCAGAACAATAATTAGAGACACAATTTGATATTACAAGAATATTGCCACGCAGGGCTAAAATTTATTACAAAGCCTCAAGGGCTTAAATATTACAATCTTTAGACAGAATATTCTAACTACTTCCTATTCAATAACGACCACACGGAGTGTCCACCCTGTACTCACTGTAATCCGAGTCTACGGTATTCCATGCAGGTAGCTTCCTCCTGGTCTTAGCCATTCCCTGAATTGTCATGCTCCTAAGCAAAGGTGGAGATAATAGCAAGGGTGAGTACAGAAGTACTCAGCAAGCGTTATAATACAAAATGCATAAAATGCCCATTCTTTACACTTGTAGGAATCTCAATTCCTCTCTTCAGTCTCATGTTCATTCTTAACACTCTTTTTCATCATCCATGTCATTTCCATGACTTATAGAAAATAAGGTTTGTTGGTTTTGAAAGTAGTCTGATTTATTAATTTAGAAAACTACTGAACATACGCATGAGCAGCAAAAACCCCTATAAGTTTCCGTAATTCTCCTTTCCCAGAGACAGGCATGAATTCATGATTTGGATAGCATTGTGCAAGCTTGTATCACTTTACCCATCACCACTCTGATCCTGTTGGCTTCCCGGAACTCCGCAATTCCTTAGATGCGGCGCCCAGATCAGAGTACAGTACGTTTGCATCTATCTCAGTAATTATATCTCCACCCAGTTATTCTCAGCCAGCGGCAGCCTGGAGCGGTGTCAAAACCCTCACGCAGACCCACCGAAAGCGAAATAACCGTTGGCTGGTAGGGTTTCCGACCCTCACCCAGCCCCCCTGCCAGCATAATATAACGCCAATGCGTAACCCGCCTGTGGGTTCTTACGCTCCGGTCTTATACCGGTTCCTTTGGGCTTATCCCATAAATAAAATCAACCCTGTGGAGAATCTAATACCTTGATAGAGCTACTAGTCTATTGGCCCGCAAACGGGATGATGGTTGATACGGTGGGTACGGTCTGTTCACACATATGAAGTTTGTAACTCCTTATATTCTATTCTTATGCAGAGGTCCCATACCTTCCCACTCATTACCTGCCCTGGCAACCTCTGCCCACCTTCTTACATAATAGAAATGGCCAACTGCTCCATCAGTTGCCATCTATCTCATTTCTCTTATAGCTATTGCTTGAGTTAAATGTTTTTATTTCTTTCATGCAGGGTGATACTAGATTAATACAAAAATACTTGCTTTGAGCAATATACGCTAAAGATTTGATCAAAGGAATGCTTGCCTGGATTTCAACCATAAATTCAGATTCAAATAGGATCAGGTGAAGTCACCCCCGTAGCTTGGTTATTGCCTGCAATTAAATACGCCTACGACTTAATTTACGAAAATATAATGACATATGTTGTGTTGACGTGATTGTGCTCCTAAGGTAAGACTTTGCTTAATCTGATCGCGGTAATCAAGGTTAATTTCGGTACACTACTCGTCGCTCGACATCATCGCACTAACGTCATGAGATAGGGTGGATTTAGAAGGTATGCCCGGTGTTTTATTAATTCTTAGCAAATTTTCAATTATACGGGATGAACAAAATACATGTACAATTATAGCGGCTAATGTTAATCTAGCCAATATCGCGTACGCAATTAGGCTAATTTAGTTTCTCCTAGATACGTATATATTTAATCACCTCTAGTTTGTTTTAGATCTCAAGGTTACTCAAATATCCTTTTTCATATTAGTACACGGTTGGCCATTTAAGTTATCGACACAAATGAATTTAACTCCTAAGTAACTAATCAATTAAATTATACTAAAGCGTCTCCATACGATCTCCAAGTTTTCTTTTAACTAACTACGAATTGATGCGACTTATGCTATTTAAATCACTATGTACCAGTTTAGTCGGTGGGCACGATTTTAAATCATGGTTTACTATTTTAAATTGGTACACGTTCTTCTAGTTGTCACGATCAATTCTAAATCTTCTAACGGCTACTAATTTATTCTAATCATTTAGAATAGTTATTAGTGGATTTACACAGTTTATATTTGACTAACAAAATTTAGTTGGGCATTTAAATGCGCAATAGAATGATCTAAATGATATTATGATCGTTTACTTAGCATGCGTGCAATTTCTAGTCTACAGACATCATTTAATTTATTTTCAAGATTCACAAATGAAATGTTTACTAAGGACTTTCTGTTATTTAACGCGATCTAGGTTAATTGAGTATTTGATTGCAACCCGGAATAATTTAATTAGCACTGCCTCAATTAATTCGATACACGTTATGGTTTAATCTATATATGACCAATTCATTTATTCTAATTATCGTAAATACTGATTAATGGTTTTCTATTGCTTAGATGAACTTAACCAATTATTGATTAATGGTTTTCTATTGCTTAGATGAACTTAACCAATTTATCTGGTGATTTAAACTCACCACCATATGGCTAAGACTACAATACCTTAATTTAATCCATACATGTACAAATTTAATCGACGTGGATTTCTATAATTTGAATGCTAGCAACAACATCTTCTGCGTATTTAAATATGCCATGAGATGGTCTAAATGAAGATACACAAATTTTGATATACTCCTGTACCTGCTTTAATCCATTGATGGCTTGGTTTATTTATAACGATCATGAATATTTATTAATAAAAATTTCACCAGTTTATACTATACTACTAACAGGATTAATTAGGTATTTAATTCGGGGTTCATGATTTAAACGGTAATGTACCAACTCCATCGATCCACGCCAACTTTTAATCTACCGACAGTCCTTAATCAAGTTCCAACAGTTGTACTTACTAATTAGTTATATTTTGTAAGTTACCATAATTAGCATAATACTCTTGAGTAGTTTAATTTACAACGTCGAATAATACCATGGTTTAAGTAGTTAAACGAATCCTGCTAAATGTGCTTGCGGTTTTCTAATTTCTCAATCTGCTTATAATCAACTCAACGTCGCTGATATGCATAATGATCTAAGGTATTACACTATACTGAAGGTCATATTAATTCTTTGTTTCTAACGGAAGTCTATTACATTGGTGTGGCTAATATTCATTTACAGGTTCTTATGCCCTTGCAGTTAGTTTATTTAATTTTTGATGAATCTGCTATAGCAAGATTGGTACAACGCATGATTAAGAGTATCCTTAAAATTAGTAACCCTAGTTTTTCACATTTTATTCTATCTACCTACTTTTCTTGTTTTTTCCCCTATCTTTCTCTCTTTCTTTCTTTCTATCTGGCCTCCCCCTTTTTCTTGCTGTCGGCCGAAGCCGACCCCTCTCCTTCCTCTCACTACCCCGACACCTCCTCATCTCCTCCCCATTTTCCCCATGCGCTCGGCCCTCTCTCTCGCTCTCTCTTGGTCTCCCTCCACGCCGAGTCCGCCTCCTCTCGGCTCCTCCGCCGCCCCGGGTCTCAGCGCCTCCGCTCCGGGTCCCGGCTCGCCGCTGCGCCGCCCCCAAGCGCCGCCGCTCTGCTCCTCCAGCGGCTTCGCCGCCCACTCGTGCCTCCTCCTCACGCCGCTCCGCCGGCGCGCCTTCTCTGGCCGGCCGTTCCCGCCGGGATGACCGGCGCCGCCTGGGGATCTCCGGCCAGATCTGGCCAAATCGGATGCTTCCCCTCTTTTTCTCATTTCTTGCTTGATTTAATTTTTTTAAATTTGCTAACTGGTGAGGTTTTGCCTAGGGTTCGGTTTTGGGAGGCGGGTGACCGTGGCTGTCTCTGCCGGTGAACCGTCGCCGTACGCCGGGGGAGTACCGGTGGCGGTGAACCGGTGGCTCGGCCGGGAAACCCGCAGCCGCCGCCCTCACGGTAACCCTCTTCTCCCCTTCCTTTACCTCCGGTGACATGCTTGAATGGTTCATGTGCTCTACCGTGGTGAATGCTTATGGTTTCTAGCCTATGTTGGATGAAATGGGATAATGGTAATACATGGATGGTGGGATTGTGGGGTTTACCTGCACTGGTGCTTGTGAGGGATGCTAGGGTTTGGGGTTGGGGTGGTGGCCGGTTGGCGGTGGCTGATGCTTGATGCTGGCTTGCGGTTCTCCTGTGGCCGTCACGTCCCTTCTTCCTTCGGCTTGTCGGTTCTTCACTCCCTGGACCTTCGGCTCCACTCGGCTGTGGGCTCCTCTGCGGTCTGGGGATTGGCTGGAAGAGTTGGGGAATGTTTACCTTACCTTGCTTTGTCCCTCTGTGCCCTTTCCTCTCGGTTTGGCTACTGGTATGCAATGGTGGGATATTTTGGTTGGATGGCTTGCCCGTGAGGCTTTGTTGGCTGGCGATGCCGTCTGGGTGTGGCTACTCTGGCCCGGTGCTATCTGGTTCACTGTGGTTGGCATTTGCATGGTGAGGGCTTTGACAGGTGTTTCTCTGTTGTGGTTTGGGCTGGAATGGTTTGTGATATCCTGGTCTTTGCCTTGGTTGGATTCCTATATTCAAAACTGGTTTGTATATATATAATACCGTGTGATGAGCCTATGGTTGTGAGAGGTGCCGACTGGCCCCCGGACGGTCAGGTATCTCCGTGAACGGATTACCCCGCCCGAAGTTAATCCTTAGGGCTCTGACGGCAACACTTACTTTATATTGCTTTCTTTTCAATTACTCTTTTGTTTGGTCTTTTTCGGTATTACAGTTACTAGTTCGCTCACAAATGAAATAACGGTGTGGTGGCCGTTCGACAATAGTCTCTAATGTATGAGATGATCTGAATGTAATCTGGCTTTCTCTTAATATTGTTGTATACAGAATATTGTATGTTACTCGAATGTAGTTTCTAATGTTGCAATTGTGTTGCAATTATCTAAGTTTGCGAGACGGTCATTTGATTAAGACTGAGACTTGTAAACTTACAGTAATTTGTATTGTCGTTATTAATGTAAAAAGAGTTGTAATATCTTTATTTAATTTAAGCCAGTTTTAGTTGTAGCTCAAGGGATGTGACTTGATTTGTTGTCCAAGAATTGTAATAATTACACAGTTGTATTACGGACTGTTATATATATTTTAATTGAGTTGGAAACTTTTACTTGTGCAATTGAATTTTATTTCTCACTTAGTCTATACCGTTTGATATTCACCCTCGTTGAAGAAATTGTGAAAGCAACGTATTAGTTTATCGCTCGCTAAGTTCAATTTAAACGTCTGCAAAGAAAAGTTTAAATTCCCTCGTATTTTTAGATTATCATTTATGTAATTAGTCCTACTTAACAACCTAATTCGCTAATTAGGGTTAATTAACGATGATGTGGGTTGTTACAAAAGTGACATTCTTATTCAGTAAACTTCGAACTGTTACTTTCTGCAAAAATCAAAGGTGCATTTGTCACATTTTTAATTCGGCTGTCTCCGAAACAGAATGGCTGCAACCTGATGATCATAAAAGGGCCCCGGAATAGTTGGAGCGAACCATGCAAAACTTCGCTGGGCCGGTCTGCTGTCTGCCTTGCGGCCAGGACGACCCACTTCATAGTTCCTCTGCATGCATGCATCCGCCGTTGGCACGAAGGAATTGAGCATGCATGCACGGGGAGCGGTTACGTACAAAAGTTAATTAATCCCGGTAACGTTATGCAAAACAGAGTATCAAACGAACACTGACTAAATAATCCATTTAAAGGGTCACTTTAATATGTAATAAAAGCCATTTAACTAAGTTATAATAGCTTATGCTTTGACAAATTCTCGAGTATCCTTGATCGGAGAATCATTGTTCATTTGCCTGAGTAGCTACTACTCGAAAGGTTTATGACCCAACACTTAGGTCTCCCTTGAGACGATATCTTGTGTGGTTAAGGAAATAGTGACACGAAGGACAATCAAACACACAAAGTGGTCACCCAAAACCCTCAGAAGGGATGAAGAAATTAAGCCCTAAATAGGCAAAGAATGTGAGAAATAGAGAAGGGGAAAGAGGTGGCCCGATCCCGCCGAGCATCCAGCAGTGAGGTGGATAATGAACCTCCACCGCCGGCGGAGGTGGCAAATCAGCAATAGTGACGTGGTGTAGAGCAAATGGTGAAACCAGGATCCCTTATATTCCTCCTTCGGTTCAATTCGACTGTAGGCGTAGCACCCATGACCATGGCCGCCGGGTGCTGGTCTATGGTGGTGGGGTATGGACGCCGGCGGAGGATAGGCTTAAGCCCAAACAAGCTCCCCAGTGAATTCACCCTTGCCCTGCGCGCACCCCGAACGTCGCCGCTGTCAAGCCGGATCGGAGGTGCAGATCCTCAACGCCACACTGGTAAAGTGGGCTAGGGTTCGTGTTGAGACTGGGTTAGCAGTAGTGCGGAAAGAGAGAGGACGGATGACTGGACGACGGCAGCGGAAGCGAAAACCGGGGGGAGGTCCAGCGGCATCGAGCGCAAGGGGAACCGGACAAGAGTTACAGCCCAATTCGAGGATTTAACGTACGGTAGCTCCCTGGCTTGCCATCCTCACCGTGGTTAGTATTAAGGTAGATTAGGTCCGTCTGCAAAAGCCTGAACGACAAATACTAATTCATGGGCACCAATGTAATAATCACGAAAAATAACACAAAATCATGATGCTGGAGACTTCTTTTCCGAGGGGCCTGCACTTGCAGGGGAAGTCCACAAAATGTTAAAAACAAAGAAGAAAAGAAAAGAAAAGGTGTTACCAATCACAGGCTGATGGAATTTGTTCTTTGATTATATATATATATATATATATATATATATATGTAATCATATTCTTTTCTGAGGGGCCAAGGATTAGCCATCTCTCTCTCTGGACCTTAAAGTAGCCAAGTGTCCTTTCTATGATAGTGGAGTGCTAATATTATACTTGTATACGTGGGTCACTTGAGTTAAAGTAACTGAATTAAGTTTATAAATCAAAAGGGAAACTAGCGATTAGTGTACGCATGGAGACTACCTAAGTAGGTTCCTCTACAAGGAGCGGGAACAAGTTTCGACGTACCCAAATTATTCTGTAAATTCGCAAACAACAGTATCTGACTATATATGTAGTTTTGAACATGTACGATGGTACGTACGTGTGGTATGATTAGTGATTGTCGGTGCAACTGAATGACAAATATAAGAGTTGTGTTTATATAAAAAAACAAATTGGTAAAACATCTCATCAATTCTATACTGCTTAGTTAAGCATAATCATTGAGTGTTCATGCACTAGTCAGTTCAATTAATAGCTTCTAGTCTCCTTCCAGCCAGAACAAGTGTAGTACTATTGAGAATACTGCGCATGTCTAGAAAGATCACACCTCGCAAGTTTCAATGCATACTATTACTCCCTCCGTTTACAAAAGTGAAGTTGCTGAATGCTTGCCGTCAAATCTCCTTAATTTCGATCAAAGATATTATCTAAAATATATAGTTTGGATATGTACAAAAATTGTAGGAGTAAATTTGTCATGAAAAGTGTATTCATGCCGTTACACTTTCAAAACTTTTTTTTTTCCAAAATACGATGATAAATTTTGGTGACCAAAGCAAACGATTTTTGTACTGGAGGGACCGCTGCTAGCTACATAGTAAATAAATCAATAAATAACGTTGTAGTTTTGTTTTGAAAGTAGAGAAACCAAATTTGTACGCAGTCCATTCTCAAAAAAAAAAGAGTACGAACTCCGAAGCCCAAGTGGCACCCGGCACGGCCTATATATATTGTCAGCTGGAAGGCTCGGCAACGTCAAAGCATTGGCTACACGTACGTACTACACACGCACGTACGTCCGAACACAAGTGTAGCTAGCTAGCTATGGTTCCCGTTTCACCTCTATTAGTGCTACTTGTCCTCTTGTCTGGTTCTTCTCCCACTGTCCATGCAGATGAACTCAACTATATCATCGTGGAAGCTAGCTCACTGAAGCCAAAAGCCGTCTGCTCTGGCTTCAAGGGTGCGTACAGACGTACAGGAAGCTAGCATGCATCTCCATGCATGCTGAAATTAAGCATCATATTATCCATGATCCATATACATGGAGTTGCTAGCTAGTTAGCGTCCATATATGACGTGCATGCATGTAGCATCTCCATGCATGTTACTATAATTTTGTCGCGATCACTGAGTGATTAATGTGTAATGTTTGGCACGCATGCAGTGAATCCATCCGCCAACCTTACCAGCTGGGTGCCGCTGAGTCGTCCTCATGGCCCGTGCTCGGCAGCGGCGGCGGCTCACTCCGCGGACAGTACGCCGCCCGTGGTTGACATGCTCCGATGGGACCAACACCGAGCCGACTACATCCAAGGGAAGCTCTCCGGCAATGACCCCCGGGAAAACACGGTGCAAATCTCGCCGTCCAAGACTACCCTGGTATACTCTGGACCCAACATCCAACCCAATGTCGGCACTGCCGGGAAAAAGGTAAAGTGTACATTTTATATGCCCTGCGCCCGCGTTTAATTGCTACATACGGAAAATAATAACTTTACCTGATCCGTAAATGTTTGATGCAAAATAATTAGAACTCTGATCAGCTAAGCATTGATCCGGCCGCGACCGGCCGGCGCCTGCCCGGAGTGAAGCAGACAATGGTGCTTGACACGGCCAGCGACGTGCCGTGGGTGCAGTGCGCCCCGTGCCCAGTCCCGCTGTGCCACCCTCAGACGGACGTCTTGTACGATCCCACCAGGTCGGGCACATCCGCCGCCTTCTCCTGCAACTCTCCCACCTGCAGGCAGCTCGGGCCTTACGCCAATGGCTGCTTCAACTCCCAGTGCCAGTACCGTGTCCGGTACCCTGATGGCTCGTGGACGATGGGCGCGTACATCTCCGACGTGCTGACGCTGACCCCCACCGCGGTGGTCAGCACGTTCCGGTTCGGGTGCAGCCACGCCGAGCAGGGCAGCTTCAGCAACAAGACCGCCGGAATCATGGCGCTCGGTGGCGGCCCGCAGTCGCTGGTGTCGCAGACAGCGGGGACCTACGGCAATGTCTTCTCCTACTGCCTCCCGCCGACGCCGAGCTACCACGGGTTCTTCACGCTCGGCGTGCCGCGCGTCACGTCCTCGAGGTTCGTGGTGACGCCCATGCTCAGGAACAAGCAGGTCCCGACGTTCTACATCGTGCGCCTCCAAGCCATCACCGTCGCCGGGCAGCAGCTCAACGTGCCACCCACTGTCTTCGCCGCCGGCTCGGTGATGGACTCCCGCACGATCATCACTCGGCTGCCGCCGACGGCGTACCAGGCGCTGCGCTCGGCGTTCAGGGACAACATGAAGATGTACCGCGCGGCTGCACCCAAGGGCCACCTCGACACGTGCTTCGACTTCAGGGGCGTCCGCAGCATCAGGCTGCCGAGAATCGCGCTGGTGTTCGACCGGAACGCCGACGTGGAGCTGGACCCGTCGGGGGTCTTATTCGACAACTGCCTCGCGTTCGCCTCCAGCAGCGACGACCGCGTCCCCGGGATCATCGGCAACGTTCAGCAGCAGACGCTCGAGGTGCTGTACGATGTCGCCGGCGAGGCCGTGGGGTTCCGCCGCGGTGCGTGCTGAGCACGTGGCTAGGCTGCTCTCAAGTGGTCGTCTAGCTAGCTATATACCGGCGTAATAAGCAAGTAATTATCTAGCTAGGGCCTGTTTGGTCCATATATATTTTGTACAAGCTAGCTCATAGTCATTGGGAGATGATGACCAGGATGAGCTAGTTTGCTAAATAAGCCAATCGGCACGTCCATGATGGCTGACGATGCACGTGAGAGGTGAATCCGGCTTATAACCCTTATGTGTGTACCTCAAGCTTCTGTATATGTGAACATGGAGATGTTGTTCTCCATATTGTCCAAGTTAAGAGTTTGGTCGTTTCAAATAAGTTAAGGAGTTTAATGATTGTTTCCAAAATCATCTCAGCATTTTTTTTTGTTTTGCAGTATAACCTAGCTAGGAACAAAGAAATTTGGGTTATCTATAATCTAAAGGGATTGTTAATTCCCAGTTGTCTGAAAATTTTAGAAATCTCGATCGATTTTTCTCACCTCTGAATCGGCGCAGAGGTTCGTGCTCGGGAGTTTGTTGCTTTCTTCTCCGGCCAGTGGCAATGGCGAGTTAGGGTTCACTGGTGCCCTGGGCTTTAGAGGGTGGACGGGGTCGGCAGAAGCACTGCCGTGGGCGGCGGCAGCGGCCCTGTGGACATGGGCTAGGAGGAGGAAGGTGGGTGGCAGTCTTGCACAAATCTTAGAGCAATTCAAGCTATTGAAAGGTGATTGATTTTTAACAAATTTTTAGACAACTGATAAATAGACCCTCCCCATCTCCTAATTAGTCTTTCAGATATTAAACTAACTCAAAGATACATATAAACCTGAACAAAGTAATTATTTAATTTAGTTTTATTTGTACTTTATTACCAAACTCAAGCCAGAACGTACCTTAATTTTCAATGGACTTGGTAATCTGTTTCCCCTAATAAACACGAACAACATTTCCCTCTTATCTAGATTTTTAATCTCTAATTAAATAAATAAAATAGAGGAAATAATCAAGTCGTACGTCACCCATAAGACAAAAACCCGGATCACACAAATTCCCTTCACTCCCTCGAAATCTTCTCCACTATTTGCTCTTTCTTTCAACCGGGCCTCCACTGAAATTTCCGCGTGGTTTGACGCATGCACCACGACACAAAACAGCCACCGACTCCACTCTAAAAATTCTAATATCCTCTTCTCACGACTTCTTTCACACTAATTACACATAAGTCCTTAAAAACTATTTTTGAGATATTACAAAACTTGAACAAAGTAATTATTTAATTTAGTTTTATTTGTACTTTATTGCCAAACTAAGCCAGAACGTATCTTAATTTTCAACGGACTTGGTCCAGCTGCAGTTAAGTTTGCAACAGTGCCCACGGTTGGGGCTCGGCCAGGCACAACCACACAGATTCATGTAAGTTGCAGCACGAGGTGTTTGTGCTCTTGTTCAGTGAACGCGAGAGCTACCTAGAAGGGCACAGCGGAAACCCACCGATTTAGAGAGTCGAAGGAGACGAGTGTGGAGAGGTTGGCCATTTATGACAAGTCAACCTCGCATCGCAATGCCCTGACGATCGCATTCGAGAGAGAAGGGAAAGGGAGTGAGGAGTTGGCCATCGCGGTTGCTCGGTGAAGTCTGCGCACGGGCAGCGACGTTCGGTGGAGAAAGGAGCGGGGTCTCCCTGGCAGCGGCGATCTGTGGGGAGACAGAGGTGGCGGTGGTCGTTCCCGTCGCTGGAGCGCCCCCTTTCAGATCGGGTCTAGGGTTGTCGGTAGGGATGGTGGCGGCACGGCCAACCTTGGTATTTGTGCCGCCCCGGCCCCCACCTCTATTTATTGTGGCGGCGCGCAGGGCCCACCACCAATAGGTGGCGCCCGATCGATGCGCGTACAAGGGGGGGTCATTTGGCCGTTGGGCCAAATGGTTGAGATCACTCTAACATCTATCTCTTCCTCACTTTCCCTAGCGCTCGACCCTTCCTTCCAAAACTTAAGTTTTTCAGTTACTATTATTTATTTTCAGCCGAAAGTCTACAATCACGACCAATATGAACATGTCTCGTTTGGTCATTTTCGTATACATTTCTCTTCATTTTCCATGCAAGCCCTTGCAAACTTTGATAATCTCACACTTGTGTACAAGGAGAGATAATCTCACACAAATTAATCACGACTTTATGCTAAACTAGTTGCACTTGCACTAACTGAAATAGAAATTGCTAATCACGGACATCCGCAGCTTCTCGTTCGAAACAGATCGACTACAGTTAGCCTAACAAGTAACAACTGGTTAATCTTAGTAAGGTAGACATAACTTTACAAACATGTATAAATCAAGTGAAGAATAATTCGAGCTTAATATATAGTTCATGCGGAACACGAGCCAGTTTTCTATTAGTCTCGATGATGAGTACCGTCGGATACTCCGATACACATGTCTGCGCAAAGCGGCACATATCTAAAAAAGCGGTACTAATTTGAGGCTTCTTTAGGAGCCCCACGTTAATCCTACAGTTTAAAAGCTAGAAACCTCTACGTCAATCTAAAAAATAGCTATAAATTCTTATATTAATTGAAAAAAAAAGAGAAAAATCTAAAGCATTGGTCCTTAGAGCATCTCCAAGAGATACTCTATATGACTCTTAATATTTAAATTTTAGAGTTGAAGGGTAAGAAGTGGCTCCAACAGATTCCCAAATAGACTCCCAAAAATAGAACACACCCAAAAAATGGGCTCTTGCTCTCTACTTATAGAGGATGATCTAGCCTCTCAATACTGTTTTTTTGGTTTAGGGTATCTGTTGGAGGGAATGATTATTTTGGGACCTTATATCGTGGTTAGGATCTGTAAAAAGAGATTTAGGGTGTGAATTTATTGGGCATCTTTTGGAGATGCTCTTATCATCCATGGCCATGATTCATATACGTACTTTTGTATGCATGACTACATGTATCCGAATAAGACAAAGAAGAAAAAACTAACATGCCTTATATGAGCTGGGCACACATTGAAGCTAAAGATGAAAAAGGAATCAACAAACTGAATCATCCAGGCATATCGGGATTCAAATCCATCATTAATATTATTTTTGGCTTAACTTAAACGTATCAAAAAAATTATATCAGGATTCTTGTAAAAATTGGAATATATAAACACTACTACAAAATAAGTTATACTAGACGCCCCATCACAGACGGTTTATGGAGAACCGTCTGTGCTGTAATTATCACAGATGGTTTTATAAACGTGACCATATACCGTCTGTGATACGCAACTATCGCAGACATTCTTACTAATAATCGTCTGTGATAGTTCACAAACGGTAATTAATACGAATCATCTATGATAATTGCAGACATCATAGATGTTTTTTCATTAGAATTGTATGTGATAGTTCACAAACAGTTATTTATACAAAACCATTTGTGATAATTATGTATCATAGACAGTTCACAGTTAGACGTGTCTGGGATATGCCACATTATTAAATGCATAGCCAGCGGGGTCCGCATTGAAGGAGGCCGCCGGCCGGCTTTGGGGAGTTTGGTAAAAACATATCGCTTGTAGATCGATTTGTTCTTAGTGATTAGAGGTTAGTATTGCTTCTAATTATATGTCTTGTAATAAAGAGATATGATAGCTAGGTTTAGATCTAGTTTGTTTGGTACTTTGCTCTAATTTAAGAATGGGTTACTACTCCTAGTTTATTTCAATATATTCTTGCTTTATATATATATATATATGTATGTATGTATATATAGCTTTATTTCAATATATATATATGTATGTATGTATGTATATATAGCTTTGTATGAATAGTACATAATTAGCTACTTAATTTAGATATGGGCAATTTATTATAAGGTGAATGACAATTATGCGTAAGTATTAGGCTATAACTAGCTATAGTAGCATTAATAAGTATTCTTGCTTTATTTCAATATATATATATTTGACACTAATTTTAATACATTAATAATCCAATGCGTAAGTATTCTTGCTTTATTTCATATATATATATATATATATATATATATATATATATATATATATATATATATATATATATATATATATATAGCTTTGTATGAATAGTACATAATTAGCTACTTAATTTAGATATGGGCAATTTATTATAAGGTGAATGACAATTATGCGTAAGTATTAGGCTATAACTAGCTATAGTAGCATTAATAATCCAATTTGACACTAATTTATTACATGCGTAGCATAGATGGATCGAATCTGGCTATTCGTTGAGAACCGTGTGAGTGAAGTGTACATTTATGCTATTCCTGCTATTCTTTTTTTACTTGATGTTTTTGACTTTTTATAGTCTTCGATATGCGACTTTGACTATCACTTTTAATAACTTTAAATTGAGATATACTATTAAAATTATAATTTTTTGAAAATTTTTTAATAACAAATCTAATGATATAACTTTCATACAGTTAATTTGGATTGTTTTAAATTTATTGACGTCAAATTTTATAAGTAAAAAAGAATGAAGGGAGTAATTCGGTTAGAGTAGTGCATGTGTTCTTTTAACACTAATACAATAACTTGAAGCATATATGTAGCCCGTACGGATGCACAAATTGATGATCAGTTTGATTAGTTTCAAAAGACGAAAGATGTGGTAGGTGGAACCAAGGTTGATGGAACATTTTTGAAGGGCGGGAGATTGATTAGCAGATGCCGGAGCACCTAAACTCTTATTACGTGCTTAAAAAAAATGGAAAAACGAAGGTATCGATGCCAAGGCAGATGGAGCCTTCGCTTTTTTGTAAAGGGTGGGAAGGGTTTTCTTTTCGGTTTTTAATGGCCAGTGGTGGAAGTTTGACATGATTCTTATGAAAAGATAATCATCGATCAGTTCGTACGTACTGATATAACAAGTATTTATCCAGATGCTTTCATATTGTTTTTTTTTTACATTCTAATCAATGCGGGCATAATCAGTAAAGTGACATTCTTATTCAGTAAACTTCGAACTTCCACTTTTGCAAAAATCAAGGGTTCATTTGTCACATTTTTAATTCGGAGAAAACATTCTTATTCAGTAAACTTCGAACTTCCACTTTTGCAAAAATCAAGGGTTCATTTGTCACATTTTTAATTCGGACTGCAACCTGATGATCATAAAAGGGCCTCGAAATAGGTGGAGCGAACCATGCAAATCTTCGCTGGGCCGGTGCACCGTCAGCCTTGGGTCCTGATCAAAGTGCTTCTAATCCAAATTCTATAACACTTATATTGAATTACTTAGTAGTTATATGCTTCTGCTAAACTCTCTTTACATCCTCGACGATCTTCGTATTCAACTGGAAGTGCTTCTAAATCGTACCGACGACATGGCTTAACAAGTAACAACTGGCTAATCTTATTATGGTGGACATAACTTTACAAACATATATAAATCATGTGAAAAATAATTCAAGCTAAATGCATAGTTCATGCGGAACACGAGCCAGCTTTCTATCTAGTCTCAATGATGAGTACTGTCGGAAACTCCAATACACGTCTGCACAAAGCGGTGCACATCTATGTATCTGTCCATTTATACCTATGCTAATTTGAGGCTTCTTTCAGAGCTCCCACATTAATCCTAAAGGTATAAGTTAGAAATTTTTACGTTAATCTAGAAAAATAGGTAAAAATTCTCACGCTAAAAAAAAAGAGAAAATCTAAAGCGTTGGTCCTTGTCATCCATGGCCATGATTCATACACGTATACATATTGTGGTGATCATTTGGGCTTATTTTTGGTGGCTTATGGCTGAAAAACACTGTAGCTGACTGAAAAAAACACTGTAACTGACAGAGGCTTATTTAGCATAATTAAATTTAAAAAAATTAAAAAATATAAAAAAAATATGTTAGACCATTACATATAATGCAAACAAATACGGGAAAAAAGAACCGGCAAAAAAGCTCAACAAAAAGCCTAAAGTTCTCAGAAAAAGATGAAATTTATGAATAGTGAAAATAAGCCGGAAGCTAAAAACTGAAGCCCAACGGATCACTAACAAGAGTGAGTCCGTGGACTACTTTTGTACGCATGACTAAATGCATCCGAATAAGATAAAGGAAAATAAACTAACATGCCTTATATGAGCTGGGCACACGTTTAAGCTAAAGATGAAAAAAGCAGCAGCAAACTGAACCATGCAGGTACAATATACGAAAGACCGAATCCGTTCCAAGATGGAATCTCGGCCCAACTATGCAGCTCGCATGGAAGCTTCGGGGAAAATTTTGTATGTTTGTAGATTATGGTATTGTGTTCGAAGGGATCATCCTGAATAAACAAAAAGTTTAAATATTGCAAAGTCTTGTCCTGGAACATGGAAGCCCATAATGCTAAGACTAGAGAAATAAAGTTGTAATGCGCTTGCAAAAAGAAAGTGGAAAAACGAAGGTAGCGATGCCAAGGCTGATGGAGCCTTCGCTTTTTGTTAAGGGTTGGAAATGAGTAGTGTTTTCTTTTCGGTTTTTAATGGCCATTGCTGGAAGTCTGATATGATTCTTATGAAAAGATAATCATCGATCAGTTCGTACGTACTGATATAACAAGTATTTATCCAGCTGCTTTCATATTGTTTTTTTTACAATCTAATCAATGCGGGCATAATCAGTAAAGTTAATTAATCCCGGTAACGTTACGCAAAACAGAGTATCGAACGAACACTGACTAAATAATCCATTTAAAGGATCCCTTTAATATGTAATAAAAGCCATTTAACTAAGTTATAATAGCTTATGCTATGACAAATCCTGAGTATCCTTGATCGAAGAATCATTGTTCAGTAAACAGCCATTCTTACCCAGTAAACTTCGAATTCTTTCACTTTTTGCAAAAAAAAATCAAGGGTGCATTTGTCACCTTTTTTATTCGGATGTCTCCGGAACAGAAAGGCTAGCTGCAACCTAATGATCTTAAGAGCATCTCCAGCAGGAGCCCTCAAATCAGAGCCCCTACTTTTGATTTGAGGGCTCCCCCTACTTTTGAGGGCCCTGTTTTTTGAGTTGAACTCCAGCAGAAACCCTCAAATCAGGGCCCTCAAATTCATTCCAACTGAGAATGACATGTAGAGCCCACCCGTCATTCTCAAATTTCTCTACCCCTCCTCTCCTCCACCCGCGCCTCCTCCTCTCCGCTCGTCCACCGCGCCTCCTCCTCTCCTCCACCCGCGCCTCCTCCTCTCCTCTCAGCCGCCGCTCTCCACGCTCCCCTCCCTCGGGGCCTCCCCCTCCGCGCTCTCCACGCTCCCTCCTCGCCGCACGCCTCCGCCGGCCACCCACTCCGCCGCGGTTTCCCGCCGCCTCCCCATCGGTGGGCGGGAAGACGAGCGGCCGGCAGGCGGCTGCCGGCGGTGGCGAGATCTGGCGGGGCGGGCCGTCGGAGGAAGATGAACCGGCGGCGGCGGCGCGCGCGAGCGGGCGCGGCGCGGCGCGAGTGGAAAACCGTCAAAACAGAAAAATAGGGGCTCCCTCCAGACCCCCCAGGAATGAGGGCTCGAGGGGGAGATTTGAGGGCCCCCTACTTTTGAGGGCTCTAAGAGCATCTCCAGCAGGGCCCCTACTTGAGCGCTCAAAACCAAATTTGAGGGCTTGAGGCAAAAATAGAGGTCCAGCAGGGCCCCTACTAGAGTCCTCAAATTTGAGGGGCCCCTTAAATCCCCCCTTCAGCCCTCATTCCTAGGGGGCCCCTACTACGGCCCCCATTTTTCAGCTTTCCTCGTTTTTTCCCGTACGAGTGAAACAAATTTAAATTCGGAACAAATTTGAATATTCGGAACAAATTTGAATTTAAATTTGAATATTCGGAATAAATTTGAATTTAAATTTGAATATTCGGAACAAATTTAAATTCAAATTTGGATATTCGGAACAAATTTGAATATTCAAAACAAATTTGAATTTAAATTTAAATATTCAGAACAAATTTGAATTTAAATTTGAATATTCAGAACAAATTTGAATTTAAATTTGAATATTCGAAACAAATTTAAATTCAAATTTGGATATTCGAAACAAATTTGAATTGAAATTTGAATATTCGGAACAAATTTGAATTTAAATTTGAATATTCGGAACAAATTTGAATTTAAATTTGGAACAATAAAATTCGAAACAAATTTGAATTTAAATTTGAATATTCGTATTTGAATTCATAAATTTAAATATTGTCCCTCATTTTGAAATCATAAATATTTTATTATGTATTGTGCTTTTGTCTCATACATATGCATATAGTGTGTGAGGAAATAGAGGGAATTGAGAAGTAGGGGCCCTGTTTTGAGGGCTCCTGCTGGAGTGCAGCCCAGAAAACAGGGCCCTCAAAAGTAGAGGGAGCCCTCAAATTAAAAGTAGGGGGCCTGTTTTGAGGGCTCCTGCTGGAGATGCCCTAATAGGGGCCCTGCTGGACCTCTGTTTTTGCCTCAAGCCCTCAAATTTGGTTTTAGAGGCTCAAATAGGGGCCCTGCTGGAGATGCTCTAAGAGGGCCCCGGAATAGGCTGGCCCCAAGTACGTGCGGCCCAGAAACGCGCGACGCACCGTCTGGCGGCGGCCCAAGTTTTGCCGATCGGCGAAAATACGTGGGCGTCCGGGGATGATTCGATTTAGCCGGCCCACTTCATAGTTCCTCTGCGTGCATGCGTGCGCCATTGGCACGAAGGAATTGAGCATGCGTGCACGGGGAGCATGGAACGAAGATCCGGCCGGCTAGGTACTCAAGTTAGTTAGGGCCTGTTTGGGACTGCTCTGCTCCAGTTTTTCCAGCTCTGCTCCACCAACTCCACCATGGAGCAGCTCCACTATGGAGTTTCTGGGCAGTGGTCTGTTTGGCACGCGCACTAGCTCCACTCGAGAATATGAGATTTCCGAGAAAGGTCCAATGTGCCCCGAATGATGTTTGGTGTATATTTTGACAATCATGAGCATATGTAACTGAATTTTTGTTGCCAATTGAAATATGATGTAAAATATTATAATCGCAATAAATTTATTCGAGAAAACCAAAAAAACAAATATTTTGGTCAAATAATTCCATCCTTTTGTCCCATAAATTGTTGGTCAAAAAACAAATATCAGTCCATTACACCAATACAAAGCTGTTGCCTCAACAAACTACCCTTGATATCAGTGTGACAACACATAATGAGACCAATAAGAACATGACAAATCCATCTTCTTGATCATCTCTTCTTGAAACCATACTTCTTACGCTCATAGAAGAGATCTGTCTTGGCGCTTCCAAGATTGACAATCTTGGGGCATCCATCTCTGTCTTTCTCCTGCTGTGTACACTCCTTGCAGTAGTAGGCATCCGAGATGCCAACCCCTCCACAGATGACACACCTTCCCTGGAAGGACCCATAGTTGCACTCATCGCAAACCCGACAAGCGTACATGGGCGCACGTATGAGTCACAGATGACACACCGCCATCGTATTTTCACACAAGCGACCAATCGCAATGCCAGTCGCTTCGGCACATGATGAGATCAGGATGATGCTTCGCCATGGTCGTCGGATGCTAACTCGCAAAACCACGATGGAATGCAATACGAGACAAGAATCAAGCAATGTCATTACGCAAGTAACAGGAATAACAAGCGCACGAGAATTTGTTAGTGAAATATCCCTATGAGAAGCAAATTGTTAATCAATCATTCATGTAACTGTTGGCTCGTTGGATGTAGCATATCTGAGTAGTAAATTGTTAATTCAATTATTTGTTGCAAATACGACCAACATAGATGTAGTATCCCCAAGAGAAGCAAAGATCAGTCGAATTATTCATTCCTAACACTGGAACCTCTGAGTGGCCGCCCGCCCCTGGACGCTGGACGACGTCGACTGGGCGCTGGACGGCTGCGCCTGGCCGCTGGGAGGTCGGGGGATGGAAGGAGGGCCGGCGCGGGTGGGGGGGCGGAGAGGAGGAGGCCGGCGCGGGTGGAGGCGGAGGGGAGGAGCGGCGCTGGTGGGGGCGGAGGGGAGGAGCGCGCGGGGGGGCGGAGGAGGAGCGGTCTTTGGTGGGGCGGAGGGGGGAGCGGCGCGGCGGGCGGAGGGCGGAGCGGCGCGGGCGGGGCTGGAGCAGAGGAGGCGCGAGCGGGCCGAGCAGAGGCGCGGGGCGGAGAAGAGGAGGCGCGCGGGCGTGGGGAGGAGAGGACTCGCGGGTGGGTGGGGAGGAGAAAAAGAATCGAATCGGTATGGAATTGTGTAATGGCGGTGGTGGGTAGTACCTCCAACTCCACGAGAAGATACAAAACGCTGGTTTCTGGAGTACCCCTTGAGGAGCTCCAGGAAAAACGTGGAGTTGGCCCTCAACTCCACCTTTTTCTTGGAGCGGAGTTTCTGGAGCTGGACCTGTTTGGCTAGGTAGTTTAGGAGCGGAGCTGCAAAAGTGGGAGCAGAGCAGTCCCAAACAGGCCCTTAATCCCGCTAACTTTATGCAAAACAGAGTATCTAGAACGAACACTGACTAAATAATCCATTCGAAGGGTCATTTTCATGTGTAATCAAAGCCTATAACAGATGTTATAATAGCTTATGTTATAATAAATCCCGAGTATCCTTGATCGGAGAATCAATGTTCATTTGTCTAATTAGCTACTACTCGGAAGCTTTATGACCCAACATTTGGGCCTCCTCTGGGGCGATATCTTGTGTGGTTACGGAGCGGATCACATGCGTTTCCTTTCCACGACCACTCCATGTTTAGTTTAGTGTCTCTGATAACAACCGTCCTGTGGTTGTTTCCTAGGGATCTCCTTCAGGGGCAACAATTGATCACCAGTTATTATCAGACTTCTCTCACTGTCATCAACCACTTACACATGCGGACGAGAGGAATCGACAAGACACATGTTCATGCCAAAAACTAACATCTCTTTGGCACTATTTAAGCCTTACTTGGGAAAAGACAGGAGAGACAAAGAACAACAGCATGACCAATCTGCATTAGTGCATATAGTATTTTCCCTTGTAATTGCTCATTTAGAGCAAGTTATAATTCCTATATAGTAATAAAAACCAAAATTTCTCCTATATAGTAATAAAAACCAAAATTATTTGTATTTTTCATATTTCCTTTTTTAATCATTTTTATGAAATTTCTATAATCTGTTTGAATTTTGGAACATTTTTTTTTGCAATGGAGCTTTTGGTCGGCTTCATAATTACTGAATTATTTTGGATTATATTGCATTTAGTATTTTTTTAAAAAAGAACTTAGTTGGAGATATGAACACTAAGCAAGCTTCGTAACGTACATAGCATGTGAATGGTGATCCTCTTATCATCAGTGTACTACTGTGCTCTAGAGATGAGCTTCGTGATGTGAATGGCCGAGGTGGGTTGAACATAGGTTGAAATGGGTTGAGAAGATTTTTTTTTAGATAAAGGAATATAACATTCCGGCCTCCATCATTCACAAGTGAATGAGTACAGCCAATTCCAACACATCCATAGTATTTAGACTACAAACCACCATACGGTGTACAAAACACGGAACAAAGAAACGGAACTCAAGTCCCATCCCTACTCCTACCTCATTACAAAACTTGCTAAACAAAGCCAAACTCTTTGTTGCCTCCATCAAGCGACTGCATTCCTCTAGTGAAGACAGCAGCACTCAATGCATCACCTCGATGCTCAACAGGGAGGGCCTTCAGCAAGCACTTCATCTTCTTCATCCAAATAGCTCTCTCTTCACCCAACATCTCTAACCTTCCTCGGACCTTCTAACACCGTATAGCGGGTCAGGAGATGAGGAAAGACACGGTGCCGAGAGCTTCTGGCGAACTACACAAATGCAAACAAAGCACGAGCAGCGACAGAGCCTAACGGTAAGCACCAAACAACTGAGCTGAAATTGCCTAACGACGCATTCAAGAAGGTAACAACGCCCAAGGCGCTGACGCCGCCAGTCCACCATGGGAAAGGTTTTCACCTGCAATCAAAGAAGAGGTACATAAAGGACGCCTCCAAGGAGGAAGCGTCGTCCGCAAACGTCGCCGTCCGAGCTTTCGCCCTGACCTCAAATCACCCAATTGCTTAGGCTGCCTGTACGTCGGTGGCGAGACCGCCGCCACCTCATACACCACCGTCCCGACTCCCAGCCCCGCTGCTGCAGCCCAAGCGTGGCCTCACTGTCGCCGTCGCGCTTGCAAGAGCCGGTGAATTCCTTGGCGGCCTGGGATTGGATGCGGATGAGGCCCTTCATGGACCCACAATTGACGCCGCCCCACTCCTTGCCCAACTCCACCAGCACCTCCCGCGCCGGCGCCAACCGCGGCATCTTCTTTTTGTTGAATTCCAAGCGTTGAACAAACTCCTCATACAACATCTGGTCTTCCTTCGTGGAAATTTCATAAAGAACCTCATCAGGATCTCTTGTGGTGCCATCCCATCCCTCAGGCATAACTTTGAAGTCTGGCTTATACGGTAGAGATGCCACATGAAACTCCCTATCATGGGAATTGAAAAATTCTGGGCAACTGACGAGCAGGATCTCGACGGAGTCGTTGAGCGGCTTTCCGCGCTTCCGCACCTCCTCCTCCTCCAACTCCTTGAGCCACAGGATTGCGTGCACGCGCTGCCGCCTGACGCGGAAGTCCCTAGCGAGCCTCTCCACGGTGAACTCCCGCATCCGGTCGCCCCACGAGACCACGAACGCCTTCCCCTCGCGGTTGTCGCGCGGACGGCGCAGGATCCCCTCCTCTCGTCCATGCCCGCACGGCCGGCGACTCGGCAAAGCAGGCGAGGAAGGGGGCGCCGCCGGGAGGCCGACACCTCCTCGACGCTCCTCCCTGCGGGCGACAACGCCGCTCCCATGCCCCTGAACGAGCCGCCGGGCCGCCTTTGTGCCTCCTCTCGGGAGCCCATCGCGGCGCCGCCACGGCCTGAAGAGATCCGGACCGAGGGACGCCCGCCCCAACCACCAGATCCGCCGCCGGCGAGGGTAGCCACTGCCGGGAAGCAAGCGCCATAGCACTGCTCCCCACCGAGCCGAACCCCACCGCCGCCCTTCTAGCGACCACCGGCGCCCGGCAGCACGCACCGGCGACGGCGAGGAGGAGGGATCTGGGAGAAGGCCTGGCGGTAGGGGCCGGCGGAGTTCCCAGATGGAGGCCCCACCGCACCGGTCGCCGGGCTTCAAGCGGCCGGTCCGTTCCCGACCCCGCACCGATGCCAGATCCGCCGGATCCCCGCGCGGCCCTCGCCCAGCCCCGCATCGACGCCGGCCGCCCACAACCCCTGCGCTACAGACCACGCGCGGTCGCCAAATCGACTCCTGGCCAGATCCATCACGGAAGAGCAGATCCGAGCCGCTCCGGGAGATTCACACCACCACGAGACGGTTGCGAGAGACAAAAGCCCCGCCGTCGCCCTCTTTGCGTCCACCGGAGACCAGTGGCGCGCTCCGGCGACGGCGAGGGGGGGGGGAGGGATCCGGACGGGGGGTGGGAGGCAAAGGGACGGGGTGAGAGTTGTCTTCCTGAGAAGATGGATTGATTCTATATTAGGGAAACAGGTTAGGTTAATTTAAGTGGTACGTTGGTTAGGTTAATGGGTTGGGCTGATGTAGGATAATGCAGTTTGTTGTTATAGTTAGCAGGCGTAATATGTAGGATAACGTGGGTTAGGTTAATAGGTTACTGGAAGCATGCGTGCAGCAATGACTCGCGCGACGACGACGACAGTGAGCTCGTCCTCACATCACAATCGCAACCACAAATCGTACGTGTGTTCTGTTGCGCCGCGCAGTGAACCTGAAGACCGAACAGCTACCATCCATGCGTACATGTGACTACTGTGAGCTAGCAGTACCAGGACTTGATGAATTTGCCTTAGTTTGGTCCACATGTAGTACGTAGATCAGATAAAACCAAACGGAATTAATGAGTTCAAATCCTATTCGTCACAGGTGCAGATTGATGTACAATTACTGATCATCCGTCTCGCAGTATAGTTCAGTTTGATTTTTTTTTATTGTCCTTAACGAAACACTTTCACTGTTATTTTTATATCATCGTATTCTTTCTAATATTGCCAATTTATACTTTAACATAGTCAATATCGTACGCACGGCTTCTTAGCATCTCAATTTTGTCCCCTTTTCTTTTTGGTTTTTTAGTTATTTTTAGGCTTTTTTTTGCTTTTTTTTGTCTTTATTCGTTTGTATTGCTCGTGATGATATAATTTTTTTTATTCTTTCAAATTTTTACATTTAATTATGCTCAAAAACTACTAACAAATATAATACATATTCAGCCATTCTACTTAGAAAACATAAGCTTAAATTTTTAATGGCAAATCAGCACCACCATTATTGCCGGTCTCTCAGTCGGATGGCAGCGGACAGTAGCTAGCTCTAGTAGCTGCAGCCGAGCCATGTGTGCCCAGTAACCCAGCCTCGGATTCGCAGGGCACCTACCGAGTGACCAGCGAGCACGGAGCATTAACTATATGCAGTAACGTACGTGAAGTAAGAAGTTTTTCAATGCTTGGAATTTTTTTAAATATAGACTATGACGAGCGAGTTTACAAAAATAGCTCTTATCCTGAGCGCGGGAGGATAAAGAGGCAACGTGTATCATCTCTAGCATCACTCCATAGTGGTAGGTCAGATATTAATATGTGATCTATCGAACCAATATTTTACAAGGTTAAATTTAAACGAGAACTAAGGGGAACAATAACATAAATAGCCTTTTGTCAGTTTGAGGGGGACACAGAGTGGCGAAGATAAGATTTTGACTCCAATAGACGTGTTCATAATGAATGTAGAAGTTACATGGCGTCCAGGTTTGATTGGGAACATATTTTTGCCTCGCTATTTGTATGATACAAATGGCAAGATGTACCGACCATGGACCCAAACTACTACTTCGATTCAATGACGCCTTTTGGAAATAAAAATGGGAGTGTCTAGGTATCATCTGGATGTTTTTTCCTAACTATCATCCAAATTTGTGACACTTGGATTATAGATCAAGAGGTCACTTGTTTTTGAAAGGGGAGATTTTTTCAAGAGAGAGGGAGTAAAATTCAAGGGGGGTGGGGAGAATTCATGGCCATTGGATCTCTAATCCAACGGTCCTAAATCTGGATGATAGTTAAGAAAAAACATCCGGATGATATTTAACAAAATCCAATAAAAATATAGGACGGATGGAAATGAAGTTAGGCATGCAGGCATATCTTCTACTCCTGTGGGCTCTCCTAACTTCTTTAAGGAGTTGCTTGCGCCACTTCCTACAACCCTCCTCGTATTCTCGCTGTCTCCTCTTTTCTACTTCATGTTTCATTTTGTCCCACTCAGCAATTTCAACAGGCCCGTACCAGTAAAAGTCCTAGTCCTCGTTCATCATCCAGCTTTCCCATGTGCACCTCGCTTTTCTCTGGCAAGGTCAATCACCTTAGTAGTGTTTGATAGAGGTAGAATAGAAATCTCGATACATGACTTACAGATGGATACGAGGAGTAGTACTCATAGATCCAGCCTTGGGTGCCTCCGTGGGTTATCTAGATCTTGGTCTGCACACCGTAACGACACCGAATGATTGGAGGTACATGTCCATCACAAATCACCCATTCACAACGAGGTTCAGGGAAGTCACTCGCACGCTTGTACGGTGGGGAAGGCCCCATCCGTTAGTCCTTTTCCCTTACTCGGTGTGGAAGGTCTATCCGTTGGTCCCTTTCCCTTGTTTTTGCCGCTGCTCTCAATTGTGGGATGTGTCCAATGGCTAAACACCTCAGGGGCCTTTAGGTAGTTCAATATGAACTCTTGCTTCATGAATGCCTTATTGAACTCGTCTAGGTCGTTGATTCATTCGAAGACATTCACTACACATCAAAGTAATTAAGTGAACATGAAGCTCAGAGGGAAGACGAGACACGCTATGATGCAGTCAGAGAGGGGAGAAGCTCACCGGAGTTGCTGGGATGCGGTGGCATGCTTGTTGGCATCACAAACGATGTTTCGTTTCTCGGCGATTCAAGGAGGGAAGTCAGAGAATGTGTGCAAGAGACAGAGGGTGAGCTGAGGAAGAATGACGTGGTGAGGAGGTTAAATAGGCGAGAGATTTCGTGGGGAGAAGGAGTGCGTCTCGCGTGGCCGTGGCGAGAAATCGTGAACAAGTGTTTCGCTCCGCCGAGCGGACAAAGGGAAGAGGACAAGGAGCTAGGGACTCAGCGTGGTGATGTGGTGGGTAGGTGCGTGCAGGCAGGTGAGCAGGAAACCACAGACGTGGTGTCAAAATCCAGTGGCATCAGCCCTGCCATGGCGGACCTAGCGGGGGCGCGAGGTAGACAACGCCATCTAACGCACTGACTCGGTGTGTCCCACTCGTCAATGAAGGGAGTTTAAACAGACAAAGAGAAGGTGCATTTTCAAGATTATGTCTTTGTGAGATGGAAAGTGGAAAGGGTTAATTGAAGAAAGCGTATTTGGTTCGCAGCTTTGTGAAATTTTTAAACATGTCAAACAAGTTCTAAAAATTACGAAAATTTTACAAAGCTTGATTTCTATATTTTTTTTTCTTTTTCGGATTAACGTGGGAATTTTCCTCTTATATATAGAGAGAGGTGTCCTTAGTCAATCCGACAGTTTGTGATCAATAAATAGCATCGACGGATGTGGGATAACCAATTGAATTCGCTGCGTCACAGTAATCATCCGCATGAAAAGGCACAACGGGTTGCAAATTGGATGTACGATTTAGATGTTGAATGGCATGGGTGGGACGTTCGTGTGCTACACAATTCGGTTGCAAGACATAGGACAACGAGCTACTAAGACAGAGGTGCAACATCCTAATTGAAGTGCAAGCCAAGCATGACTTAGGTCTCACTCATTTTTAATTGAGCTTTTAGCTTCTGATTTATTTTTTACTATTCTTAAATTTTATTTTTTTCTAACTTATTAACTTTTTTAGCTTTTTTACCAGTTCCTTTTTCTCGTATTCATTTGCATTATCCATGATGAGTTGACATATTTTTTTCTATTTTTTTATTTTTTTAAATTTAATTACGCAAAATAAATCAACATCAGATACAATGCAATTTTCAACCGGCTACAGTGAAATTCAATCATAAGTCATTTTTTTAGCCCAAATATGCAGCACCTTTGATCTAACTGGCCCTAATTAACTAGGATCATCTCACCACACAATTAGCTACCACCGACGACCGGCCGCCGCGCGCTAGCTCTCTGCTTGCATGCATGCGCTCGTGCGTACGCTCAGCACGCGCCACGGCGGAACCCCACGTCCCCGCCACCGACATCGTACAGCACCTCGTGCGTCTGCTGCTGCACGTTGCCGATGAACCCGACGGAGAAGTCGCTGGAGGTGGGTGTGAAGGCGAGGCAGCCCTCGATCATGAACGCCAGCGGGTCGAGCTGCACGACGGCGCCGCGGTCGAACACCAGGGACACCTCGGGCACCGTCACGTTCGTGAAACCCATGAAGTCGTAACAGGTGTCGAGGCTGGCCTTCCCGGACGTCAGCGGGTACGCCCTCATGGCGTTCCTGAACGCCAGCCGCAGCGCTCGGTAGGCCGTCGGCGGCAGCTGCGTGATGATCACGCTCGAGTCCATTATCGAGCCGCCGTTGAAGACGATGGGCGGCACGTTGAGCCGCCGCCCGGCCACGGTGATGCCCTGGAGGCGCACGAGGTAGAAGGTCGGGTTGATGTTGACGTTCCTGATCAACGGCGTCCTCGCGAAGCTCGAGGAGGCGTCGGTCGGCCCGCCGAGCGAGAGGAAGCCGGAGGCGCTCGGCTGCGGGACGCAGTACGAGAAGGCGTTGCCGAATGTCACTGCCGTCTGCGACAGGAGCGACTGCGGGCCGCCGCCGAGCGACATGGTCCCGGAGGTCTGGCCGCTGAACTCGCCCCGCACGACGTGGCTGCACCCGAACCGGAAGTTCATGATGACGGTGCTGGGGTTGAGCGTCAGCACGTCGGTCATGTACGTCCCGGCGGTCGCCCTGCCGTCGTCGTAGTCGATGATGTACTGGCACTGGTTGTTGGAGCAGCCACCGCCGTAGCGGCCGAGCGCCGCGCAGGCGGGGGAGCCGCAGGGGACGGGCGCGGAGGTGCTCGACTTGTTGGGATCGAAGAACATGTTCCGTTGGGGGTAGCACTGCGGGATGGGGCACGGCAGGCACTGGATCCACGGGACGTCGATGCTCGTGTCGATGGCCATTGTCTGGGACACGATGGGGTCGTCGATCGCCGTCGGGTCAAGCCTCAGAGCAGCCTAACGAATCAAACCCAGATCTAGTTAATTCGTAGGCGTACGTAAGAGTTTGACAATATTGTGGACACCAGATGCATGGATGGATGGCGGCTGAGCTTACTGAGCCGGTTGATCCGCCGCCGCCGGTGCCGATGCCGAAGCTCCCCTGGAGCTTGTAGTCCACTTGCGTCATCTCGACGTGCGGCTTGGCTGGCTCGAGCACGTCCTCACCACCGGCGGTGGCCTTCCTTCGGATACTCTCGGTGTGGAGCTGGTCCCAGCGGAGCATGTCCATCAAGGACGGCGTGCTCGTGGACGGCGCCGGCGAGCACGGGCCGTACGGGCGGTGCAACGGCACCCAAGTGCCGTTGCCGGACGGCATCGCTGCCAAACATCACACGGATCGATCAGAAGAACATTGTAAAATTAGGGGGGAATTAATCAATGTTAACACGTTAATTTCATGCATGCATGCAAGGATGCTACAGTTGCATGATGCACGTTTACGCACCCTTGAGGCCAGAGCAGATGGCTTTGGGCTCCAGATAGCCGGTTTCCACGACCATGTAGTGCTCGCGTTCGTCTCCTCCATGGCCATGGCCACGACCATGACCAATGGAGGAACCAATGGACGAGAGGAGTACTACCACTACTAGCTGGAGAATGCTAGTCATGGTTAGCTTTGTTGTTGCTATAGCTGATTCCTTGAATTGTAGACAATGCTGGACTTGGTTTATATATATGCTCTCAAGCTGCGAGGGTCTTACCTCGATAATTTTTTTCATGAGATTTTACTATTAGCAAGACTTTCGTGAGCCTATCGGTCATCTATAGACGATTAATATAATGTCCAATAAACAAGACAATACGTAGAACAAATATTGCCGGCTAGCTTATAGTTGAGTAATCTTGAAATAAACTCTTCATTTGGACTTCCTTACCATGCATGAAGACACCTTGGTCGGTTCGTTGATGCTAGAATTTTTGTTTCAAAACACACAGGCGATCTGCATTTTCTTCTCCCTCCAGAAAGAAGAGTTTGCAAATAAGCTATGCTAGTAGCTAATATTGGCGCTGCTTTTCTAGTCTGCCACTGGTAATTTTTAGCATACAAAACAAAGTCCATCGTCTATAGTCTATGCTCATTGAGCACTATTAATTAATTGGAAGAAGTACTCCTTTGTCCTTTGTATCTTCCTCTGTATCACTGCATGCTAGGGCTATGTTTGGGTTGGTTGGCGCGAGTTACTACCATTGCTGTGTTCCTGTGTCAGGCTTGGCCAACATTAATTAGAGGGTCCTGTTTTTCCCACGTTGTTATAAAACGACAAAAAGTGATGATAAGAAGAAGATGAAACACGAATTTTACGTAAAAAATCTTTGCAAAAAATCACAAATATATAAAGGTCAAAAAACATTGATGGTGATACACAATGTGTTCTATGCGATGACCAGATTACAGAGAATATCAATCACCTCTTCTTTCAGTGCTCTTTCTTATGACAATGCTAGAATTGTTGAACCGAAATAGCGACAGAGGGGGGTGAATGACGCTATACACTCTCGAAAAACTCAACCCACGACAAGCACAAATCAGACCGTCCCTCGGGCAAACAATCCAGAAATCTGATTTTTCAGAAGATAAGGCTTGAAGCTTCACAAAACCAAAGGAATTGAGACTTTCATTTGTTCTCTTGGTCCAGTATAACTAGGAAATGATTATACCAGCCCAAGGAACCTAAGAGACCACAAAAATCCAACTCAACAAGAGGAAATTCAGATTTGCACAAGAAACTGAAAGTTACTGGCAGCAGCTACAAAAACTTAAATTCCCACTCAATCCTTGAACCTTTGGCCACGAAACTTTGAGGATAGCTACTCAATAGCCAAAGGAATCTGCATGCCAAGTTTCGTCAATTTTCGAAAAGGGAATTAAGAACAGCCCCAAAATGAAGAAAGGTCTGAAATCTGAAAATATTCAGAGAGGAGCACTCAAAAACCCAAATTTCTCCATGGTCTCAAATCCTTTGCTAATGAGACTTTCCAGATATCTCATAGATAGTCTTGAGACTCTGGATACCAAGTTTCAAGTCAACTTGCAAAGGGAAACAAGATTTAACTCAAAACCCTAGAAAAGACACAATTCTGAAATTTTGCACGAGCTTCTTGTTGCGGTTCTTGTCGGTGTAGTCGATCTTGCTCGAACCACCGTAGTCGTTCTTGCCCTTCTCCAGCTTGGGGCAGTTTGCCCGAATGTGGTTGGGGCCACCACACTCGAAGCAAATCACGGGTCCTCCTCTCTTTCTGTCTCTCCTACCCTTGTAGGCATGTGAAAACCTTCGGGCTAGGAGGGCCAGCTGATCATCCGCAAGCTGCTCTAACTGATCATCAGTTATGTCACAGAGAGCAGCGAGGGAAAAACCGCAAGAAGAATCAGAAGAGAGACCAGAAGCAGAACTGGGATCGGTGACCAAAGCCATCGACTGTGACTTCGACCGACGAGAGACAACGTCAATCTCGTGAGTCTTGAGGCGCGAGTACAGCGCGTCAAGAGTCAGGGTCGAGAGGTCTGTCGTGTCTTTGATGGTGGTCACTTTCATCTCCCAAACACGAAGATCGAGTGCAGCGAGCATCTGACGAGCGTTGTCCGAGTCGGGGTATGTGAGACCGACCGCTCGGAGGTTACTCAAGATCTTGTGAAATCGCGCAAAGCACTCATCTAAGGACTCGCCGGCGTGCATTTCGAACTTGTTGTACTCACGCTTGAACTGGTCCTGTCGCACCGTCTTTATTTGGGTGGTGCCCTCATGGTAAGCATCGAGGGTCTCCCAAATATCGAAGGCGGACGAAAGATGAGAGATGCGGTCAAACTCGCTACGACTCAGGCCCTGGATAATGATGTTCCTTGCCTTAGCATTTGCCTCAACATCAGTCATGTTATTGACATTGATGTTCTCATCGGCAGGAACAGCAAACCGGATCTTGACCTTGCGCCAGATGGCATACCCCTGAGCCTGGATGTATGTCTCCATTCGGCTCTTCCAGAAGGGGTAATCCATGCCATCAAAAACAGGCGGCTTGGTCGAGTACTTGTCCGTCGCCATGGCTCTTGAGACCGGTTAAGATCTATTGATTAGAGCTAACCGGCTCTGATACCAATTGTTGGACCGAAATAGCGACAGAGGGGGGTGAATGACGCTATACACTCTCGAAAAACTCAACCCACGACAAGCACAAATCAGACCGTCCCTCGGGCAAACAATCCAGAAATCTGATTTTTCAGAAGATAAGGCTTGAAGCTTCACAAAACCAAAGGAATTGAGACTTTCATTTGTTCTCTTGGTCCAGTATAACTAGGAAATGATTATACCAGCCCAAGGAACCTAAGAGACCACAAAAATCCAACTCAACAAGAGGAAATTCAGATTTGCACAAGAAACTGAAAGTTACTGGCAGCAGCTACAAAAACTTAAATTCCCACTCAATCCTTGAACCTTTGGCCACGAAACTTTGAGGATAGCTACTCAATAGCCAAAGGAATTTGCATGCCAAGTTTCGTCAATTTTCGAAAAGGGAATTAAGAACAGCCCCAAAATGAAGAAAGGTCTGAAATCTGAAAATATTCAGAGAGGAGCACTCAAAAACCCAAATTTCTCCATGGTCTCAAATCCTTTGCTAATGAGACTTTCCAGATATCTCATAGATAGTCTTGAGACTCTGGATACCAAGTTTCAAGTCAACTTGCAAAGGGAAACAAGATTTAACTCAAAACCCTAGAAAAGACACAATTCTGAAATTTTGCACGAGCTGAACCAAAAAGGCCAAAATTCTCCTAAACCCTTGATCCTATGGCCATGAAACTTTGAGGATATGTTAGCAATAGCTATGGGATAATCCAGATCAAATTTCATGCCATTTCTTCAAGGGAATCAAGAATGGCATCAAAACCCTAGAAGGCCAAAAACATGAACAGAGGAGCCCAAAAACTTAAATCTGAAATTAAACTTGGTTTGCTATGAAGATTTACTAGCCAAATGGCTTTTGAGCATCTACCATGTCATAGCAACCCATTTTGGGCCTTTCCAACAAGAAACAATAAGAAAACAAAAATATCACAAATCCACCAAAAAGAGCATCGAAGGAACAGAAGCAAGAACAGAGAGGAACTTCAGATATTTCATTTCAATCACAAAGATTACAGAGAGCTACGTCCCCATACGCATGGACATTAGAACAAGGAAGTGATTACAAGACTCTCTACACAATCCTCTCCCTCTCCCTCTCAAGAACACAACCCATACATGCTTAGGAAGGAGGAAGAACACTCTGTTCTATCTAGAAACCATCGTAGGGGACAGAGGGAGCACCACTCTGCCTCTCCAACCACTAAAGACTAAAGGAAAACCACCTCTTAAAGCCTCTTTTGACTAGAGCTAACCCTAATTCCCTCCAAAATGCTCAAGTGGGCATGCAGCCCCTCAATCCTATTTATAGCCTTGGCTAACGGGTCTCCGCCCCGTTACGCCTGCTAAATCCAACGGCGCCCGCTCCTGCTTGTGCAGCCTCGCGAATTTCCCGATTCGCCCCTCCTGCACCTTCCGGGAAGCTTCCACGCTCCTTGCCTCGCACGCCTCGCAACCACCTCGAGTCTACGTCGTCTTCGACACATCCTGACCGTTCTGACGTCAGCGCCACCTGCGCCTAGTCCGGTCCACGTGTCTCGCCATGACTCCACCCGATGTCCTGCAGCCACACAGACAAAGAACACATCAAATAGCACCGCTCGATACATGAAAGCGTAAATACCATAATACTTACCATAATGAAGTCCAAACCTGTCGAATCATCGAAATATGAACATAAACCCATACGACCAGGAATGACCAAGTCCGACCGAGCCCGACTGCGCCATGCAACGACTCGACTCCGAACTACGCAAACCAAACTCGACTCACCTAGACCAACGTCAAATACTCATCATTCACATGGAGTCACGACCGCATGGTCTCTCAAGAATACAATTGGGTTTCAGTGGAATCCCAACCCGATACCCCAATAAAAGTCCTTAATTCCAAATCATTCTACAATGGCCTGCTCTTCATGGGGAAAATTTTCCTAGCAGCTCGGACGATTTGAAAAATACGAAATGAGCTTATCTTTAGACAGCAAAGCCATTCCCTGGTAGATTGGTTCTCTCATCTCAAATTGGAAGTGTCTCTTCTGATGCTCCGAATCAAGCCTGCTCTCCGTGCTAGTCTCTGTACCTGGGTTAACTCGCTATAGTTTGTTCTGCTTTTTGGTTTCCCTTTCCTTCTATTTGTCTCTTTTCCCCCTTGTATATTATTATTATTTAATTTAGCACAGTAAGAATCTCTTCTACTGTTTTCCATAAAAAAGAGAGATTATAAACACATAAAATTTCGGCGCATTTAACCTAGGTGTCTAGGTACCCACATCAAGAACCATCCGATACACGTGTATAATTGATAATTTTTTCGAATTTAGGTATGAAAATATTTGATACCCTTCATATATTTATGGTAAATGAATTTTGAACTCAATTTAAACTAGTTTAAACTACTTTTGAATTTGATACGAGTATATACCATGGAAGTAGCTCGAAGTAATTAAACTGGAGTTGAATATAATTTTTTTCAAAGTTTAATATCTCAAATATATTTTTTATAGATATATGAAGATATACACATCAAACATCATAAATTTTAAAATACATCAGTACATATTAATATGAGTGCCTACATATGTACACATAGAGAGTCCTAATCGGAAATGAAAGCCAAATATCTGTTAGGGCATCTCCAATGGTTCTAGCTAGCAACTAACTATAAGACTTTCACATCATTTATATAGTACACACTAAATCTAGCATTCTAAAGAACTATCTATAAGGATAGCTATTTGATGCTTACATGCACACACAGAAAATGACTATCATTTATAGAGGTTGCCTCGTTTTGCGTTATAGACTAGTGCTTAAGAGCAGGTACAATTTAGGGCATCTCCAATGGTCTGAGTTAGCTAGCTATATGCATGTACACATCAGCATATATCCTATGTGGAGGAAAGAGAGTATGCAAAAAAAAAACCGAGCCAGCTCTTCCTTAAGCACTAGTCTATAACGCCAAACGAGGCAGCCTCTATAAATTCTGTGTGTGCATGTAAGCATCAAATAGCTATCCTTATAGATAGTTCTTTAGAATGCTAGCTTTAGTGTGTACTATATAAATGATGTGGAAGTCTTAGAGCAAGTTTAATAAGGCTGACTGTGCTAGCTATAAGGGAATCCATGTCAGCATAGTCCTATGTGGAGGGGAGAGAAAAGGAGAGAGAGAGAGAGCCAAGCCGACTCCCATGCAAGAGTCAGGCTATAGCACAGGAAAAGAGGCATTATCCATGCATGTACCCATAGAACTAATTGCTATACCCATGCATGTATTAAATTATCAATACCCATGTATGTATTAAATGATTGAGAGCTCTTGTGGAGACAACTTATAGCCAGCTTATTGTATGAGTTGACTGCATCATTATCTTTTGATGACATGGAAATGTATTGGAGGTAGCAGCTATCTGTACTATTAAACTTGCTCTTATAGTTAGTTGCTAGCTAGAACCATTGGAGATGCCAGGCTTAGTCAGCAGGCTATAGCAAATATAATATCAACAAAATCTTACATGGCAGAGAGAGAAAGGAAGAGAGAGAAGGAAGCTGGCTCCTAAATTACAGCTAGCTATAGCACGTAAAAATATGCATTTCACTCTCTTACACGTGGGGCCAAATAGTTATTGTAATAGCTACCTTATTGTATGAACTATTTTTTTTGAAGGCTATAGATGAAATGGACAAATGTTATAGCCACTAGTTGGCTATACTATTGTACTTGCTCTAAGGAAGAGCTGGCTCGGTTTTTTTTGCATACTCTTTTTCCTTCACATAGGATATATGCTGATGTGTACATGCATATAGCTAGCTGACTCAGACCATTGGAGATGCCCTTAGAGCAAGTATTATAAGAGGCTGTAAGCTGGCTGTATGCTGAGGTGGAGGAGAGAGAGGAGGAGAGAGAAGAGAGGTGGGTTGTAAGCTTACAGCCAGCTGAAGCACAAGAACCAAGAAACTTTGTGAGAGGAAGGGGTAGATCATACAACCTTTAGCTGACTGTAACTACTATATGAGTAGGCTGATAAGTGGGCTGTAAGTATCCATACAGCCAGCTGAAGGCTGTATTATTAGCCTTGCTCTTAGGTACGTCCGCTGTTATCACGTCTAAATAGCTCGACGAACGTGTCCAAAACACAGACCTGACTCATATCATCTCAGGATCACATGCACTTTAAAATGGCAGGGCCGTATCGTCCACCTACCAAGCGTCCTTCCCCCATAACTCCGGCGTACAAATGATTCCTTCCACTACTCTCTGCATGCGCGCCCTCGTTTTCTGCATGCGTCACCCATCTCTAATTACTCATCGACCGACGCATGCACAGTACTACCTGCTGGCTGTCTGGGCCTGCCTGCCTCCATGCATGGCAGCAACTGGATCATGTGGCCTTTATTACTATCCGGCCAGTCTTCTTTTGGAGTTTGTGTTGCTCTCCGCGCCAGCTGACGGAGGCAGGAGTGACGTATCCTGAAGATCCGACTGCGGATTAATGTCCCTAATTATAGCATAATAATATTCCAGGGCAAAGTTAAGAGATCGCGGGTAGTCCAGTAAATGATGCGTTTTCCATGCACACTGGAAGGCTTTAGTGAGGAATCACATCACTGATCATGCAATGCAAACGGCACTCCTAGATGATTTTGGAGGATCAGTACTAACTACTGCATACACGTAGTACTGGTAGATAGCTAGCATTAACTGATCGATGCAGCTAGCGTCACAGGTTTTCCATTAACTTTCGCCGGCCTGTCACACAAAAGCCGGCGCCTCGGACTTGTCGAGGCACGACGTGTCGCTGATGTCGTCCGACGTCGACGAGGAGGCGCCGCCGACGGCGATGGTCACCGGCCAGCAGTAGTACGTGGTGCGGATGTCGCGCCTGCTGGCCCCCTTCATGATATGGCTGATGAGGAAGCCATCCAACTCCATCTCCGTGCTGACGCTTCCCCGGTCGAACAGCGCCTGCACATAGCGCAGGGGCACGTCTTCCTCTGGCGTCAGCGACACCTTCACGATCGCGTCGTGCGCCATCTGCTGCGACACGGATATGTCCTCGGTCAAGTTGAATTCGGCAATCTTCGCCGCCGCCGCCGACGCGTTGTTGTCGATGATCCGGACGGTGACCTTGGTGTACTCCATGAAGGCGCGGCCGCTGGGGTTGAAGGCCCTGAGAGTGAACGAGAAAGTGACGACCGGCGGCGGCATCGACGTGATCCTGTCCACGGTCACGTAGCCTTCGGCGACCTTGAGCTGGAGCTTCTCCGGACGGAGCATCACGACGACGGCACGGACGATGACCACGACGGCGAGCACAGTGACTACGGAGGCCACCGCGCAGCGCGCAACGTATAGCCACCGGAAACTGACAGTCTTGCCGCCGCCGGCCGCCATAGGCATCGCGTACTAACAACAGCTAGCTGGACACTAAGCTATATATGGGATCAGAAGCACGGCACGAATGAAATCCACTTCATATATCGATTGACCTACTAGTATCATCTATTTATAGACTTTTGCTCTCATCTAGCCAATCGATATATATATATATGTACGCATTCTTAATACGTACGTAGTGCATACCTGTACATGTATATATACAGTAATCGACAAATTAATACACGTGTAGTTAGGACTTGCCGGTCTTAATTTGAGTGGGAAATTAAGGAGCAGCCAATATACTCCCTCCGTTCGGAATTACTTTTCGTTTTACCCATTACACATAGAACAGTATCCCTTTAATGCTTGGCTTTGCCCCCTCTTAGCTGCAGGCTTAGAGTCTGTTTGTTTCAGCTGTAGATTCTAAGAAGTAGCTGGTGAGTATTCAGCTAGTCAGAATTTGGAGAAGCTAGATAACCCTAGCTTCTGGCTACTAGTTTATTTTCTGGATTCTGTAGCTTCTGGTTACTTAGAATCTAGATGAAAATATAGACTGTTTGGGGGAGCTGCAAATTCTGGAAGTAGCTACAGCTGTCAGAAACTGAAACAAACAGGCCCTTAGTGTCACCTAAAATTAAAATTACTCCACAGCATGAGTCCAAATGAGAACAACCAATTAACTTAATGAGCCAGACCTTTTTTTCTCCAACTAGTCTACCAACCCATCTTATCGACATGTTAAATTATCTTGGAAACATGCGTGTGTATCCATTCGATAGAGTGATGATATTTGGACATATGACTCCTCCATTTTGTCGGCCAGACCACGGATTTTGTTAACGAGTGTAGTGAAAGTCACTGCAAACTCAATCAATGGTCCCATTTTCCTTCGTCCGCAGTTGCTCAAGCTTAGATTTGAGTCTGAATCTTGGCTTCTTTCACATGCTCTGCTCCCACGTAGATGGTTCTGAGTATTTCCCACACGCTCTTTGTCGTCTGCTTCTCAGCTAGCATCATGAGAATTTCCTCTATATATGATGCCTTGATAGATGGCTGCGAGCGCCATGTGATCCATGCATTTGTCGACCTTCTCCTTGGGATTTCTCGGCTCAACAGCTTCCCATACAGCCTATGCACGCATAGCAGTGGATAGTGGAGAGACACACTTGCCGACTTCGACATATCTCCAGCATCTCTCGGCATAATCTTGGGCATCAGCTGATCACCACCCAAAGATCAGATACCAAATGTTGGCACAGGATCAGGTGGAGATACACACGCACACACGCACGCAAGAGTGGACACATACTACTACACAATCACCTGCAGGAGAACACGAACAATCACTCAACCACACGTAGGTAGGTTTTTTTGTTGCGCAACTGCTTGCATCTTTTCTCTGTATTCTCTAATGCAAAAGGGACTCAACTGACTTGTAAATACAATATAACAAGTAAACAGACACAGCAAAGGCAGCAGCTGATCCGCTTTCTTCTAAGCAGCTAACACATGGCTCGGCCATCATGGACCAAAGGTACGTACATGCAAACATGATGTACGTCTAGAACACTTATTGATATGTCTATAGTACCGTGCACATGACATCGTGCTCGCCGTCGACTTCTTCACGGGCAAAAACCCCTCTGCCACGAGGGTCAGTTGCGTCGCCTGACCCTGACATGCATATATGGTGTCGTGGATGCGTGACCGCGCGATCTGTTTGATTATCTATGTGATGCAGTATGTACTCCTTCCAGCCTAAATGATTTGGACGCCATTTTAGCAAAGTGATCTTTGCTTTGCTACCACTTGTTACGGTTTTTTTCTACGCAAATTTCCCTTCTGAATTAATTCGCTTATTAATTAGCTGCTTGTTTCTAATATTGCTAACATAAAAAACAGGACGTGGCTACAGACCGGCCATGCGTCGGTTGATCGTTCCGCACGCATACCTCATAAAAGAGCTAAACGATAAAATAGAAAGAGACACACGTGATTTGTAGTAAACATGTCAATCTATATGCACCATAGCTGGTTTCTCGTTGGATGGACGCTTCAAGAAGTAAGCAATCTCAGAATAATGTTGAGAGCAAAATGGTATAAGTTTGGGAGCAAACCACAATAATTCATAGAGCAAAATTTAAGATAAATTTTAGAGCAAATCATCATAATTATAAGAGTAAATTTAAGATATTTTCGAAAGCAAAACTTAGGATAATTCTAAGAGAAAATCAAATATAAAATTCAAAAGCAAGTTCGGGATAAATTTGATAAACAAATTTAGGATAAGTTTGAGAGCAAATCAACCTAATTCGGAGAGCAAATTCGAGATAATGGTTCCCTCTACTCTTTCTATTAATTTGAGTCAAGGCATACATTAATTAAGTATGTGATGAATTGCGTAGCAACCAATTATGTGTTCTTGTGTCGGAGGAGCAAAAAGTAAAGAGGATTAGATAAAGCTGGCGTTTTTGAAAAGAAGCAGACGATCGACACGCGGCATCCACAGCCAAAGCCGACGAAGAACTCCTTTTGTGATACACGTGCATGGGCTGGCCCGTGTAACCAAAAGGGAACCCAAATGCTGATCGGGCCTGATAGGAATAAAGCCTAAGTTGGTTGAGTTGCGGAGGCCCTCATGCTGATCGGGCCTGATAGAAATAGAGCGCGCGGGTGCGGTTTTGGTGGCCTGGCGCACGCGGAGAAGGCCCGGCTTTTCATACATACACAATTCATCAGCACAAATACGTGAAACACAGAGCATACATACATACATACATACATACATACATACATACATACATACATACATACATACATACATACATACATACATACATACATACATACATACATACATACATACATACATACATACATACATACATACATACATACATACATACATACATACATACATACATACATACATACATACATACATACATACTCGTACATGCAAGCAAACTGTGAAGCTACTACGCTAGCACGCCAAACAAAGCACACATGGAGACCGAGGGCTCCATCGATCCATAGTCCTACACACAAACATCAGAAGTCAATCCCTGGACGCGTTCGATGGGGACGGCCACCGGCGGCGTATTGGCCGCGCGGCCGATGCCGGTGTGCGCGGCCAGCGCCCAAAGCACGGTGATGAACTCGCCGCCCTGCGCCAGCACCTTCTGGTGCCCCATCACGCAGTCCTCCTCGCTCGACGGCGCCACGTACAAGACGAGCTGCACCCAAAGATCGGCCAGTAGCTTCCACGTCCCCTCCGAGCCTTCCGCGCCGGAGGCTTTCTCCACCAGCGCGCGCCCCAACGTCGCGCCCTTCTGCACCACGGTGGTGGGCACCATTCCCGGCGCCTTGCTCAGCCGCTGTGCAAAAGCCATGATCTTGTCGTACCGGCTGCGCCCCAACGATGGCAGGTAGTAGCCCCAGAACCCAAGGACGTGACTCATCTCATCCTTCATGGCCTCGAACACGCTCTCCGTGCTATCCTGGTTGTCAGGGAGCAGCTCTGGGTGGAAGGCCACCAAGTAAGCACAGTACTTGGACAGGCTCGTTGCCACGTTGCTTTGCGGTGGATACTTCACCTCCAGGAGGCTGGTGGCGATGTGCCAGGTGAGGATGACCTCGGCGGTGCTATCGCTCTCGCAGAACAGCAGGAGCTCTCTGTGTTCTGCAAGTGCAGACCTGCCGTTGCTAAGAGTAAGAGCGGTGTCGTTGCCGTCACGGTCATACAACGACGTCGCTAAGTACTCCGCGATGGAACGCTTCACTTCCTTCGGCACAGGCACGGTCCGCAGGATCGGTAGTGTCAGGAAGAGTGAGGATGGCAGCATCAGTGTGAGCCAGCAAAACCTCAGCACAGATAATTGCTTGAAGCTGAAGTCTGGGTGGAACATCTTGCTCCTTACCCATAAGATGCGACGGATGGCCCAGCTGAAGATGCGGCTATCGCGCCAGTGGGGTCTGGCAGTGTACCCGCAGAGCAGGGACACTACGAACCAGTTGGAGAGCAGGAACACGAAGAACTCCCATACTTCCTCGTATACCAATATGAGGATGAGGAGCAAGGTGACGGCGAAGTCAATGGTGGAGAAGAAGACCGGTGGTGATGTGAGGACTCTGCTCAAGAGGCACTTGACCATCTTTTTTACACCGAATGATATAGTGTAGTTATCGCTTTCCATGCTACGGAAGGCGAAGATCACGTCACCGTTTCCACAGAGAACGATGATCACGAGGCATAGGACCAGCACGATGACCGGTAGTAGGAAGTAGTTGGCGAGCAAGAAGAATGGACTTGCGAAAACGACCGGGACAACGGAGTGGTAGTACTCGCTGAGGAAGTTTGCCTCGTCGTTCAACACTTGGAACAGTGCCTCCGCTTTGTCTTCGGCGCCATCGTTGGCGCCTTTGTTGTACAAGCCTTTGAAGATGAGGTCCCTACAATTGCGGATCTCCATCTCGGTCATTGCCGGCAGGTGCTCGAACCTCCGCCGTAGCAGCTTGAAGAGTGCAAAGGAGAGGCAGAGCCTCCTCAGCCGCCGATCTTGGTCGTGGTAGGTGAAGAGCCAATGATCTCTCTCTGCAAGCTCCCAGATTTTCCCGACAGTGACGACGGCGTTGACGTCTTTGGCGAACTCGTCGGCAGCCGGGATGGCCTGGATCTTGCTGAGGTACGTGTCATCGGCGAGCCTGTAGCCGGCTGGGCTGGCTTCAAGCACCAGCTTCTCCTCGCCCATCACCACGTAGTTGCACCTCTTCAGTAGCTCGTCTCCATCTCGCTGGTCATGGTGCTCTTGCTGATATTTTTCTAGCATTTGAGCCATGTAGGAGGTGATCAGACGGGCGTTCTTGCCGTAGGCGAAGGAACGCTTCCCAACCTCAGTGTAGGCGATTCTCTGCACCAGCTTGACAGCGCAGAGGAGCCAGAGGATGCCGAACAACGCCTTCCGGCCGGCGCCTTTCAGGTTGAAGAAAACGAGGCTGCCCAGCCAAGCGACGCGGCCGGCACGCTCGATGGTGCCGGACATCCCCCTCATGCGGATCACCTCCACCTTCTTGCGGAGGAGCTCCACGAGGAGCATCCACACGAGGATCAGCCGGGCTCGCAGCGAGAGCTCAGCGGCGACCCTCTTGGCGGAGTCCTTGGAGCACACCAGGCCGGCGTTCTTGGCTTCGGAGAAGAGGTAGGACATGACGGGGAGGAAGAGGGAGAGCGCCGAGGAGAGGTAGAGGCGCACTTTGGGGTCGAGGATGGCGCTGACATCGGAGAGGCCGCCGAAGAGATTAAGGTTGAAGAAGAGGCAGGCGAGGATGAACATGATGACGGAGGCGGACACCATGGAGGCCTCATTGCTCTGGTCGGTGTAGGAGGAGGTCAGGTTCCACACAAAGCCGGTGGTATGCTCGCAGCTCGCGTTGTAACTACTGCTACGGATGTCGTCGAAGATGCCCATCCTGCTAGCTTAAGCTATTAGCAGCTACTCGCTCGCATCCTGCATGCATATATGGATGATCACTAAGTATGGCCGGTCGAGTTGGCCGCCATGCCATGGCCATGAATGCGCGCATAAAAAGGCAGAGAATGCTCGCGTGTGGACATGCAGCATCGCGTGCATGGGAAGGTTCTCTTTCAGTTCTCCTGTCGTTGTCTTTGGCACTTATTCTCTCGGACCCTCGGTTCTTTCCCAGAGGACTTCGTTTCGTTTGGGTTCATACGGAGCTTCCCTGTTCTCTTCAATCTGGGCCGTTCATAGTTGATCCAATGGCTATAAAGTTTTTATATTTTCACCATTTACCTATTTTCATCTCAAATTTAAAAATAAAAATATGTTAATCCATAATAAATAATTAAAAAATACAGAAAAAATAAAATTTTATTTTTTCTGTATTTTTTATTATGGATTAACATATTTTATTTTTAAATTTGAGATGAAAATGGGCAAATGGTGAAAATATAAAAACTTAGCCGTTGGATCAGCTGTGAACCGTCTAGATTGAAGGGAACAGGGAGCTGGAGACAGGGAAGCCCGTTCATTAGGATATGGGTGAATTTATCTTTCACTAAAGGTAAAAAGAAAGCTGTAGGTTTTAGTCAAAAAATAAGAACCAAAAGCAGAAAAGGACACCGCACACTTTCAGATTAGGCTTGAATCGATTCTGCAGGGACATAACTTTTGTCATCTGTAAGCTTGTTGCGCCAGGAATCTCTGAAAGGAGAGGTCCCATGCACAGTTTCACATTTGGAAGCTAGTTCTATACTGTCCTTTCGAATAATTTGCTGGAAAAGGGCTTATAACAAGATCGATATATACAGATCGACCTCTTTTCAAAAAATATATGTATATATAGATCCACAGGGTATGTGTTTATCTCAGGTCCTTCGCCTGATCGAATGGCTCCAATTTTTTAATCTGTCTGACTTTTGGGACCATATGATGATGAGGCACTAATGAGGCCTACTTTTGTTTTCACACCCCGTTCATGAATACGCCTTTTTGCTCTTTACGTTTAAAATGGATAACTAGTAACTAGCTACTACACTACAGAAAACATATACCCTTACGGCCACGAATTATCCACATGTCAGACCAAGAAAATTAATCCTGAACTTACTAATTCTATGATCAGTAACCAGCACACATGCATACATATACGCACACACACACACACACACACACACATATATATATATATATATATATATATATATATATATATATATATATATATATATATATATATATTACATTACATCCATACACGATTAAATAAAATAAAGTAGCACATAATATTATTAAGTAATTCTACATAGGTTTACACGATTGAGTTTTACTCAAAAGGGGTTGATCGTCTAGATGTTCGCACAGAAAAGCACTTGCAGAGGAAATAAACAATCGGCATCATTGTCACTATATCATGTAGCATAAAAGTAGCCATCCAAGGAATATTCTCTCTTGATTTGATAGTATTCTACAAAATTATACTTCGTAAAACTTTAAAAGCAAAGTTTATATAGTGGGTAAGCTAAGACAAGGGTGACTGTGCTAGCTAGTTTATTTTGCACAAAGCGAGTTTTTTTCTAATAGACATAGTAATTTGTATCTTGCAATTTGTAAGATCCTTCGACAGTTTTAGTAAAAAAAAAAAGAAACAAAAGGGAAAAGGACACCACACACTTGCAGGTTAGGCTTGAATCGATTCTGCAGGGATATAACTTCTGTCATCTGTAAGCTAGTTGCGCCAGGAATTTCCGAAATGGGAGGTCCCATGCAGTTTCACATTCGGAAGCGAGTTCTATACTGACCTTTCGTATAATTTGCTGGAAAGGGCTTATAACAAGATCGATATATGTAGATCCACCTCTTTCCAAAAAACTAGCTGAATGTCCATGCGTTATTACGGATTTTTAAAATTTATCATACTATATGTTTTAAAAGTCACGAGTGGTAAAAAAATTTAGAATATGCATACAAACATGTTCTAAAATTTTTTTAATCCGTCAAGTAAGTCGGAAGCCGTCGATCACACCTCGTGGTCATAAGTCGATTGACATCAACCACACCTTGTGGTTGTAGGTCTGGAGCCCTCGAGCACACCTCGTTGTCGTAAGTCAGAAGCCGTTGACCATCGCGCGTGATCGTAGGTCGGTGGCGGTCAACAATCGATAGTGGTCCTAAATCGAGAGCCTTCGACAATGGCGTATGGTCGTACATCGAAAGCCGACGACCATCGTTCATGGTTGTAAGTCGGAAGCCATCGAGGATACCTCGTGGTCGTAAGTTGGAACACATCGACCAACGCTCGCGGTCGTAAGTCGGAAGACATCGACCACACCTCGTGGTCGTAAGTCAAAACACATTGACTGGTGCTCATGGTCGTAAATTGAAGCCGTCGATCACACCTCGTGGTCGTAAGTTAGAAGCCATCGACTATCGCGTGTGATCGTAGGTCGGGAGCGGTCGACCATTGCTGGTGGTCGTACGTTGGCAGGCTTTCGGTGCGCTTGTGTCCTATCACCCGATTGCCGGCGCCAACCTACTCAACCCCAATTTTGACCACAACCCTTTAACGTTGACCACAGGCCCCTTCAACCAAGGCCCCCTTCAACCACGGCCCCGATTTCAACCATGGCGTCGACTTCGACCACGGCCTTAACTTCGACCACTACCCCCTTCGACCACCATCCCCTTTGACCATGGCATCGACTTCGACCACGGATATTCGACTTCAGCCACGGCCCCTCAACCACAGCCCCCTTTGACCACAGCCCCGACGTCGACCACGGCCCCTTTTGACCATGGCCCTTCGACTTTGACCGCGGACCGACTTCGTCCACAGCTCTTCGACTTCAACCATTGCTCCTTCAACCACTGTCCCCTTTGACCACGGCTTGGACTTCGACCACGACCCTTCGACTTCGACCGCGGCCCTTCGACTTCGACCACGGACCTCCTTCGTCCACAGCCATTCGACTTTGACCACTGCCCCCTTCGACCATTGTCCCCTTCAACCATGGCTTGGAATTCGACCACAACCTTTCAACTTCGACCACATCCCTTCGACTTTGACCGCGGACCGACTTCATCCATGACCCTTCGACTTTGACCACTGCCCCCTTCGACCATGGCCCTTCGACTTCGACCACGGCCCCTTCGAACACATCTTCGACAATGAATCTTTGACTTTGACCACAGCCCCCTTCAACCACGGCCTCAACTTTGACCATGGCACCTCGACTTCTGTCATGGCCCCTCGACCACAGCCCCATTCGACCATGGCACCGACTTCAACAACCAACTTGGGAGACCAAAATCGCCAGACAGCGTGACGGGCTCAGAGTGAAGAGCAGGAAGAGGTAGAGAGGCTCACCGGGCAAGCGACCATTGGGCGGTGGCAGGGGCAGAGCCATGTGGGCGGGCGTAGTAAGAGGAAGCCGCCGCCACCATCACCGAGTGCCCTTCTCTCTGATCCATCGGCCGCTGTCGTCGAGCACCATTCTATCCGATCCACCGGCCGCTGTCATCGAGCGTCATGCCGCTGGTTGGAGGGGCAATGGGAGATCGAATTGGTGGCAGTGCCCTAGGGAAAGTTGGAGTAATGTGACCAGACGCTGCCGCGTGGGGAAGGAATTGGTGGTGATGCCAAGGAGGAGGAGGCGTGGCACAAGGGTTCGGGGGAGAAGGAGGCGACGGCGGGCAGATAGGGAGAGGAGGCGGTGGGCAAATGCGTTGGGGAGGCGACAATGGGGGATGCGACGCTGTTGGGGGAAGGTAGGGGACTGCGACCAGACGCTGCCGCACGGAGAAGGAATTGGTGGTGACGCTAAGGAGGAGGAGGCGCGGCACGAGGGTTCAGGGGAAAGAAGGATGCGGTGGTTGCGGGAGGTTGAGTGGTTGCGAGAGGCGGTGGATGTGGGGGAGAGAAGAGGAGGAGGGTGACCCACACGTCAGCCCGACCATTTCTACGAGGAGCAAAAGAACTACCTACATGCGGATCTGAGCGGTGGATTTTTGATCGGATAGCTAAGAAGAAAGGATGGAGAATGGACCGACGACCGTCAACTCACATTTTTATAATAGTAAAGATATCTATAGATACACAGGGTATGTGTATATCCCAGGTCCCATGCCATATCGAAGGGCTGACCGGCAGAGACACACACCGTTTTGTATTTAGGTGATTTAGAGCCATCCGATTAAGAAATGAATGGATCAGATCTACTGCAACAGAATGATGACCATGGTACAAATTGCAACAGGACAAAATAGTGAGTTGTCCACCTTTTGTCATTAATTTAGTTTTTTTGAGAACTGATTAGTGTATGTACCTCAATATGGTATTAGAAGTAAGAGGTCCTGAGTTAAGGACCCGGCTGGTGTAATTAAAAAAATTATTATAGCTCACTTCTATTTCACATTTTTGACTTGAGAGAGTTTACACATGACGGGTGTGTTAAAATATAAGTAAATTGTTTGTCTTTCGTCGTCAGCTTAGGTTTTTAGATAAACTGATTATTATATGCAACTTAATAAATATCAAATCCTTGCCATTAGTGCTTGAAAACCACTGTGCATTTGTGCCTTCAACGAAGTAAGGCAGAGCGTGCCAATCCCGAACTGATGTTATGTACAGACCTATCTAGGTTGCATCTTCCTTAATTATGGTCACAAAAGGGTATCGGTGGGGTGGTGAACTGGTGACGACTCTCGCATGCATTCATTCACACTTACACATCACTACTGCATAACAAAGAACAACACAGATCGATACATGCATGCATGACATTTTGTCGCTCAAACGCAATTGACCCTCGTAGCAGAGGGGTTCTTATGATTGAAGAAGTCGATGGACGGGCACGACACCTTGACGTCGAACGGCCGGGAGTAGGCCACCCCGACCTTGAACAGCACCTCGGCGATCACCACCACGGTCATCGTAGGAGCGCTGCCGCTGCCGTTTCCCTGGCAGATGCCAAAGTTCTGGCGCGCGAAGTCCGGCGCCAGGAACCCCGACGCGCTCATGCTCGTCGTGCTCATCGGCGACTGGTAGAACGGGACGGTCGCGTTGACGACCCTCGCCAGGATCGCCTCCGTCCTCCCTCTGGCGGTGTACAGCATCAGGTCGACGATGAGGTCACGGTACTGCACCCCGGCGCGGCTGCTGGGGTTGAAGGCGGCGAGGGTGAAGTTGAGTAGCACCCCCTTGCCGTTGCAGGAAGTGCGGCTCCTGGCGTCGGTGACGGAGAAATGGATCTCCGTTGGGCTGAGGATGACGGAGGCGACGATGATGACGGTGCTGGCGACGAGGGTCCCGGCCATCGCCGCCAGGATGTACTGCCTCGGGCTCCATCCACTTGGAACCAGGACAGTACTGTTCGCCATGGCAATCCGTTAAGCTCCTATCTTTGCTAGTACTCCACAAAACTGTACACATATTGAAGTTATATATATAGTTCAGAATTGTGTCTGACCATACGAGCGAGCGAGAATCCAAGTACGTGCATTCCTGCACGCGCGTACGCACGAGCGAATATTTCTTCTGTCCCGGCCGGATATCATACATGCATGTGGTACCCGTGTGTATGTAACTGTGTATGATTGTTTGCATCATGTATGTGCAACTGCAACGTACAGTCGACAAAATTAAGCAGATCGTTCGCATGAACCACACCAGAATATCTGATCAGTGGTGCTAATTGCTGCATACTCCACCGGTTTAATTGGGCCACTTTGCACGAGAATACGAATAATCGAAGTAAGCAAAGCACTCAATAATATTCTCTTTTTGAAAATCATGCACTCCATCTTTAGCTGCTCCAATCCCATGCACGCACGCGTATTGTAAGGCCTCTTTCTCTTGGGCTGCTTCTCACTCACTCAACTTGGCTAGGCCGGTCACGTCTTAATTATACGCGTATTAATTCCTTTTTTACTGTGCATAAACATGGATGAAATGTTGCGTACATACATATATCGATGTGTATTATAAATAGCTAGGTGGATATGAAGTGACCATGCACTGTTGATGCCATCGAGATTAAGCGGGTTGTATATGGCAGCGACGGCGGCGGCAAGGCCTCAAGGCTCCGGTGGCTATACGTGGTGGCCTTCGTGGTGACTGTGAGACCACGTGGAGTTACCCTATATTTGTGTGATGAATATTTGACTGTATTTGTGCTTCGTTGTTGAAGTATGAATTTGATTTTGTGTCATTTACTCTCGGGTCTTTACTATTAGATGGGCAGCAGTCTAACTGGCCTGCAGAGGTGGTCTGACCCGTGAGAGGTCTGACTGGCCATGCGTAGTGGTTGTAATTGCTCAGTTTTACTCAAGAGAGATGTGATATTGGGGTTTTGACCTTGAGAGAATTTTGGCTAGAGTTCATGTTGTGATATAACTTTTTATTATATGTGAGAACCCATCTAAGATCATCTAGATCATTAAAAACCCACAAGCAAGAGTAGATCGATGTTTCTCTCTTTTGCTTGGTTTTGGTGTAACTTTTCTTGTTTTGTATAAAGGCTAGAACTTTAGTATTGATCTTTATGAGCTATGATTGGAATAGGTTTTTCACATCCTAGGAAGGACTTGTACCAAGTTTCATCTTGTTTGGGTTAATGGTTTGAGAGTTGAAGAATTCAGGAGTTATTGTGTGTTGTACCACAAGACTGCACACCCTTTAGTTATAGCATGAACAAAAGTGTAATTAGGCCCTTACAAGATTATCTCTAATATACTCAACACTCCCCTTTAACATGGACCGAAAATATCAATCATGCCCATCTTGTTACATATTGTAGCACTTTCGCTAGGTCATATACAAGCATGAGAACTTATTCGAGTTAGTATCTGTTTCAAAAAGAGACTTTGTGGGTGAGATAAAAAACGTGATGGGTGGATAGAACCTGGAGTATTGATTTCCCTTAGATGGATAGAACCCAATAATTATAAAGGATGGATAGAATCCAAACATCAAAAATAGTATATAGCGAATGAAACCGTGTAGCAGGTGAATGGAACCTGCACCACTATTATTATTGTATTCCTTCACATTGTTTAGAAAATATGGTTTAGTTAAAAATGCGAAATCTTATAAATTTCTACTTACTATAACTATTAGCTAAGGCATTTAGCAAATAAAAGAACTGAGCCATCCTTTGTTAACCATGTATATCCAAATTATTGCATTATGTGTTGGCTCGTGGAGCACAATTGTTTATGATCATACTTGCTCACTAAAATAACTCAGAACTTGTGGATTAAGGCCACTACGCCGCATCGGGACTAGATGACAAAGATGACTGTGGAGATTAGGTCACTCTCTAGCAGTTTAGTTCTTCTCTCAGATAGGTATAGTTTGATAGTGATTATGTGTATATCTATTATCTAGACTCCTGGAAAGTAGTAAGCCATCCTTTACTCCCAGTCGTTTGCCTGTGATAAGGTGTGCCTTCATATTTTGCTTTTCATTTCCACTTCAACTTTTGTAATGTAAATATTTGGTCTGATTGGCTCGTTATGTAAACTCTAGCTAATATGGGTTATTTAAACTCTGATATGTAAATTAATGAATGGTATGGTTTATATAATGTATGAGTTGATTCAGCAGTATATCTGTGTGCACTATCTACTGATCTATGCAATAGAGTGATGGAATCATAAAGGAGTCTGGATTGATAAAATTGGGTCGAGTCTGGATCGATAAAATCGTGTACGACACTCATGTAGGAGTAGTTTCATGTGTGTGACGTACAATTAACCGTGGTCCATATGCGTTGACGGAAGTTGGCGAGAAAGATGGCAGAGTTGGCGTGGATGGAGCTCTGCACGGCCGAGGTGGTGTCGGTGCGGCGGCCTGTGCGCGTGGAGGAGCGGAGCCACGAGTTCGTCGGAAGGAAGAAGTGGGAAGGCAGAATCGATGGAGGGATGAGACAGCCATCCATGATCCATCCATCCATCCACAGGTAGGAAGTGTCTATACAACATTCGACTATTTTTGAGAACAAAAAATAATTAGATTTTGAGCTGTTAGATGGAGATCCAACGCTCTAGATCATTTTTTTTTGGAGGGGTCATTTTTTTTTGGAGGAGAGCTTGTATGGGTGGATCCGTTGGATGGAGATCTAACGCCCAGTCGAATATTGTATGGACATACACTTACTACAATGCACGCTGCTGGAAAGGCAACAAAGCAAATTCACTGGCGCAAAGGCCCAAACACACCACACCAGACGAGTCTCCCACCCTCGCCAAGTAAAAGAAAATGGACCACGGAAACAAGCAAACTTCCTGCATCAAGCACACCACGATGCCAAGTGCAGCCTCTCTTCGAAACACACGCAAGCACACACCCAACACTCCATCAAGGACTACTGCAAATTATGCACACAAACGGAACGATCGAGCCCGATCCTATACACATTCAGGTGCAGGAGCAGGGCGTGTTGGCTGAGGCTTCCACGGTGCAATGGCCGGCCTGGTTATGCCGGTGTGCGTGGCCAGCGCCCAGAGCACGGTGATGAACTCGCCGCCCTTCGCCAGTGCCTCCTTGTGCGCCTTCGTGTGAACCTCGCCGCTCGACGGCGCCACGTACACCATGACCTCCGTCCAAAGGTCGGCCAGGAGCTCCCACACTCGCACACGCGAGTCATTCTCCCGGGCCTCGTCGATCAGGATCTTTCCCAACATCGCCCCCTTCCGCGCCACCGTCGTCGCCTCCGCTGCCTTCTGCTGTCGTGCCATCTCCATCAGCTTGTCGTACCGGGTGCCTTGTCGCGACAGGTAGTACCTCCAACACTTCATCTCCTTCTTCAACTCCTCCTCTACGTCCTTGTACGTGCGCTCCGTCCCGTCCGTATCGTCGGGGAGCAGCTCCGGAGACAAGGCCACCAAGTAAGCGCAGTACTTGGACAGCGTCGACGCCACCTTGCGCTTAGGATCTGGTGGTGCATGCTTCTGCAGTGGGCATGTCTCCAAGAGGCTGGTGGCGATGTGCCAGGTGAGAATGACCTCGGCGACGCTCTCGCTCTTGCACGCCCATGAGAGCCGGTCGCAGTACTGGCGGTGCTTCTCCAACTGCAGCGTAAACCAGCCGTTGCTGAGCCTGAGAGGGGGAGGGGCAGCGTCGGCGGCATGGTCATCGATTTGAGCCTGAGCCACCAGGTCCACCAGATATTCCATGATGGACTTCTTCACTTCCTTGGGCACTGCCTTAGTAGGCAGTGTCAGGGAGAACAGCCGGCAGCACCCCAGAATGGAGAACTGCTTGAAGCAGAGGTTGGGGTGGCTCATCCTGTTTCGTACCCACAGGATGCGGCGGATAATCCCTCTTAGAACGGGGCTGTCGCGCCAGCGGGGCTCGGCGGTATAGTCGCAGATCAGCGACACCATGAGCCAGTTGGAGAGGATGAAGACGAGGAACTCCCACACCTCCTCGTAGAGGAAGGTGAGCAGGAGCAGGAGGGTGATGCCTAGGTCGACGGTTGAGAAGAGCGCCTCCGGCGAATGGGCAATTCTTCTTAGGAGGCATACAGCCATCCTCATTATGCCGGTTGATACGGTGTAGTTGTCACTTGCGATGCTTTGGAACGCGTAGAATACGTTCCCGTTGCCGCAGAGGATGATGGTCAGGATGCACAAGGCCCACACAACAATGGGGAACAAGATGTAGTTGAGTACAAAGAAGAAGGGGTTGGCAAGCACGACGGGCAGAACGGAGTGATAGTACTCGCAGAGGAACTGGAGCTCCTCGTTGAACACCTGGAACAGTGCAACTTCCGCGTCTTGCTCCCCAGCCTCCTCCTTCTCGCACAGGCCTTTAAAGATGAGGTGCCGGCAGTTGCGGGTTTCCGCGTCGGTGATGGGGAGATCCTCGAACCTCCGGCGCAGCAGCTTGTAGAGTGCAAAGGAGAGGCATAGCCTCTTGAGCCTGGGGTCCTTCTTGAGGAGCCCGTCGTCTTTCTCGGCGTATGCGAGCCTCCAAATCCTGCCAACCGTGACAGTGGTGGAATCGGCGTCGGCGTTCGCGTCCGTGTTGGCGATGGTCTCCTTCAGCTCGAGATGGTAGCCCCGCGGGCCGGCCTTCCTCTCCAAATCCTCTTCTCCCATTACGGCGTAATTGCACCTCTTCAACAGCTCCGATCCATCCGGTACGTGCTCTTGAGCTTGCTGTAGCATCTGGGCCATGTATGAGTTTAGAAGCTGGGCGTTCTTGCCGTAGGCGAAGGAACGCTTGAGCAGCTCATTTATGGCGACCCTTTGCACCAACTTGGCAGCGGCGAGGACCCATAAGATGCCGTAGATTGCCTTCTTGCCGGTGCTTCTGAGGTTGAAGAAGACGAGGTAGCCCAGCCAAGCGATGCGGGCAGCGCGGTCGATGGTGCCGGAGTACGACTGCATGCCGACGTTGACCAGGATGGCCTCCACCTTCTTGCGGAGGAGCTCCACGAGAAGCATCCACATGAGGATTGTCCGAGCTCGCAGCGAAAGCTCGGTTTTCAGCTGGTCGGAGGCAGTCGTGGCGGCACCTTCGTTCTTGGCCTCGGAGAAGAGGTAGGACATGACGGGCAGGAAGAGGGAAAGCGAGGTAGAGAGGAAGAGGCGGACGCTGGGGTTGAGGATGGCGCTCACGTCGGAGAAGCGGCTGAATAGGTTGAGGTTGAAGAAGAGTGCGGCGAGCACGAACATGACGACGGAGGTGGCCATCATGGAGGCCTCATTTCTCTGGTCGGTGTAGGAGGACGTGAGGTTGTACACATAGGGGTATATTGTTTGGTTGCAATGTGAGCTACTGAAGTTGAAGTCGGGTTTCATCTTTAGATAGGGGAACTGCGCTATGAGCTACGATACGATCGATACTGGAGATAACTCAATTTGCATGCTCGCATGGATGGTTAGTGCCAAGTTATAACTAGTTGAATTGGCACCAGCAGCACTGCATATATATATGCACATCTTGCGTGAACGGGAATTTAACAAAGATTAATTTAAGAGAAAGCGAAGCCACGTACGCAGCATATATCTGGAACGATCATTTGATCACGTTTTCAGATAATGTCTTTATTCTTTGTTTTTTTTCTTCCAATTTGTCTTTTTTAAGCAAAGGGAATCAAGCCCCCAATATCTCTAGAATACTAGCTAAATATCCATGTGTTGCAACAGATCACACTACTACAGAAGAGGCTATACTGGACGGCTACATCACAGACGGTTCATACGTAACCGTCGTGATTAATTATCCGCAGCGTTTATACCGCAATCGTCGGTGATATTTTCACGAGCGGTTATTAACACTAACGGTCTGTGATAAATAAGACATCACAGACGGTTCGCTTTACTAACCGTCAGTGAAAGTTCCTGACGTTATTAACACGAACCGTCTGTGATGTCTAAAATTATCACAGACGGTTTCTGTTAATAACCGTCTGTGAAAATGACACAGATAGTTATTAACTGGAACCGTCTGTGATAATGTTAGAGATCACAGACGGTTCGTATTACTAACCGTCTGTGAAAGTTCACAGACGGTTAGTAATACGAACCGTCTGTGGTATCGTTTAAACTACAGAATCTATAGAGACGAGAGTCAAATTCAAGGTAATTTAATTACAAAAGTGCAAAAAAAAGACATTCCCAGATTTGAATCTTCTGGGCTTCATATGCTTCTTCGTCGACTTCTGGAGTTGGAGGATCAGCCGCTGTGTTCTCGAATGCTGTCAAGATTGTCCTTGCCTTCTCGACTTCCTCCTCAAGCATGGGCAAATGATCATTAGCATGTTCCGTAATCTGAAACAGGATGTCAAGATGCGCTTCCGCATTATCGGCCTATTCTGCTTGATCGGCAAGTTTATTCAAGTGTGTCTGCACTGCCGCAAGATCTTCCTCCGCTTTGCGCACATTGTAGAGAAGAACGAGGCTGAGGGCGGTTTCCCTATCCTGAGTGGCAATGAGACACCTCCGTCGACGACGGATGATGAGGTCCAGCTGACGGATGGAAGCGAGTCGAGGAAGGAGAGCAGGGCGTGAGCGGAGGAGCTGCTCCAGACGTAAATTTTTGGCCGCCTGTGTAAGGTTGCGTCCGAACAACTCATGATGGATAGATGAGAGGAAGGAGATCAAAAGAATTTTAGATGTCATTATTGAGAAATCTGGTGATGAAGAAGATGATCAGGGAGAGCATAGTGTGTAGAAGGATTAGGGCGCGCATATATAAGCATTAACGCAGACACTTCATATTTCAAATCATCTCTGCTATTATGATCAGGGAGAGCATAGTGTGTAGAAGAGCAGGATTAGGGCGCGCATATTTAAGCATTAACGCAGACGCTTCGTATTTCAAACCATCTCTGCTATTAATATCACAAACCGTTCATATTCTGATATTAATATCACAGACCGTTGGTCTGATATTAATATCACAGACCGTTATTAATACGAACCGTCTGTGATAACTGAAACATCATAGACGGCTTGTATTAAGAACCGTCTGTGATAACTGAAACATCACAGACGGCTCGTATTAAGAACCGTCTGTGATATTTATTATCACACACGGTTCGCATTAATAACCGTCTGTGATAATCACATATCACCAATAATTGGCGTGTGATAATCACGTGTCACCAATAATTGGCGTATATCCAGGATTTCGATCTCACCCGTCCATTCTCTCCACATCGAATGGCGTGCGCAGCTTCCTCCTCTGCTCGCCCTTATAAATAACGCCCATCTACCTTTCCACCGGTACTAGTCACGCGTGAGTTCATCCATTGTGAGCATATATGACTGTAAGTGTGGTAAGTGTGTCTTGTTCACCCGCACCGTCGTTCCATGAAGAGTTCACTAGCTTGTTATCCTGTAATAGATCTAAATGTGTTGTCGTGCTTGCCTCTCAGATTTGCATGTTCCTCGACGATGCCGACTCATCGCCGAGATGTGATGTTCACTCGACAATCTTTCTTTTTCCATAAAATTCAAGACAATTTTATTACAAAATTTAAAAAAAAAAGACATTCCCAGATTCTTCGGTGAGCAGCCGACATAGCCGACTTCTTCGTTGAGCGACTATTCATCTGTTTCTTCCACTTCTTTTCTTCATCTCGGTCTCGGATCACGCACGCCGAGCGATGATTCGATTAGCTGAATCATCGCCATCGCGCACGTGATCCGAGACCGAGATGAAGAAAAGAAGTGGAAGAAATGATGAATAGTCGCCAACGAAGAAGTCGCTATGTCGGCCGCCACCAAGAATCTGGGAATGTCTTTTTTTAAATTTTGTAATAAAATTGCCTTGAATTTTGTGGGAAAAAGAAGGATTGTCGAGTGGAGAATGCCAGTCGAAGCATAGCATAGCATCGAGGCACATCCGAGCTGCGCTTTGTGTCTTGAGGAATGCCACATCCAAGACCAGCTCTTGGCATTCCTCAAGACACAGCAGCAGGCCTCGGATGTGCCTCGGATGCTATGCTATGCTGCAATTTCTATCACAGACGGTTCGTTGTTACAAGCCGTCTGATATATATATCACATACGGTTTCAAATACTGAGCCGTCTGTGATATATCACAGACGGCCGTTGTTATTAACCGTCTGTGATATTGTGTATATCACAGACAGTCATTGTTATGAACCGTCTGTGATTGTTTAGTATCACAGACGGTTTTTTATAAAACACCGTCTGTGATAGTTTAGACTATCACAGACGGGTATTTATGCGAACCGTCTATGACAGGCAATAATCACAGACGGTTATTAATTTGAACCATCTGTGATATTGTTTGTATCACAGACGGTTAATATTAATAACCGTCTGTGATAATTCACAGACGGTTATTAATACGAACCGTCTGTGATATATCATTTTCACAGACCGTTTGTGGTTGGAACCGTCTGTGATATTCTACGTAGTATTAATTACTTGGCGTACTTGCTTGAAGGATGTCGACACCGATCTGTCTTCATTGCGCTACATCGGTGGAGCAAGGCGACCGGCTTTAGGGAGTTGGGGGTGAAAAAAAATCACCGTCTTCTTAGTGATCTGATCAGAGGTTAGTATACTCAATTACTTAACATTCTTAGTGATCTGATCAGAGATTAGTACTCAATTACTTAACATTCTTAGTGATCTGATCAGAGGTTAGTAGTAGAGGTAATAATTATTTTTGACACCCATTTGTCACTTGTGTAGCGTAGATGGACCGAAACTGGATGTATATTGAGAACCGTGTGAGTGAAGAGTACATTACTGGCGTGTTTGCTTTTAGAAGGGCGGCCGAGATGGATATGTTGAAGAAGGGGATGAAATATATGTATTGCCCATGTATTGATTGTGATAATCTCAAGATGTTTAGCAACTCAGTGCAGATTGAACCTCACTTGATTCGAAGGGGTTTCAGAAAAGGGTACACATATTGGACCAGTCATGGTGAAGAGAAGAGTACACAAGAGGTAGTTATGACATAGTCGAGGGAGACAACGATATGCCAGTTGTGGACTGTTCTTTCGATCATGAGGATAGGTCGCAGGATGACAATCTGGATCAGATGTTACGTGATGCAGAAGGGAACTATACTGAGAGAGAGTTTGGTAAATTCGAGGGCTTGATGGAGGATTCGGAGAAACCTTTGTTCCCGGGCTGCAAGCCGCAATACACGAGGTTGTCATCAGTTCTAGAACTGCTAAAATTGAAGGCAAGCAATGGTTGGTCCGACAAGAGTTTCATAGCATTATTAGGTCTCCTAGTGGACATGCTTCCAACGGGAAATGTGTTACCGAGAACCACCTACCAAGCCAAGAAGATTCTTTGTCCATTAGGAATGAAAGTAGAAAGAATACATGCATGTCGGAATGATTGTATCCTGTACCGTAAAGAGTATGCTAGCTTACATGTTTGTCCGGTGTGCAAAGCATCCCGATACAAGCGTAAAAATGACTCTGATGATGGGAAGGGCATCGAGGTGAAGTAAGGACCTCCTGCTAAGGTGATGTGGTATCTTCCTGTAATCCCCCGTTTGAAGCGTTTATTTGCAAACCGCAAGGATGCAAGATTGATGCGTTGGCACTGCGAGCAGCGTAAGAAAGACGGAATGATAAGATATGTTGCTGATTCTGCCCAGTGGAGGAACATCGATAGGATGTTTGTAGATTTCGGTGTGGAACCGAGAAATATAAGGTTTGAGTTGAGTACAGATGGAATGAATCCTTTTGGTAACATGAGCAGCCGACGTAGCACCTGGCCCGTGACTCTGTGCATGTACAACCTTCCTCCTTGGCTGTGTATGAAGCGGAAATATATTTTGATGTCACTACTTATCCAAGGGCCGAATCAACCTGGCAACGATATTGATGTGTTCCTAGCCCCATTGGTGGAAGATCTTGCAATACCGTGGAATGAAGGGGTACATGTATGGGATACGGAAAACGAGAGAACTTCACTCTACGCGCCATGTTGTTCTGCACCATTAATGATTTTCCTGCCCTTGGTAACCTGTCAGGGTTGAGTATAAAAGGAGCCAAATCGTGTCCGCACTGCTTAGATTATACCGAGAGTGTGTGGTTGAACAACTCGCGAAAAACTGTGTACATGCGTCACCGTAGGTTCCTTCCAAAGTATCACCCATACCGCAAGATGAAGAAACAATTTGACGGAAAAAAGAGGATGACTCAGTACCAAGACCTTTTAGCGGGAAAGAGGTGTATGATATGGTCAAGGATATAAATGTTGTGTTTGGAAAGGGACGTAAATTGAGGAAGAACATGTGGAAAAAGAGGTCAATATTTTGGGACTTGCCTTATTGGGAGCACTTAGAAGTTCGCAATTGCATCGATGTCATGCACGTAGAGAAGAATGTATATGACAGTTTGATTGGTCTCTTACTGAACATTCCTGATAAAACAAAGGATGGTGTTAACGCAAGGCGTGACTTGGTCGATATGAACATCAGGATAATTAGAGGGGAGAGTTCCACGCCGGCAATGGTGATAATTAGATGTTGAAACATTGGATTCAATTGTACAAATCAAACAATTCCTTCAATTGAATTCATTTGTCAGATTTTGTGTAACGATTTTCATTCTATATATGTATGTGATCTGCTGGCCGTTTGTTACATTCATCTGTGTATCGAATTTTGTTGTAATTTACTATGAGTTGCAATTAACTTATATCTGTTATTTATCTGTAATCTGCTTGCTTGCTTGCTTTCAGAGGGCATGGCTAGCATATCCTGAGGCTAGCCAAAAAACAGCAAATAAAATGGATGATGCACTTGGTATCACAGACGATTCGTTGTTAAAAACCGTCTGTAATATTTATTATCATAGACGGTTTCAAAGAGTGCCGTCTGTAGTGTGAATGATATCACAGACGGCCTTTACTACTAACCGTCTGTGATATACACAATATCACTGCAGCGGTTAGTAATAAAAGCGCTCGTGATATTGTGTATATCATGACGGTCTTTATTACTAATCGTCGTGATAGGCGAGCATCACGACGGTTGTTTATAAAAACCGTCGTGATAGTCTCGTATCACGCAGCGGTTTACAAAACCGCTCGTGATACGAGACTATCACAGACGGTTTTTTATAAACAACCGTATGTGATATTCGCCTATCACAGACGGTTAGTAATAAAGACCGTCTGTAATGTGAGTTATCACAGACGGCTCGGGAACCGTCTGTGATAACCACCAACTATCACTGACACCTAAACACTGACGGTTCAGGAACCGTATGTGATGACGGTTCCGAACCGTCTGTGATAGGGCTGTCTGTAGCAGTGAGATGAAAAAACAATCATATTACTCTTATCACATCAAGCCACCGTTGCCGGACTCGACCTACAACAAGCCATCAAATCTGTCAAGGCACTTGGTTGAGCTCCGCTCCAGCTTGCAATGGGCCTTCATTGTCGTGCTCGGCCTGCAGTATGGCCTCGGTTTCGCTGCCACAATCAACGAAGCTTTAGTACAGCCCGCATCACGCCTATACCGCTGCTCAGTCTATGCCATGGACTTGTCTCCGCCGACAAGCCTAGTCAAGCTCTAGTATGGGCCTTGTCACACCTACCACATTGTTGTGCTCATCTTGGACTTTCCTCTCGTTTCCGTCACCACACTCGGCTGAGCTTTGCTATGGCCTGCATCACGTCTTTTGTCATGCTCCATGTGCACCATGCACTCAACTCCACTGCCACACCATATATGATGCGTCAAACACACGAACAAAAATATATTGTATGTTTTAGTTCATATTATTACTCATTTTACTCGGAAACATACGTAAAAATATTTAACTTCAACATCTTTGATCAAAATATTTAACATCGATGATCAAAATTCTCACAAACTACATTGGATGGGCAAAAAAAGTACACACGTTCAATCAAAACTCACAGGATTCCTATTACAATTAGCACAATCCTAATTAAAATTCAAAGAAAACCTAAGTTTTCAGCTATACCAAATCGCCAGATAGCTTATTGGTTTCATCATTCTCCACAAACTTCACCCAATCACCAGCAGCTCAGTCAACCTACTTCCATATTACTACGATAGTTCACGTGTGATTGGACACGTGGACTGAGCTTCCATATTGTGATGACACTGGCGCGCTGCTCACCACTAAATGCCATTCTTATCCTTCCTGTTCGTGAGGGCGTGAGGCATAGCAGCATCTCACTGCTCCTGATCCCCAATGACTGATGGTTGTTGTGGAGACTCCTCCATACAAAACGGGGCATGAGGGAGGATAAGCCATATGCTGTATACTTCGCCCCCAACTCGTCGGCACCATTCGCCCGTGGTAAATGCCATTCGCGATGTTCACCATGCTAGAGCGCCGCCGTTCACAAGGCTCTCCGTGCAGCGCCGATGAGCACTGTCGTCTATAAGGCCGCTGGGCCACTGTTCGTGAGGAGGACCTCACGGCCTAGCCGCCTCCGGTGCCAACCCACAGAAGCGCCACTATCGGCGAGGGTTGTTGAACGAACCACCGTTGCCCCCACCCACGTGAGAAGCAGAGAGTGGCCTGCAAAAGAGTTGTGCACGGGAGAGTCCCACATGTCGGCAGTGAATTTTCCTATGAAGGGAGTGAGGGAAAAGAATGTACCACTTACTAACTCCCTCTTTAAGTAGTAGAGATTTGCTTTTCACTCAACCTAGCTCAATGCCAGCATTGAAATTGGAAACCTCTAAGGATACTCCAGAAGGAAATTTTGTCATTAGTACGCTACCGCACCCTGGTTTGATGTACTTTTCTTCGGCAAAGGGGATCAGGGCCCCCCAATATCATTGGGAATTTGCTTTTAGCTTACCAGTTATGCCGTTTGCACGCTACTATAGCTTCTTTTTGGTCTTTGTTTTTATTCCCCTACCTTGTGCTTTTCTTTGTCAAAAGGGATCTGGGACCCCAATATCCTTGGCAATTTGCTTTTCATTTGCCCCAAAGCAGAAAGTATTAAGGCAAGTACCTTTCTGCTAACATGCAATTCTACGTTATATTCGATTAGTCTCCATTACATTATAATGTAGGCCTTTTACATAAGTACTCTAACTCTTATCTTTTTCTCTTGATCACCGTAGGAATTTCTGGCTCCTCGAAGCAAATCTGATGGTTCCTGTGAATATCTCCAGTAGAGTACTTATTATATACTTAGTAGTGTGCCCGTGCTAACGCTACGGTAAAAATATAAAACAAAATAAAATTTGTAAAAAATAAAACGAACAATCAGATTCATTAAGATTCACGTCTCATATATTGTATAACCAAATATTTTTTGTCATATAATGAATGTCACATAACGACCGATCCTTTGAGGAGGCGACAACATCATTGGACTCACCCACCGACGACTTTCTCCATCCCCACATTGTTTAAACTTGAGGCTACAAAGAAAACAAACATTTTTGTCACATAAAGAAATATAAAACACAGTAAAGAAATAGGTGTTTGTGGACTATTTACTTACCACATCACAATGCTAAGATGTCTTTATACACAATATTTTTGGTGCTCCCGGCCTTCGAGATTGTTCCGTGACGCCCGAGATGGAAAGAAAAACAAAACGGAAGAGTAATTTTAACAAAACATCATTGTTGTCAGGATTCAAATTCTATGAAGCATTTGGATGGGAAATATAACCGTCATGGCAAAGTTAATACCTGGACAAGACATACGCAAAACATTTAATTATACTACAATGGTATAACCTTTTTATTCTACAACAGTATAACCGAAAAACCGCAACAGCAAATCGGGAGTTCGGGACATTAGGCACACTCATGTTCCAAGGAAAAGATACAGAAGTCCCTCACCTCCAGCGCGGCGTTCTTCCGCTTCTCGTACAGCTTATCGGAGAGGTTGCGCAGCACGACGCCCGGGATGATGGAGTGCGCGTCGGCGGCCATCGCCGGAGAAACCACCCGGGAGATCCCCCCCGGCGCCGCCGCTGCCGCCACTACAGCCTCCCGATCGCCGGCGAACAAACAAGCCAAGCACAGAGATAACGGGAATGCCAACTGTCCAAAAGTATGAGGCAAAATGTGCTCGTAAATTGCATCCGAATTCCTAACTATTGACACTTTCATTGATAAAAAACAACAGATGGACCATAAAACACAAAGAAAGGAATTTGAAGTACCTCTTTCGGACTCAATTGCTTCATCCAAAGACTAAGTTCAAGAATTGGTCATAGCCCTTTAAAGTTCCTCAGAGCTGCAGATATGCATATGTGAGGTCAAGATATCAGTTCTAGTAGAATAGAATTACATGCATCCGAGTCACTTTAGTAGCTTAAATATTTTTCAACAACTAAGGAGAGAGATAATACATTAAGATCTATAGGCAAACAGGAACAACAGAAAAAGAGTTGCCAGCAAGTATGAGCTTGTAAATGATTTACAATAAGCAGTCCATCTCTATGACACATTAACACATGATGATTGTTAGAGATAGCATGCCATCCGTTAGAGATAGCATCTAATCTCTTGTATTTGGAATGTACAGATTGCATTGTAATCTCTCCCGGTTATCCTCTCCGGGTATTTAATTGAATCTGCCCGCATCGTTGTATGCGCGTCTTTGAGCCAATCTCTCTCTTCCTCATCTCGTTTGCTTGGTATCAGAGCAAAACAGATCTCGCCGTTTTTCCCCCTTCCGCTGCACCCATGGAGAATCTTTCTTCTCAACTTCCACCACCTCCATCTCCCCAGGATGCTGCCGCCGATCTCGCCGCGGCACTTGCTGCCGCCCATGCCGCGGCTGCCGCCGGCAACAACAAGGATCTCCTGGCTGCCCTAGCTACTGCGCAGGCGGCCCAAGATGTTGTGACGGCATCAGCCTCCACACCGTCACCAGCTCTCTCCACGGCCATGGTGATCCCGACGCATGCGCCGAACGTCGCGCTCGCCGGCGCAGCACCTGCGTCCTGTTCTTCGACGGCCGGCGCCCTCAGCATACCCAGCGTCAAAACGCATGTGCCCGTCACCCTCGACATGAAGAATCCGAACTACACCAAGTGGCGGACCTTCTTCGTCGCCTTCCTCGGCAAATTTGGCCTGCTCGGTCATATCCTCAGCCCTCCTCCTCCGGCCGACGCCACCGGCACTTGGGCGCAGGAGGACTTCGCCGTCCTCACCGCTCTCTACTGCTCCATCGCCCATGACGTCCTCGACATCGTCATGGAACCTACACAGACTGCTCGTGCTCTGTGGATCGCCACCGAGAACGTCTTCCGCGACAACCGCGAGACGAGGATCATCTATCTGGAAACGGAATTCCGGAGCCTTCGTCAGGGTGACATGTCGGTAACTGACTACTGCCGACGTCTCAAGAACCTAGCTGACTCTCTCCGGGACCTCGGCGAACCCGTCTCCGACCGCACCCTCGTCCTCAACCTCATCCGCGGCCTCAGCTCTCGTTTCGCCACCCAGGCGGAGCTACTGCCTCTTCAAGTTCCCTTCCCGACCTTCGCCAGCGCCCGTTCGTCCCTTCTCCTGGCAGAGATGCGCCACCCCGCCAACGGCATCGCAGTCGACAACGACGCCGCTCTCTTCGCTGCCGCTCCTTCCAACCAGTCCGCCTCCCACAACAAAGGCAGGACCAGCAAGGGCAAAGGAGGCAAGGGGAGGAACGGAGGTGGCGGCAGCAACGACCGCACTGGTGCTGGCGCTAACCGCGGTAGCGATCGTTCGGGTGGCTCGAAGCAGACGACGCCTCCGCCGCCTGGTCCATGGGTTCTGATGGCTCCGTGGTCTTCTGCGCCGTGGGCCGGTCCGCAGCCGTGGTCTGCTTCCTGGAAGCCTGCCGGTGGCCCCGGACTCCTTGGACCACGACCCAATCTTCCGGTGCAGCAGGCATTCCACATGCAGCAGCCTCCCCAATCTTCGGCTGCTGAATTAGAAGTGCCACTCCAGCCCAATTGGGACCAAGCTGGGCTCGTTGCTGCACTCAATAACCTGCACGTGCAGGGCCAGCCCAGCGGCGGCTGGGTATTGGACACCGGTGCCACCTCCCATATGGCTTCATCCGACGGTATCCTTTATTCTTCCCGAGCACCCGCCTCACCCATGTCTGTTACCGTCGGTAACGGCTCCTCAATTCCAGTTTCTCGCATTGGTCACACTACCCTCTCTACTCCATCCTCTTCTTATGCCATCAACAATGTCCTTATTGTTCCATCGCTCATACAAAACCTTCTTTCTGTTCGTCAATTTACTCGTGACAATTTTTGTTCCGTTGAATTTGACTCCTCTGGTTTTTCTATTAAGGATCCGCGTTCGGGGACCGTGATTCTTCGCTTCAATAGCTCTGGAGATCTCTATACCATCCCAGCCGCCTTCGCCTCTGCACGTCCACATGTCTTCTTGTCGACTACAACTCCTCCAGCTGTGTGGCACCGCCGTTTGGGTCATCCTGGCCGGGATGTCATCTACCATCTCCAGAAAAGATTTGCTATACCTAGCGCTGCTCCCACTTCCAATTGTCATGCATGTCGTTTAGGCAAACTTACTAAGCTTCCTTTTGCTCGCTCCCGTAGTATCTCCACTGCACCCTTTCAGTTGTTACATTGTGATTTATGGACATCTCCCGTTTTGAGCAATTCTGGTTTTCGCTATTACCTTATTATTGTCGACAACTACTCGCATTATTTTTGGACATTCCCTCTCCGCCAGAAATCCGATGTGTTTTCTATATTCCAGACTTTTATTCCGTATGTCCACACACAGTTCCAACTTCCCCTCAAATGCTTTCAAGCAGACAATGGACGCGAGTTTGTTAACTCCGATGTCCTCTCCTTCTTCAATACTCATGGCATTCTCCTTCGCACATCCTGTCCTTACACATCGCAACAAAACGGCAAAGCTGAACGATCCATTCGTACCACCAACGATGTCATACGATGCCTTCTTCTTCAGGCGTCTATGCCTCCCTCCTACTGGGCGGAGGCTCTTTCCGCTGCCACATACCTCCTCAACCGTCGGCCTTCCCAACCTCTTGGTTTCCTCACCCCTTTTGAAAAGCTCTTTGGCACCACCGCCGATTTGTCTCACCTTCGTGTCTTCGGTTGCTTGTGCTACCCTAACCTTTCAGCCACTGCATCCCATAAGCTTGCTCCCCGCTCCACCGCCTGTGTTTTCCTCGGTTACCCCACTTCCCAAAAAGGCTATCGGTGTCTCGATCGCCGCTCTAACCGAGTCATCACTTTCCGTCACGTTGTTTTCGATGAAATGGTTTTTCCTTTTTCTACAGATGACTCGGTGACGGTCTCCGCCGATTTCGACTTCCTGCTTGACGACGTCGAGTTGCCAGCGCCCCTTACACGCGCACCCGTCACGCGCGAACCGGCCATGCGCGATTCGACCGTGCCTTCCTCTCCGCCTGGATCCTATGGCTCGGCTGTGCCCGTCGGATGCGCCTCTCCGGGGACTACACCACCTATCTCGCGCAAACCAGCCATGCGCGACTCGACCGCGCCTTCCTCTCCGGACGGGCCCCATGCTGGGCCGCATGGCTTGCCAGCGCCTCTTCAGTCTGGGCTGCACGATGGGCCAGCTGCCTCGCCTCCGTCTCCACCTGCGGGGGTCTGTGCGATTTGGCGGCCGGTCTCACCTTCCCGCTCGCCCAGGCCGAGCGACGCTGTACCAATCTCGTCTGCGCCGCCTCACACGTGGAACTCTCCTCTGGTCCGAACTCGCCCGAGTTCCCAGAGGCGACGGCGTCACTTCACCAGCACCATGCCTCGCCGGTCTCCCGTCCTGCACCCGGTCTCCACCCCATGATGACCCGCGCCAAGGCTGGTATAGTGAAACCAATTAACCGTCTTAATCTATCCGCATCTTGTTGTCCAGCTGCTTCACCACTTCCAAAGACGTACCGCATGGCTCTTCAGGACCCCCAGTGGCTCCACGCCATGCGTGACGAGTACGAGGCTCTCGTTCATAATAAAACATGGACCCTCGTACCTCGTCCCCCCGGTGCAAACATCGTCTCCGGCAAGTGGGTCTACAAGCACAAGTTCCACGCCGATGGCTCCCTCGCCCGTCACAAGGCTCGCTGGGTCGTCCGCGGCTATTCCCAGCAACCCGGCATCGACTACGATGAGACTTTCAGCCCCGTCGTCAAGCCGGCAACCATTCGGGTCGTCCTCACCATCGCCGCCGGCAAGAGCTGGCCTATTCACCAGCTCGATGTGAAGAACGCCTTTCTTCATGGCACCCTCGACGAGACGGTCTACTATCAACAACCGTCCGGCTTCATTGATCCCGACCACCCCGACTACGTCTGTCATCTCCACAAGTCTCTTTATGGCCTCAAGCAAGCTCCACGAGCATGGTATCATCGCTTCACTACCTACGCCCGCTCCATCGGCTTCACTCCATCTATGACAGACACGTCACTGTTCGTCCACCGCAACGGCTCCGACATCGCCTACCTTCTCCTCTACGTTGATGACATCATTATGACGGCCTCCTCATCGCGTCTTCTTCGCCACCTTTCGACGCGACTCCATGCCGAATTTGCCATGACCGACTTGGGCGACCTTCACTACTTCCTCGGCATCTCCGTCAAGCGCACCGCTGCTGGTCTTCACCTTTCCCAACGACAGTATGCGGTCGACCTTCTTCAACGCGCCGGCATGACCGAATGCCATCCCACGGCTACACCGGTCGACACCAAGTTGAAGCTCTCCGCTACCGATGGCGTTCCTCTCCGTGACACTGAGGCGACCGAGTACCGTAGCCTTGCTGGAGCACTGCAGTACCTCACCCTCACCAGACCGGATCTCTCCTACGCCGTCCAGCAGGTGTGCCTCCATATGCACGCGCCACGAGATGTTCACATGGCATTGATTCGACGCATCTTGCGTTACATCAAGGGCTCGCTGGACCAGGGTCTGTTCCTTCATGCCTCTCCGTCCTCCTCGCTCACGGCCTACACCGACGCGATCGGGCAGATGCCTGCACTCCGACGCCCACTCGCGCATCGTGTCTTCTTCGGCGATAACCTGGTCTCTTGGTCCTCCAAGCGCCAGGCCACCGTCTCCCGATCTAGCGCTGAGGCGGAATACCGAGCTGTTGCTCATGCCGCCGCCGAGTCGCGGCGGCCGTCAACTCCTTGAGAGCTCCACGCTCCCCTCGCCTCCGCGACGGTAGTCTTCGCGACAACGTCGCCGCCGTCTACCTCTCGACTAATCCCGCACAACACAAGCGCACGAAACATATTGAGATCGACATTCACTTTGTTCGTGAAAAGGTGGCTCTTGGCCAAGTCCGCGTTCTACATGTGCCTTCCTCGCACCAGTTCGCCGACATCATGACCAAAGGGTTACCTGTTCAGCTCTTCGAGGAGTTTCGATCCAGTCTCTGCGTTCGCGAACCTCCCGCTGTGACTGCGGGGGGGTGTTAGAGATAGCATGCCATCCGTTAGAGATAGCATCTAATCTCTTGTATTTGGAATGTACAGATTGCATTGTAATCTCTCCTGCTATCCTCTCCGGTATTTAATTGAATCGCCCGCATCGTTGTATGCGCGTCTTGAGCCAATCTCTCTCTTCCTCATCTCGTTTGCTATGATGACTATGATCCAAGTATGCGGGCACATATTTACACTGGATAAATAACTCATATCAAGACATCCGATTACTGATTAGAATGACAACAACACGGCAATACTACGAAGCACAATTGCACCAACAAAATTAGGGGCATCCAAAGAATCATTTTACAAGTGCATCGATAATACTTGCAACATTCTACTTGAGTTACTTTACACCAAACACCGATCCAAATGAAGAAAAGGGTTCAAATTCGGCGCATCTAATGGATCCGATGCTGCAGAGCTTATGGGGCGTAGAAGAAGAAGAAGATTGATGATTAGTAGCAACCTTGCTCGCGCCGTGAGCTTGACTCGACACCCTTATCGACGAACTTAGCTAGGTCAAGTGCGTCTCCTTGCGCCGCTCGAGCAAAAAAAGCACACAAATTTGCATCATGACACACGCGCGAATCAAGAAACTATTTGGCGCACTGGAGGTCGTCGCAAGCTTACCATCTCAAGCTCGCGTCCGATCGCTCGATCGCTCTCCTAATCGCCCCAAGAGACGAGCGAAATTTCGCCTAAAATCGACCACCGCCGCAGCTCGTGAACTCACTGGGCTTCGCCGCTTGCTTGCGGTGGATGGAGGCGACGAAGGTGTATACGGGCTAGGCCGGGAAGTTTCTATCCGCCGCCCATATAAAATGTGGCCCTCGCCGTGTCTTCCGTCGCCGACGCAACAGCGGCGCCGGCCTCCTCGTCCGTCCGTAGGATCTCGTCGTCCAGAGGAGACGGCGCGTGTGGAGGGAAGGAAAAGGAGGAAGGAGGAGGCACCGGCGCGTGGGGGGCGGAAGAGGAGGCGGTGCGGGATGGGGAGAAGGAGATGCGGGGTGGGGAGGGAAGGAGGCGGCGGCGGCAGGTGGGGAGGGAAGGAGGAGGCGCCGACGCGTGGGGGCGGAAGAGGAGGCGGTGCTGGATGGGGAGAGGGAGATGCGGGGTGGGGAGGGAAGGAGGCGGCGGAGAATGAGAGGATGGACGAGGCGGTGGAGGAGGCAGCAGCGGCGCGGGATGGGGAGGAGGAGGCGAGGGCGGCGCGGCGGCGGAGGAGGCGACGGCGGCGTGGCCGCGGAGGAGGGAGGGGAGGAGGCGAGGGCGGAGCGCCGGAGGAGAAAGGGGAGGAGGCGAGCGTGGCGCGGTGGCGGAGGAGGAAGGGGAGGAGAGATGGCTCCGTGCGAGGGAGGCGGAAGAATGAGGTGGGGGAGGCGGTGCACGGATTCACCGGGGGGGGGGGGGGGCGTACCGATTCGGGGGGCTGTTCAATGATGTGCATGATCCAAATAATATTGGCCTTAGGATTTTCAATGAGTAAGAGAAGAAGGCTTGAGGAGCGATCCAGGCCATTCATTTGTATGGAGTTGGATTATTTGGTACACAAATCTGGGTGGACTTAGATTAGGCATGACTATGGGGGAGGTTGAGGGTGGTGGATTTAGCAAAGAAAATTTTGGTGTACTATAGAGTAGGGTAGAATAGCAAATCTGTATTATATATCATCATTGAATTATGATATCCACTTCTATCGTACGATCCGATTAATATTCACCACCATAATTTGAACCCACCGAATTAGAAATCTAGATCTTTTATTTTTCTCTTTGATAACGTGGTAATTTCTAACCTATTAAGAAGAATATGGACTATGGTAACATATATTAAAGCCGTTTTAATTTTCAAACTTTCAACCCAAAGAAAACACACCTTTTAACTCCAAACTCAAACCTCTCAACACAAAATTTCCACCTTATGTCAACGGCTTGGGCGCGCGTTGGACGGACGCCATGAAGTAGCGGGCACCATCTTTTCCACCATGTGCGTGAATCGGTGGCTGAGATCGACTCTCACGAGATACAACGGCCGTGATGTTATATGTTAGTCGAGGAAGTAGCAGACGTCCACTTTTTTTTTTTAGCAAAAACGTGATCACGTACGACTTATTTACCGCTTACCTCATATAAGATAACTAGCAAGGTGATCCACGCCCTTGCACAGACATCATCATTGTAGATTGGTAAATTATAGTTAAATGTTTATAAATATTACTGATTTCTAATCACACCAATGTAGGTGTGTATTTCATACATTTGTTTTCTATTTAACCCTAGATGCCTTCTGTACATGTGTTCCGTTGTCCGTGTAGTTGGAAATCAAACAAAAAGACAATATTTTCCCATACAAATTCTTTTCTTTTAGTGAGGCCCCAGGGCTTCCAAATTTCCTTGCGTGTGTAGAGGACACACGCGCACGTGTGTGTGTGGTGTTAGGGTGGTGTAGGTCGATCTTGTACCTCTCAATATAAATTATTTCCTTTTTTGTTTCTATTTTTTTTGTTACAAAAAACTCTTCCTTATTTGCGCTAGGAGAGACTGTCAAGTGAGACATACATTGGTTGGGATTTCTCTTTTTTGTGTTTCCATGTGGTCCATTTAGTCTAAGCCGCATAATTGCGTGGTTAGATACTATAATATTTTTGTTCATATGTGAAGATACAATTATATTTGTTATCAAACTTTAATACTTAAAAAAGCTTTTCTTCTTTCAGTTATCATAGCCATCCTTAGTTTCAATTGATCAATGTGCGTATTTCTGAATCTTTCAAAACCTATACTACCAAATATATTTTCTTCTTTCAGTTATCATAGCCATCTTTAGTTTCCATGTCCAAATTATTTTCTTACTGTTATTGTACGACAAACAATAAACCTATCACAATATACTTCTATCTAGACATGCCATTCAATATATTTTCTTAATTTGCACCATTATAATCTAGACCCGTTTCAATAAGTGGTGTGGTGTGAACAATTTTCATATTGTGTGGACATGTAACCTTTGAGATATGCAGCTCTTTCCACATCTATATCTATACCAATATTGTAGCATCCCAAATTCTAGGGCATGCAACAATGAGAAAAAATTTTAAACTTTTTGAATGCATTTTTGTTAAATTGGCTATTATTGGAGCTTCTTTGGAAAATTTGATTTTCAAAAATGAAAAGTGCATGTAATTCAAATAAAAAATTTAGACCAAGTTATAAAAACTAATATGATGATTAAAAGTTGGCATAAACTCATGGTGGAAACCAAAAAGCCCATGAGTATAATTTTGGCACTAAAAATAAATATCAAAGAAGTTCTGAGGCTGTCTGAATCAAATAAATATATCTAAATTCAACAAAAAAGTTTTCTCAGATTTTTTCCTAGAAAAATCAAGAGAAGATAAAACTCTTAAAATTTACACAATCATCTACCCTATATCAGGAGCATTCGAAAGGATTTTCATAATCTTTCGAGTTCATCTAATATATCTAACTTTTATCCTCAGCTTATCTCACCTTTTGTCTTTCTCCCTTCTTTGTCTTTCTATCTCCTTCTCCCTCTGCTTGCTTGCTGACCGAGCCAATTTCGACTGCACCACCTATGAGCCATCACTTCCCACTGATCTCTTTGGCCACGCATACTGCAACACGGCCACACGGAATTCCGCTTCACCGTTGTCCTCTTCTCTTGGCTGATGCCGTGTCCCCCCACCCCTGTAATGACCATAAGCACCTGGCCACATGCTTGTGCCAGCGCAGCTCACCTCACCCCTGGTTTTGGTCGAGCTCGCCTCTCGTAAAATTTTTGCTTTTTAGCCCAAAATTTGAAAGTTTTTTACATATGGACCCCTAGAAAAAAGATTTGCAAAAATGGACCCTTACCACGGCGCCAAATCATATAGCGCCCAGGGTACATGTCACGGCGCCATGTGCTTTAGCGCCGTGTATTGACACGTCGGAGCTACGGTGGCACAGCACGGCGCCATGGTCTGTGGCGCCGTTTCATGTACCCTAGGCGCTAACTGTGATGGCGCCGTGCTTCGTGACTTAAGCCCGAGCGCGGCCCCCGGCCCCCCAGCTCCCCCTCTCTCTGCCATGTTCAAACAAGAAACCGCCGCCTCCCTCTATTCCCCTCCAAATCCTCTCAAATCCACCGATTTTTCTCACGGTTTTGCTTCCAAATCGAACAAGTAAGGTGAACTCTCTCCCCTCCCTTGATTTTTTGCAATAGATATGGATTATTTGAGCTACATTTCGTGGGGGAATATTTGAAACCCTAGATGAAATTAGTTCAATTTGGATCGGTTTTAGGTTAGATTTGCAATAGAAATGCGTAATGTAAGAGTAGTATTGTGTATACAATCGTTTTTAGGATTTGATTTTTGTGAGATTGATGAATATTTAGAAATTTGAGTAAGATTGATGTCGGAGAATAGATGCATTTATCGTTTATTGGTGAGACTTATATCATTTTGTTGCCCTCATTATCAATAAGCTACCAGTGAAAACCATTCATAAAGGTTCTATAGATTCCCTTTCAATTTTTTGTTTGGTTCATATTGACATATATGTTATAATTAGTTATGAGTATATCCAAAATGATCAACTTTGTAAATGGGACACCGGGGATAGAGAAACGGGGATGGAGGGTAAATCATATACAAGCTGACATGTATTTAACCAAGGGTAAATCTCTAATACTTTCATTTTGATTCAAATTTCATAATTCAATTTGATTCTTATTTTTATTTATAAATATGTTTTATAAATTTCTTATTTGAATATTTCTTAAACATTGAATTCTAAAATTTATCACAGGATGGCGAGATACCGGCTGCTAGACGAGTTCTACGAGAGGGAGCACCGCGGCAGGCTCACGGAGGACGGCCAGGTATGTGTGTGGTCGAATTGTACATGTGTTCAACTTGATGGTCACGCAACTAACTTTTATAGCAATTTTCAGGACATACCCATACTTCGTCCTCGAACCCATGATGCGGTCCAGTTGATGAGATACGACAACCGCTATACCCCATCACTGCGTCGTCTTTGGGCTTCACACGGTCGCTAACCTAATACGGCGGGCATGCGGTTTTCAACCACCCACTTTGACCGCACTTGTCGACAGGTGCATTTTCTCTATCGGGTCTATTTGTTTTCGCTTCTATATTCTTACATACGTAACTAATTCTTTTCTCCTTGTACTATTAACAGGTGGAGGCCAGAGACACACACGTTCCACCTACCCTGTGGGGAGATGACCGTCACGCTGCAGGACGTGGCGATGATACTTGGACTTCCCATCAGGGGACAGCCGGTGGTCGGCCCGGCGGTGTCTGAGGGCTGGAGGGCACGTGTGGAGGCCTTCCTGGGCACGCCATTGCCTCCTGTACCAGATAATCCCAGGCGAGGCCGCGTCTCGGGGGTCCACCTTAGATGGTTGCGGGCTACCTTTGGTGAATGCCCGATGCCGCGGACGACGCCACGATGACCTTCCATCGCGCGCTTGGGTCCTGCACATGTTCGGGGCAGTGCTGTTCCCGGACGCCACGGGGGATGCTGCTTCGTGGATGTACATCCACTGCCTCCAGGACTGGGGAGACGCTGGACAGTTCAGCTGGGGCTCGGCGGTCCTCGCGTTCCTCTACCGCCAGCTCTGCGAGGCCTGCAGACGCAAGGCGCCCACGTCGACGCTTGGTGGCTGCGTCTTCCTCCTGCAGGTGTGGTAATGCATTTATTTTTCCTACAGTTCTTTGTTTTCGTACATGGCTAATCGTATGTTTGCCCCTATGTTCGCTTGCTAGGTGTGGATGTGGACACGCATTCCAGTGGGGCGCCCTCGAGTGTTGCAGGCGCAGCCTTGGCATCCACAGGGTGTGGATGACCTCGGCCCCACTGTTGCGTACCTGTGGGATGCAGTGTCAGTCCCGTTCGCGACTACTCAGCGGGCGTACGTGGATTTCAGCAACGAGCTTGACACCTTGTCTCCCACGATGGTAAGAAATTGGTACTGCATTTATTTTTTCTACAGTTCTTGGTTTTTGTACATGGCTAATCGTGTGTTCGCTTACTAGGTGTCCTGGGAGCCTTACTCCGAGGCACAGGTTCTAGCGCTACCGCTCAGCACCATGTGCCGCAGGGACTCCCATATTTGGAGGATGAGGTGTCCGCTGATCTGCTTCTACGCCGTGAGATTCACCTCCCCACGAGTTGCGCGTCGGTTCGGCCTCGTGCGATTCTTCCCCCAGGGGATGTCGACTCTGTTGAGTTGCACAAGTAAGTAACAATTTGTGTTTCATTTAAAATTCTTTTGTTCGTACTAACAACTATTGTTGACATCCGCTATATGTACAGGTTCGACAGGTCCGCCAACGAAAGGTGACGGATTCGCTCATTACCACCGAGACTACGCCCGGTGGTGGAGGAGGATGGAGGACAATCGCGAGCGGACAAGACTTCTCAAGCAACGCCAGCTTCCGGGATTACTTGTCCTGGTACCACGGCGCCACCCGCTACAGGCTGAGGCAGCAGTGGACCGATGTCGACTACGCGGACCTCGCTTCGTCCGAGGACGAGGACACCGCGTACGACAAGCGTGCGAGGGAGGGCACAGTGGTCGAGGCCACTCCGATTCTTGATCGAGTGGTACGGAATGCATGATATTTACACTTACTTTGGTTCAATACGTTTATCTCGTACTTACTTATGTTCAAACCTCGGTGCATGATATTCTTTAGGGGACTTCTCTCCAAACCTCGGTGCGGGACATTGACGAGGCTCTCAGCCACCCAGTTGGTGACCTGGACAGCGAGAACCGCAGCCTGAGGGACCTCCTGCAGAGACTTCGACGTCGCCTCAGTCGGGCGGCAGGTCGGTGTGGTTGCCGCGCACGCACGGACGTCGCACCACCGGCGGCCTCCCAGCGCTCGGGTGCCGCTGCAGCCTCGTCGTCACACGTCGGCACGCGCCAGTCCACGAGGAGCTCGTCACGCACTCCGACTTTTAGTCAGGGCGATGACGACGACGACGACGACGATGAGGCAGAGCAGGGTGACGACGTCGAGGAGGAGCAGGGTGACGACGTCGAGGAGGAGCACGAGGACGAGGAGGCATCTACCCACGACGAGATTGGGATGTCGCAGATGCCTGACGCACCGTCTACTCAGGCTTCGTAGCGGCCTCGCTGCTCGGCTCGTCCCCGAGCACGATACCCAGGAGTGATGCTCTAGCCAAGGGCAAGGGGAAGGCCAAGAGGCAGTGATGTTTTGAGACTTTTTCTATAAACATGTCATATTTTCAGACTTATGTGATATTTTGAGACTTTTGTATATTTATGTGGTATTTTGAGACTTATTGATAACGATGTTGTTATTTAGGTTTTCAGATGTTTCATGTGTGAATGTATGTGTGTATGTCTGTGTATGTGCATATGTTTTACAGAAAAGTTTGCTGTTTTGCTGTGTTTTTTGTCAGGTGTAGCTTACACGGCGCCATAACATGTGGCGCCGAGATGTGTATATACGGCGCCCAAATGTTTGGCGCCAAAAGAGGCGCCAAACAACGAGCGCCTTATATACATCTCGCGCCACATGGTATGGCGCCGTGTAAGCTACGTGCGGCGCTCGTATGTTTGGCGCCGAAATAGGTGGACGCAAGGCACGGCGACCACGCTTGAGTGGCTAAGGCAGTACACGGCGCCACTACCTTCAGCGCCGTACGTGCATAGCACGGCGCCGTGTGACATGGCGCCGTTTTGTGCCACCGTGGCTCCGACGTGTCAATACACGGCGCTAAATCATATGGCGCCGTGACATGTACTCTGGGTGCTATATGATTTGGCGCCGTGGTAAGGGTCCATTTTTGCAAATCTTTTTTCCAGGGGTCCATATGTAAAAAACTTTCAAATTTTGGGCTAAAAAGCAAAAATTTTACTCGCCTCTCTGCTGCTACCAACACCGCCTACCCATTGCTTGAAATGAGGCGTGTATCTTCCCCTTTGTCCCCGTCCGTGCTTTGTGTTCCACGGTGAGCCCTTAGCTTTCCTGTGCCTATAAACCCCCAGTGTGCCATTCTCTTTAGCTCGCCCTCTTGGTCTCTTGCGCGTGATCCTTGAGCACTCCGCTCTCTGGAACATTGAGGAACCGAAGTCATACACGACTTTGGTGAGCACGCCATCGTGTGCTAGCTACTCTATTGAGCTCTCCTCCTCAACTCCATCACAGCGTGGCTTACCTCTCCCTTGAGCACCTTACTCATTTGATTGACCGTCCGTGCAGTAAAACACTCGGTGGATCACTTGAGCTAGACCTACTTCTCCTTCATCTCCGACCAGGACGCCGCCATAAGACTTTCGCTCTAGTGAGCCGTATCTCTATTCCTTTCACCCACACCTCTACATGCATGCATGTAATCTCATGCGCACCTCTTTTTGTAGCTTCTCTGTCAACGGACATTGTTGTCACCGTGGACCCCTTTGCTACCAATAAGGTCTCGAACGCTACCTTCTTCTGCTCCTTCTCAAGAGCCGTCATTGTATTTAGTGAGCTCCTCCTCCCTCGTAGAGTACGTAAGTTGAAAAGAGAACTAAAGTAATCGTAGTTGAAAAGAGAACTAAAGTAATCGAAGTCAAAATGAGAGCTGAAGTAGTCGTACTCAAAAAGAAAACCGTAGTAGTCGCAGTCGAGAAGAGAACCATAGCAGTTGAAGCGTGATCTTCAACTGTTGGTATGGTCGTGATCTTCGACCACTTGTGTAGTTGAGATCTTCGATCGTTGGCCTGGTCGTGATCTTCGACCACTTGCGTAATCGAGATCTTTAACCGCTGGCATGTTCGTGATCTTTGACCGCTTTCATGGTCGTGATCTTCAACTGCTTGCGTGGTCACGATCTTCGATTACTGTCGTTGTCAAGACCTTCGACCGTAGCTGTTGTCTAGATCTTCGATCACTGTCGTTGTTGAAATCTTTGACCGTGACTGTGTCAAGATCTTCGACCACTACCATGTCGACATTTTTTACTACAGTTGGGCATTGAAGTCTTTGACCACTACTGTGTCATGATCTTCGACCGCTTGCCTGGTCGTGATCTTCGACCGCTCGTGTAGTCGTGATCTTCAACCGCAGCCGTAGTCGAAATTTTCAACCACTGTTGTGTTGGAGTCTTCAACCGTAGCTAGTCCGAGAGCTTCGACCGCTATCGTAGTTGAGGTCTTTGACTGCTACCGGAGTCAAGATCTTCGACCGCTGCTATGTTGGAGTCTTCAACCACAGTAGGTCCGAGACCTTCGACTGCTGTCATAGTCAAAATGATCTTCGACCGCCACTGTGTCAAAACCTTCGACCACAACTGGACTCATAATCCTTGACTATAGTAGATCGGTCGTACGTGCAATAGATCAGTCGTAAGTGCAGTAGATCGATCATAGGTATAGTAGATCAGTCGTAAGTGTAGTAGATCAGTCGTAAGTGTAGCAGATCGATCATAAGTACAGTAGATTAGTCATATGTATTGTAAATCGGTCGTAAGTTATAGAATGTAGTCAGCAGTCGAAACCTACAGAATGTAGTCAGCAGTCGAAACCTACAGAATGTAGTCGGTGGTCGAAACCTATAGATCCTAGCGGATAAGTCAGTAGCCAAAACCTACTCGGTAGCCTCAAACTACAGAACCTAGTTAGTAGTCATACGGTACAATATCTGGTTGGTAGACATAAGTTATAGAACCCGGTTGATGCTCGGAAGATCAGCGTGGATGAAGATTGGTAGTACCGGCTCTGTGTGAACAGTATGACCAGAATTACGATAGGATCGACGTAGTCAAAGACCTGTGTGGTCGAAGTGCCGTGATCATAAGTCGTAATCGTAAGGTTGTAAGCCCTAATTGTCAGTAGCTATAGTGGTTGTAAGCCATAGTGATCGGTAGCTATAATGGTCGTAAGCCATAGTGGTCCATAGCTGCAGTGGTAGTAGCTAGGCTGCAGTTGTCGTAGGTGGAATCAAACGCCATAGCGGCCGAACAATATAGTAGTCATAAAGAGTTCTGTACCAACCAAGAAGATAATTCAATCAAGCCAAACTCAAAAGCTTATAACTTTTACATACGAACACCAAATTTAGTAATCTTTATTTCTAAATTCTTCTAAAATCATGATCTTCTTGATTGTACAAAAATATTTAAGTATTGTCTATTTATTTGGCTTTTATTTGCATGTATCTGGATTTCCATCGAATAGACGACTTCGCGCCAGATTACTCTAAGAACGCATTCGAATCATTATCTGAGCAATAGGAGCAAGGCAGGCACCCCCTTTGACCATGTTGATCTCAATATTTCAATTATTGTATATTGTTTGCAAAATCTATTATGTACGCGTGTATGTTCTATTAAAACTGCTATACTGTGGGTAAAGATAGTTACGGCCGCTCATATGCATTGAACCTCCTTGAGAATTTGATACCCTCACTGTTGTATGCCCTAGGACATGGTTTAGACAATATATATTGTCAAATTGGGAATACTACAATGATATATGGTCTAGATGCTTAGCCAAGCACTAGTTTCTGTTAAGTTTGATCTTTCGAACAAGTTTACGTGTGGGTATGATGGTTTCAAAATGTTGGACTAGAGAGGGGAAGCTCTGTTACTTTGGTATCAAATAAAATAAAAAACCTAAGTTTTAGATGTGGGCGAGTTATATGGTACACTATCAAATGTGAGAGGGAATCTCGCATGTCTATAGGGGAAGACTCTGGCCCGGATCAATTAAAGACCGAACGCTGTTGCCACACATCTACGTCACACCGTACAACCACATGTGCTATATGGGCTCTGGCATTTAGCTGATTAAGTTGTCTAGCTCTAGCCTTCATTGTGGTAGGCACAGATGTAGTAAGGGCACTCCAGTTAGGTTTGCTTGTAGGGGCTCCCTTCACCAAGGTGTTGAGACCAAAACTTGCTAATACATCAGTGAATGCCTAACCAAAGGGAGGTTTATCTGCTGAGGTGAGGGTCTATCATGCATCTCACTTGGTGCGCCCAAGTGAGGGCTTGTCCATTTATCCGGTTAGTGAAAGCTTAAGACTAGATAAACCTAAAGGCTATATGATAATCACTTCGTTGCACGCCCAAGGAAGCGTGTAATGTCTGATAGTGTATTTGATTATATCATGTGGGTAAAGATGTACACCTCTGTAGAGTGTCAAAAACTATTTAAATAGTCGTGCTTGCAGTCATGACAAGCTTGGATGCAGCCATAATAGGAGTAGTTTTCCTTTTCAAAACTGTTTCACTAAACATATGGGATGGCATGAATGTCTAATCATGCGCCATGCCCATGGGTGGGAATTGTGCGATGTTCATAGCCGAGGAGGCTGCGAATGGATTTGATCTACTACTATATATGGAAGTTATATAAGTGCTATTTCATTACATGTCAAATGCCCTTTACAATTCCGTTTACAAATTATTACTTATTGATATTGCATAATGAAATCTATTTTATGCTGAAAATAACTTAGTATAGAGCCTCATCCTTTGACAGCCTTGCATATATGTAAAATCTTGCGATACACTATAAGTCTTGCTGAGTATACAATGTACTCAACTTTGC